>CM054134.1:128879284-128891784 GCA_028751875.1 Rapana venosa
TGTGAGTGCATGTGCACATACGTTTGTGTCCATGAATTCAAGTGCACATGTTTTTGTGCATACATGCATCCATGACCATGTGAGCAACATCTCTCTCTCTCTCTCTCTCTCTCTCTCTCTCTCTCTCTCTCTCTCTCTCTCTCTCTTCTCTCTCTCTCTCTCTCTCTCTCTCTCTCTGTACGTATGTGTATGTGTGTGTACGTTTGTGTGTGTTTGTTTGTTGTTTTTTAAATTTGTATTTTATTCTTTTATTTCGCGGATAATGGACATGTGTGTGCGCGCGCGCGCGTGTGTGTGTGCGTATATGCGCATATGTATCTGCATGCAGACATATATACACACGTGCACTCACATATGTGCACATACACACGCACATGCTGCACACCCCACAATCATTCATTTTCCTCTTCCCCAAATTTTCACCAGGTGGCAACAAGTCTTTCTCAACAACACTTATAACTCCAACACATCAACCCCAAAATAAAAAGCTTTACCCTAAAGAAAAAAGAAAGACATACGGTTGTAAATATTTATTCTCTTCTTCCCAGTATCTCTTTTAGGTGGAGGGGCGTGTTTATCTGGCTGCCAGGCAGGCAGTGTATCGTCCTGAGCTTTTCATCTTCCACACAGCTGAGTGATGGATGGGTCATTCGTTTCACAGGGGCCTTGTCTTGATAAGAAGAAGGAGTCAGACTTACTGCTGTAATTATACTGGTACTGCTCTGCTAGTCCTGGCTGCATGCAGTTATCTTCAGGATCATGTGAACAGAGTGTATCTCTTATTATCCTTTTGCGTGTGTGTGTTGTGTGTGTGTTATGTGTGCGTTTATCTTTCTCTTTCTCGCTCTTGTTCTTCTTTCTCTGTGTATGTTGTGTCTGTTTGTTTGTTTGTTCGTTTGTGTTTGTCTGTGTGTGTCTCTCTCTGTGTTTGTGTGTGTATGTATGTGTTTATGTGAATATGTGTGTATATATGAGCGTGCTGGTCTTTTAGTTCAAAGGAAATGACTGACACCATCGCATCTGAAATTAGGGCTGATATCACCAACAGTGAAGATACTGAATACACCAATTCAAATCTGATAGCACCAACAGTGAAGATACTGAATACACCAATTCAAATCTGATATCACCAACAGTGAAGATACTGAATACACCAACTCAAATGTGTACAAAATGTTTCGATTTGTTTCTTTGTTTTTCACAGTTTATAATTATAATGACATAATTCCTTTCTCCTCCTTGACGTTTACAATCCACAAACCAAACTTCAAGATCTCCTTTCTTCATATTTTTTCTCCCTTTTAAAAACAAACAAACCAGATGTGCATGCATGTATGTGTAAATGATTAGAATGTCCTCTCCTCCTCCCCCTCTCCCCCCCCCCCCCCCCCCCCCCTTCCCCCCTTGGCCCTTTGACACCCCCGTCATTTATCTTATTTACGTAAGTTTGACATCTTACTCTGTTTACACTTCAGCTCTGAGGGCAACGCCCACAGCGCCAAATAACTAGTCCTCCATCTGTCTGTCTGTCTGTCTCATTTATTCTCTCTCTCTCTCTATCTATCTCTCTGTGTCTGTCTGTTCGTCTGTCTGTCTCTGCCTATCTGTCTCTCTCCGTTTCTATGTCTCTGTCTCCGCCTCTGTTTCTGTTTCTATGTCTCTGTCTCCGTCTCTGTCTGTCTGTCTCTGTGTCTATGTCTCTGTCTCCGTCTCTGTCTGTCTCTCTCTGTTTCTAAGTCTCTGTCTCCGTCTCTGTCTGTCTGTCTCTCTCTGTCTCTCTCTGTCTCTGTCTGTCTGTCTCTGTCTCTGTCTGTCTCTGTCTGTCTGTCTGTCTCTCTCTGTCTCTGTCTCTCTCTGTCTCTGTCTCTGTCTCTGTCTCTCTCTCTCTCGGCCCTGAAAGGTGCTTACACACACAAAGAAAGAATAAGCTTCAAGCTGAAAAGCAAGATGTTATAGAAGAGCTCATTGCAGGGAATGTTGCGTGTATGATTGTATCTAAATGACACATTTTCATAATTCTGTTTGTTTTTTCCCTCTTTTTCCATATAATATGCAAAACAAACTAAGAAGAACTTTTTGCTATCTCAATACAGGGAATCTTAAATGTAATGTGTTTAAATGCATAAAATACTCGCATGCTTTAAAACAATTAATGCAATAAAACCAGTAGAAAAATAGGCCGCGTTATATATCAATTAAGAGGTTCAAATGTATCTAAAATGCAAAATACTCGCCTAAGTAACGAAAACATTAATAAATAACAAGAAAGGGTGCGTTTGCATAAACACGTTTAACACACACATATACACGCGCGCGCGCGCGCGCTTGCACGCACGCACAGACGCACACACTCACACACACACACACACACATATTAATGACAGGATGAAAAAAAAGTTGTGTGAATTTTTTTTTAACCCTCAATAAAGATCATTTTGACTTGACTTGAAGGAAGTACTAAGGTAACATAGTTTTTCTTCATCCATATATATAACGTTTATATTCAATCTCTCAAACGCAAACGCATATCTACACTATAAGTGATCAGATGATGCTGATAATAAAAAAACTGTTAACGTTACATTTACACCACAGTTAGATGAAACAGAGTATATTGCATATAAAATAAAACGTACTATTATTTGGGGACAGGATAGCTCAGTAGTCGGAGCGCTCGCTTTTCCCCAGCCAAGTTAAGCAGCGTCGAGCATGGTTACCAGTTGGATGGGTGACCGTTTGCGCGCCTTGGCTTCAGTACAGTCCCCAAGTTCACCAAGCTGTAAAAGGCTACATTCATCTTTAGGGTCAGGGAAGGTAAAGCAGCGAGGGAGAAGCGATGGGCGCCGCCCTCAATATGCTGGCCCCTAGAGAAGTGAGGTCTCTGACGCCTCGCTCCCCTACGACTTTATAGGTTATGTGACGCCTTTACCTTTACCTTACTATTAGTTACTGAATGTTAGGTTGTTACTTGAACAATCAACGTTTCTTCTTGGGTATTTAATTACTAATTTTTATAGACATAGTCAGGATAGCCTTTCCTTTTTCCAGTAGATAAGAAAACAGATACTTTGGTTTTGCCACATGTATAAAGTAAAAATTATTTAAAAGTATTAACAATCTTTCTAAAACCTTTCCTTCAAAGATGAATAGATGAAAAAACCTTTACAACTACCTCCACCTTCACAGTCAAGTACTCCAAAGTCAGTCTTTTGTATTCTTTCTTTCCTCTCCTTTCCTTTATTTCTTTTTCTTTCCTCTCTTCATCTGTTTTCTTCCTCAGCTCTGCTCCATTGTTTGTTTCTTCCTGTCCATGGCGCTGCCTTTGATGTGACCCCGCCAAAGCAGAAACAGCAGCAGCAGCAGCAGCAGCAACAGAAGACGCAGAAAGACAGCCGGATACTTGTGATGCTGGAAAGCCGAGCAGGGATATTTATTTTTCTCTCACCTCGAATCCCCACTTCTTTCTGGCAACATCGCTCTGTCTAGTCTTGGTACGGTGTGACAGTTGCCGAGAGAGAGAGAGAGAGAGAGAGAGAGAGAGAGAGAGAGAGAGAGAGAGAGAGGGGGGGGGGGGAGGAGGACAGACAGAGAGAAAGATAGATAGACAGACAAACAGACAGAGACAGAGAGAGAAAGACAGAGAGACAGTGACACGAAAACATGAACACACAGGGAGTCACAGACACGGAAGCACAGAGAGGGTCAGAGATAGAATGACACAAGTGACAGAAGAGGGGAGGGGAAAGAAAGAAAGAAAGAAAGAAAGAAAGAGAGACAGACAGACAGACAGAGACAGAGATACAGACAGACAGAACAGCGACAGGCAGACAGAGAAAGAGAGACAGACAGAGAGAGAGCAACAGAGAGAGGCAGAGAGAGGCAGACAGACACTCAGAGACAGACACAGGAGACAGAGAGAGACACACACACAAAAATAGATAGAGTGAGAGAGCAACAGAGAGCGAGAGAGAGACAGAGATAACAAGACTAACAGACACAAAAAGACTACAGAGACTGCTTCTAGCGACATGAAGAGAGATGGACCACCAGCCAATCAAAGAAAGATAAACTGACAAAAAGAAAAACGAAACAGACACAGACAAAAACAAAAAAAAAGCAAACCCACAGACAGAAAAGAAGCCAAAAAGAAAGAACAGAAAGACAATGAAAGAAAGACAAAGAAAGAAAGACAAAGCAAGCAAGCAAGCAAGCCCAGTACGGGAGTTGTGATGAGGCAGTTGTCAAAATGTCTTTCAGGGAAGGCTGTGATCAAAGGGGAGCGCTTTTGTTATGAACACAAACAGTTGTGTCTGGTGCATAGTGCCAACAGCAACAAAAAAAGAAAAAAGAGGCAACTCCCAGTTTGGTTTCGAGCAGTCAGGTTCTGTTTGAGTTTTAAAACGAAGGATGGGTAGTTTTTGCCGTGCAGAATAACTTTTAACAAGAACATCTGGCGCACACGTTAAATCCTGTTCCGCTTTTCGTAAAAGTAGGTCATCGTGTGCCGGTGGGAACAGATGACAGAATTTACAAAACCTCACACACACGGGGACTAGATGTATAAAAAAAAAGCACATAAGTGCTTATTCCATTATCCTCGATATAAAAAGAATGAAATATAACAATAAAAAATATAAAAATAAGTGGGATCGTCATTCTCCCCCCCGCCCCCCCCCAATACCTCAACTCTCCCACCCCCACCCCCCTCCGTCTCTCTCTCCCTTCCCTCGACATTTTTTGGGGGTGGGGCCACATAGTAAGTTTTGAAATCGGACGTTTACTTTTTCTCAGGGTGCATTAGTCAGTGCAGGTGATTTGGCTTCTAGTAGTCCAATTATGCCCTTGTTTTGAAGTTTTTGTTTTTAAATGCGCCATCCATGTCACCCATTACTGCAATTCTTGTTGTGACATTACTCACTCCAAGTTTACACAGAGAGAGAGAGAGAGAGAGAGAGAGAGAGAGAGAGAGAGAGAGAGAGAGAGAGAGAGAGAGAGAGAGAGAGAGAGAGAGAGAGGAGACAAAGAGAGATACAGAGAGAGGAGACAAAGAGAGACAGAGAGAGATTAGCAGTATTGTTATTATTTCTATATCATCATCATCATCATCATCATCATCATCATCATCATCATCATCATCATCATCATCATCATCATCATCATCAACATCATCATCACCACCATCATCATCATCATTAATATAACTATAGTGACAGTGAGTGAACTTCCTCCACTCTTGCCACCCCTTTCCTCTAACCACTGTTCCAAACTCCACACACTGTTTCTTTTTCTGTTTTCTGTCTTTCTTTCTTTCTTTCTTTTCTTTTCTTTTCTCCCATTTTTAAAGGAAAGATGTCAGTGAGTACACTGTTGTTCAGGAAAAGGACACTGACCCCCTCTTCGTTACTCCCTGACTCTTCCTTCCTCTTCTTCTCGCTTCCCCTTCCCCTGCCCCCACCCCCCACCCCAACCCCAAACTCATCCCCCTCCGTACCTCCTTCCTTCCCTCCTTCCTCTCTTCCTTCTTTCTTTCCTGTCCCCAGGCAGATGCCATGCCCGGGGAGAAGTGAGGGAGCTGCCACCAAGGCAGACACACAGTCTGGCACTGGCACTCTGCAAGTCTGGCATGGAGGAGGAGACACGGCCCTTGCCACTGGCCATTTGTCTGTCAAGGCCAGGAGTTAATTACCCTCGCTGGCGTCACGTCACTCATCCTCCCTCTCTGTCGTCTGCTGACGGAGTATGGAGGTCTTTTCTCTCTGGGATTTTTTCCCGACACAATGGTAACGGGTTCTGAGAAGAATGATCATTGTTAGAATTGTGTTTGTGTAATCAAGGCGTTGTTATAGTTGGGCAGGACATTGAGTGTGTGTGTGTGTGTGTGTGTGTGTGTGTGTGTGTGTGTGTGTGTGTGTGTGAGAGAGAGAGAGAGAGAGAGAGAGAGAGAGAGAGTTGGTTGGTTAGTCTTCAATTTTACATCTATTCACATAAAACATAAAAGTTTATATTTGTGTGTGTGTGTGTGTGTGTGTGTGTGTGTGTGTGTGTGTGTGTGTGTGTGTGTGTGTGTGTGTGTGTGTGTTGTGTGTGTGAAAAAGAGATACATTGTTTGATTGATTGATAATTTTTATTCCCAAGGGTTAAATAAAAGCATTGACATGCCTTTATTTATCATGTACTTAGCCCAAGGACTTTTATTAATAATCACAACTAATAATTTCAAGTGAACGTCGAGAGAGAGAGAGGGAGAGAGAGAGAGAGAGAGAGAGAGAGAGAGAGAGAGAGAGAGAGAGAGAGAGAGAGAGAGAAGAGAGAGAGAGAAAGAGAGAGAGAGAGAGAAAGAGGGAGAGAGAAAGAGAGAGAGAAAGAGAGAGAAAGAGAGAGAGAGAGAGATTCTGGGGTATATAACTGTGGCACTTCTATTCCTTTAATACACAACTCAAAATATAACTCCATATTATGATTTTTAGGGGAAAAACATCAAGATATAATTTACCTCCCCCCTCCCCCAACGATGCCATTTCCTTTTCCGCATGTGTAAAAACCCCGTGTGTTGTATAGTTGAACACACATACACGCGAGCGAAACATCTTGCACGCATTTAAAACCTGTTCCGTCATTTGGAAGGGTAGGCCATTCATGCTAGTGGGAGCGAATAACAAAAGGTACAAATACTGCATACACATGGGGATGGGATGTAAAAAAATAAATAAACGGCACATGCATGCTTATTCCATTAGCCTCGAAATAAAGAGTAAATGGGTGGATAAGATACACACATACGCGCAACCACACACACACACACACACACACACACACACACACACACACACACACACACACACACACACACACACACACACACACACACACACACACACACACACACACACCCAAGCTACCCTACCCTCTCTCCCCTTCACACGCACACACTTTTCTTAAGAAGGATTGACAGACATACACACAAACTAACAGAGACAGAGACAGAGAAGCACACTAATAACAGCAAAAGAAGCCCAGAAAGCCAAGCAAGCAGCCCGGAAAGAAAAGAAAAGCAAAGAAAAACACAGCAGTTGTCAAACTGTCTGAGGGGGAAGGAGGCTGTGATCAAAGGAGAGCGGCGGGCGTTGTTCAGAACACAAACACTGGAGTCTGGCGCACAGTCGGAGATGTAAACTTCCAGTTCACAGCAAGGCAGGTTCTGTTTGAGTTCAAAAAAAGAAGATTGAAACCGTTTTTTTTAAATGTAGTACCTTAGTAGTCTGGCAAACTTAGCTCCCTCCCTATCCTTCCTTCCCCCCTCCCCTATCCCTCCCTCCACCCACGCTATCCCTCCCTCCACCTCTTCTATCCCTCGCTCCCCCTCCCTATCCTCCCCTCCCCCTTCCTATCCCTCCATCCACCTCCCCTATCCCTCGCTCCCCATCCCCATCCCTCCCTCCACCTCCCTATCCCTCGCTCCCCCTCCCCTATCCCTCGCTCCCCCTCCCCTATCCCTTCCTCCCTTCCCCTCCCCTATCCTTCCCTCCCCCTTCAGTAAAATCTACCACTTGGTAAACTTTGAAATCGAAGACCAGCTCTATCTCACCACAGGCGAGTCAGTACAGTTGATTTTAGTTCTAATGTACCATTCCTGTAGCGTTTTGAAAAGATATTATAGACTGTGCTGCATCTCCCCTCTCCTACTTTGCATCTTCACTCACAGAAGAGGGAGACAGAGTGGGGGCAGGGGAGGGGGAAACGGAGAGACGCAGTGAAGCATTAAGCAGAGAGAGAGAGTGTGTGTGTGTTGGAGGAGGGGGGGGAGAGAGTAGATAGGTAGATTGTACATGAGATTCCCACTCCTGAGAGAAAGACAGAGACAGAGAAGAATACAAGACAAAGAATGAAAGAGAGAGAGAGGAGAAAGAAAAACAGACAGACCGGCAGACAGACATACAATAATTATACCAGGTTTAGCTCCTCCAATCCTTAATTTCCCACATGTATTTTTTGTTTAAAAATTTCGATAAAGACACCAGTAAAAGACAATAACTGTTGTTCAGAGCCATATCTTGGTTCTTAAACTTCGTGAATGAACACATTTTCTATCAACAATTCTCCCTCCCTCTCTTGAATGGAAAATTGTGTGATTCATTTCATTGCTTTTTGACACTATTATGTTTGTTGATTCATTGGTTTATTCATGTTTGTTTCACTTTTTGCCCATGAGGGCCTGGTGTAAAGAAGCCTCTGGCTTATCCAATTACCCTCATTAAAATATTCGAGTTCGAGTTCTGTCCCATTCTACACTCAGCTCCCATCTCCACACCCTGCCTCCCTCCACCCACCTCCTTTCTTTCTTCTTCTCTTCCTCCCTTCCTTCTTTCTTTCCTGTCCCCAGGCAGATGCCATGCCCGGGGAGAAGTGAGGGAGCTGCCACCAAGGCAGACACACAGTCTGGCACTGGCACTCTGCAAGTCTGGCATGGAGGAGGAGACACGGCCCTTGCCACTGGCCATTTGTCTGTCAAGGCCAGGATTTGATTACCCTCACTGGCGTCACGTCTGCTATCCTCCCTGTCAGCTTGATGGAGGAGAGCTGCTCTGTTCTCTACGGCGTGCTGCGGCACGGTGGTCACGGGCTTCTGCAAGACTGCTGGACCCTTGATTCTGTAGGAAGGACGCTGTGTGGGTGAGAGAGGAGGAAACAGTTGGTGCAGGCAATGTTGGTGGTCTTGACCTTACGAATTTTGAAAGCAGCATGTGCAGTTTTGTTTTTCGTTTGGTTTACACTGTTCTTCACACACACACACACATACACGCGCGCGCACGCACACACACACATACACACACACATACACACACGCGCGCGCGCACTCACTCACGCACACATACACACTCCAACACATAATACATCACCAGACCTGACTATGAGTGGGTTTGCGTAAATACTTGCTGATACTAACACATTAGAAAAACTTCTCCATTTGTCATCTACTGAGATTGGAAGCTATAAACTCTGAACCCCCAAAAATCCCATGATTCATTTTTTTGTTTAGAAAAAAAAGACAGAGAGCAAAACCCCCCATCCCAAACAAAAATAAACCAACACAAAAAACCTACTCTCACCCCACCCCGAAAACAACAAAACAAAGCAAAACAAAAACCTAGCGAGTTGCTTATACTCCCTCGCAATTTCTCTCGCCTGTCTTCTCCTGTTCCATTCTTGTTCAACATTGTTCTCCTCTTATCTTGTCCACCCCGTTTCTCTTCTTTCTGGTTTTCCTGTCATCCATCACTGTTAGAAAGACAAAAGGACAATCATCCATTTCGCACAGATTACATTGGATGCAGACCTCGACAGGTCGTAATGCAATCACCACGCCTAAAACACAGGCAGGCGAAAAACGAAACGAAACAAAACAAAGAAGAAGAAAAATGCAAAGAAGAAAGAAAAGAATGCAAAGAAGAAAGCAAATAAGAAGAAGAATGCAAAGAAGAAGGCGAAGGAGGAGAAAGAGGAGGAGGGGGAGGAGAAGAAGAAGGAGGAGGAGGAGAAAGGAGGAGGAGAAGAGGAGAAGGAGGAGGAGGAGAAGGAGAAAGAGGAGGAGGAAGAGAAGAAAAGGAGGAGGAGGAGAAGGAGGAGGAGAAAGAGGAGGAGGAGAAGGAGGAGGAGGAGAAGGAGGAAAGAGAAGAAGAAGGAAGAGGAGGAAGAGGAGAAGGAGGGGGAGGAGTAGAAAGAGGACGAGGAGGAGGAGGAGGAGGAGGAGAAGAAGAAGAAGAAGAAGAAGAAGAAGAAGAAGAAGAAGAAGAAGAAGAAGAAGAAGAAGAAGAAGGAGAAGAAGAAGAAGAAGAAAACACAATCACTATGCAAGAAGCACCCGCTTTGAAGACGGCGTTGTTCTTTTCAATCTTGTGCCAGGAACATCAGCATAGTGGTGACCATGATGTGGTCAAGTTTAGTGTGACATCATCAGCCACCTTGGCGCAGTGGTTAGCGCCTTGGGTTACGGACTGGAAGGTCGCGGGTTCGAATCCCATAAGAGTCATAGGGATTTTTCGGACTCCGGCCAGCTTCCTCCCAGAGTGAGTGTGCTGTGGGCTCATTGGGAAGACTGAGACCTCACAGTCGAGCTTCACCCACTTTATGGACGCGAGTTTGAGAGTGCTGCTCAAAGTTAATTACCTGACCAACACTGCAGGTCTCTTTATCTGTCTGGCCAGTTGCTGCCGGGGTATAATTTATTAATTTTTATTTATACCACTTTAAGTCACGGCAGATTTCTCTGCGTGAAATTCGGGCTGCTCTCCCCGGGATGAGCGCATCGCCACAAGAGCAGCGCCACCCTTTTTTTTTTCTTTTTCCTGTCTGCAACTGTATTTGTTTTCCTATCAGAGTGGAGTTTCTATACAGAATTTTGCCAGGGACAACTCTCCTTGTTGCCGTGGGTTCTTTTACGTGCGCTAAATAATTATGTGTAACACACGGGACCTCGGTTTATCGTCTCATCCGAAAGACTAGCGCCCAGACCACCACTCATGATCTAATGGATGGGGGAAAAGTTTCGGGTCCATACGGGATTCGAACCACCGCACACTTCCGACCCGGACTTTTCGCTTTCTAGACAGACGCGTTACCTCTAGACCACCGATCCACCTATTTATCATGAGATAACGCTTGAAGTACAGCTCCATCAAGTAGTCTCAAAGCGCATGCACTGCTATAGCAGCCTCTTTACATCCTCCTTCTCCTCCTCATTGATCATCCTGCAACAAACAAATTGTCCTGATTCAGTGACCCCGATTGCTCTGGTCTCGTGGTGACCTCAGCTTCGGTTTCCCCATACACTTCTGTGCCTGTGGTGAGCTTGTGTCAAAGCCTTTGGGCTTAAAGGTTCACGAGGGAAGGACGTTGGAAGGACGTTATGGTGGTTTCCACCTCGAGTACTTAGTCTGGCTCCCCAACTGAGCTAGGCCTAGTGCTGTCTTCAGTAGGGGGCTTAGTAGGTGGTGTCCTGCGTGTGTTAACTCAGAACAGGCACCACTAAACACCAATCCCTGTGGACTTCCAGCCCTGAGGATGGATAAAACGAATCTGAGTATGACTGGGGCGGGGAGAGCAGAATGAACGTCGTGGGAACAGCAGTACACGAACGTCACAGAAGATGAGGTAGGAAAAAAAAGTGTAGTGTAACATCAAATTACATCAGGGTCAGTATTGATGCTCAGACTGTTGAAAGAAAAAGAGACATTTTGGTTTCATTTCATTATCATCATGGTCGCAAGTGCATGCATACACAAGTTTCCTAAATACTAATTATTTGCACACATGCATGCTTGCATACAACATATTACACACCACACACACACACACATTGTGGTGCAAAATTCATGGTATAAACGCATGAAGATATAAAAGCGTGAAGTTCACAGAAGGAAAAAAAAAACACGCCCAATAAGGGACTCGAACCCTTGACCCTCAGATTAAAAGTCTGATGCTCTACCGACTGAGCTAACCGGGCTACGTGCATAACTCTGTACTGTACATCCATATCATGTGGCTTGAAGGCACAGTTACTGTTGCGTTGCTTGTGTGTGTGCGTATGCGCGCCTGTATGTGCGTACGAGTTACCCAGTGTATTTTTCTTGTTGTGGGATGGGGGGGGGGGGGGGGGGGGGGGGGGAGCGGTTCCATTTTTGTTGCTGATGAGGGGTTTTTCTTTTTGGCCACATGTGATGTGTGTGTGTGTGTGTGTTTTCTTTCCTTTTTTTTAAATCTCTGTTTCAGATTCTCTTTTGGGGTCAGTTTTATTATTATTGTTTATGGTAATAATGTAGTTAGTTATTATTAATCAAGTTGTTTTTGTTGCTAGATAGATGGCTTGCTTGAAAAAAAAGCAAAGGCATTGCTTATTCAATGTACCTACCATCTGGAAATAAAAATTTCACTTGGCTTGACTTGACTTGACACTCACTCATTCACTCACACACACATGCACTAAAATACACACACATATATAAACAGATCAGTTCAGATCAAATCAAATCAATTTTTTTTAATTTCGAGAATAATGAATAAGCAGTCGTATGTTTTTGGGTTTTGTTTCTTTTACATTCAGTCCATGCCCTTATCAGGGATAACATCGTGATGTAAAAATAAAGCCCCAAATCAACAATAATAATGATAAGCGCTTCGATTTGTTTGTTTTTTTACAAGATTCAGCGCTATATAAATTCCATATATTATTATTATTATTATAAAAATAATGATAATAATGATAGCAGTAGTAGTAGTAGTGGTAGTAATGATAATGGTGATGATAATGATGATAATAATAACAATAGTTTATTACTGTAACACAGGACGAAAACAACACTAACAGTCAGTTCACTATAAAGTTATAGATGCATGAAGTTCACAGAATAGAAAAAAAGAGTATCGCCCAATAAGGGACTCGAACCCTTGACCCTCAGATTAAAAGTCTGATGCTCTACCGACTGAGCTAACCGGGCTACACATGC
>CM054134.1:128896784-128919284 GCA_028751875.1 Rapana venosa
TAGACTACTGTGGTATGAAATTCATGTTATCAAAGCATGAAGTTCAGAGAAGGAAAGGAAAAAAAAAAGACGCCCAATAAGGGACTCGAACCCTTGACCCTCAGATTAAAAGTCTGATGCTCTACCGACTGAGCTAACCGGGCTTCACACGCTAACTTGTACTGCACTTCAATATCATGTGGCTTGAAGGGACAGTCACCAGCAAGGCATTACGCCACCTTTCCCTTGTTTTGTACGAGGGCTGAAGAAAGACGATAGTCACTTCAGTGCAAGTAACACACTATTAAGCAAAATGACTGTTTAGAGAAAGAAATAAGCGTAGACACCAAGAAAGCACTCCATATTTTTTTCCAAATATATATATCTATATCTATATATATCTATATATCTATATATATATATATACACACATATATGTATATCTATCTATCTATATGTATATATGTATGTATATATATAGATATAGATATATATATATATATTCACACACATATCTACATATCTATATCTATATACATACATACACACACATATATAACACAAATCACACACACACACAAACACACACACATGCACAACAATACACACACATACACACAGGTCAAATCAAATCACATCAAATTATTTTATTTCGGGGATAATTAATAAACAGTCATGTTCTTTATACATTCAGTCCCTGCCCTAATCAGGGATAACATCATGATGGGAAAATAAGCCCAAGCCCCCTTTAATAATAATAATAATAATAATAATAATAATAATAATAATAATATATTTTTTAAATAATGATGAGGATGAGGATAATACAGATTATTATTAGTATTATTACTATAACTATCATTATCACGATGATGATACCAATAATAGTTTGTGATTATAACACAGGAAAAAACCCACTAACAGACCATCTGTGGTGTGAAATTCATGGTATAAAAGCATGCAGTTATAAAATCGGGAAGTTCATAAAAGAGAAAAAAAAAAAATAGAAGCGGAAAAAATTCGCCCAATAAGGGACTCGAACCCTTGACCCTCAGATTAAAAGTCTGATGCTCTACCGACTGAGCTAACCGGGCTACATATCCAATAGTGCACAAAACATCCATATCCTGTGGGTTGGAAGGGACAGTCGCTAGCAAGGCCCTACTCCACTTTTCTTTTGTTTCCTGGGATGGTGGAACACATGTCTCATAGTTATTCATCATGGTCGCAAGTTCGTGCATACACAGGCATCCTAAATAATCATTATTTACACATTTACTTGCATACAAACAAACCACACACACACACACACACACACACACACACACACACACGCGCGCGCAGGTCAAATCAAATCACATCAAATTCTTTTATTTCATGGATAATGAATAAGTAGCCATGTGTTTTTTACATTCAGTCCCTGCCCTAATCAGGGATAACATCATGATGGAAAAACTAAAGCCCAAACCCACTATAATAATAATAATGATAATAGTAATAATATATATTATTATTATTATTATTATTACTATTATAAAAAGGAAGGAAGAAACCCACTAACAGACAGTACACTACTGTAGTATGAAATTCATGTTATCAAACCATGAATACAGAGAAGGGGGAAAAAAAGAGAAAAAAACCGCCCAATAAGGGACTCGAACCCTTGACCCTCAGATTAAAAGTCTGATGCTCTACCGACTGAGCTAACCGGGCTACACGGATTGACTTGTGCTGCACTTCCATATCCTGTGGCTTGAAAGGACAGTTGCTAGCAAAGGTATTACTCCATCTTTCCCTTGCTTCGAACATGGCGGAACACGTGTCTCCTAGTTGTTCGATTTTCTGACACAGGAAAGACGATAGTCACTTCAGTGCAAGTGCGCCACTGTCGGAGTAACACACTATAAGCAAAGTGACTGATTAGAGAAAGAAATAAGCGTAGACCCCAAGAAAGCACCCCATATATGTATATATATATATATATATATATATATATATATATATATATATATAGAGAGAGAGAGAGAGAGAGAGAGAGAGAGAGAGAGAGAGAGATAGATAGATAGATAGATAGATATACATATACTCCATATATATATATATATATATATATATATATATATATATATATTATATATATATATAGAGAGAGAGAGAGAGAGAGAGAGAGAGAGAGAGAGAGAGAGAGAGATAAGACCTAGATAGATAGATAGATAGATAGATGTATAGATATAGATATATACACATATGTATACACATATCTTTATATGTACACACAAACATATATAAATATATATATATATATATATGTATATATATATGAGTGTTATATATACACACACTCACACACATATCTATATATCTATATACATACATACACACACAGACATATATATAGATATATATATATATATAACACAAATCACACACACGCAAACACAAACATGCACAAAAATACACACACATACACACAGGTCAAATCAAATCACATCAAATTCTTTTATTTCGATGATAATGAATAAGTAGTTGTGTGCTTTTTACATTCAGTCCCTGCCCTAATCAGGGATAACATCATGATGGAAAAATTAGCCCCAATTTCATTATACATAATTTCATGATAGGGAAACAAATACAGCTGCAGAAAAAAAAAAAAAAAAGGGTGAAAGGGTGGCGCAGCGCTATGTGGCGACGCGTTCTCCCGCTCTCCCCGGGGAGAGCAGCCCGAATTTCACGGAGAGAAATCTGCCGTGACTTAAAGTGGTATGAAATAACATCTGAGCGCTTTGATTTGTTGCTTTACAAGATTCAGCGCTATATAAATTCCATACATTATTATTATTATTATTATTATTATTATTATTATTATTATTATTATTATTATTATTATTATTATTATTATTATTATTATTATTATTATTATTATTATTATTATTATTATTATATATAATAATAATAATAATAATAATAATAATAATAATAATAATAATAATAATGATAATGGTGATGATGATAATAATGATGATGATGATGATAAAGATTATCACTATTATTACTATAACTTTCAATATCATGATGATGATATCAATAATAGTTTGTGATTGTAACACACGAAAAGACAACACTAACAATTTGTGGTGTGAAATTCATGGTATGAAAGAATGAAGTTATAATATAGTGAATTTCATAAAAAGAGAAGAAAAGAATAGAAGAAAAAAAAAACGCCCAATAAGGGACTCGAACCCTTGACCCTCAGATTAAAAGTCTGATGCTCTACCGACTGAGCTAACCGGGCTACACATATTACAACACTTTACAGAACATCGATATGCTGTGGATTGGAAGGGACAGTCGCTAGCAAGGCCCTACTCCACCTTTCGCTTGTTTCGTACGATGGCTAAACACGTGTCTCATAGTTCTTCGATTTTCTGAGGCAAGAAAGGCGATAGTCACTTCAGTGCTCAACTGACTAGTAACATACAGCAGGCAGAGTGACTGACTAGAGAAAAAAAATGCGTAGGTCCTAAGCCTGGTGGTTGCAGTGATGTATTCGTTATCTGCTGACCCGGGTTCGATCCTCCTTCGAGAGGTTTTTTTCCTCTGGAGTTAACATCAGTGGCGACTCCACTTTCCCCAAAAGTCCTTGGGATGAGACTATAAACCGAGGTCCATTGTGCGAGCGCACGCAGAACATCTTGCGTACACGTTAAAACCCGTTCCAGTGTTTTGGAAGAGTAGGTCATTATGTGCCCGTGGGAACGGATGATAAAATGTACACAACTGCATACACACGGGGACTAGATGAAAAAAGCACATGAGTGCTTATTCCATTATCCTCGAAATAAAACATCTCTCTCTCTCTCTCTCTCTCTCTCTCTCTCTCTCTCTCTCTCTCTCTCTCTCTCTCTCTCTCTCTCTCTCTCTCTCTCCCTCTCGGCCCTACATATACATATACATGTACATAATTATAAGTGTGTGTGTGTGTGTTGTGTGTAAAACGGAATGGGGTCAGAGAGAGAGAGAGAGAGAGAGAGAGAGAGAGAGAGAGAGAGAGAGAGAGAGAGAGAGAGAGACAGACAGAGACAGAGAGACAGAGAGACAGAGAGAGACAGAGAGAAAGAGAGAGCGAGCGAGAGAGAGAGAGAGAGCAAGAAAGTAAGAAAGAAAGAGAGACAGAGACAGACACAGACAGACACAGACAGACAGAGAGACAGACAGACAGACAGAGAAGAAAACAACAGACGGTGTGAGGGAGTTGTCAAACTGTCTTAGAGGGAAGGCTGTGATCAAAGGAGAGCGGCGTTGTTCAGAACACAAACACTGGAGTCTGGTAACCAACACACTGCCAAAAGACAACAACATTATGGCAACTCCCAGTTCAGAGCAGTCAGGTTCTGTTGGCGTGAAAACTGCAGAAGGGAACGTTTCTCAGTGTACGGCTATGTTGTGTTGTCGCCAGCCCCTCCCTCCACCCGGGTCAGTTTGCCTCATGATAAAATTAATTTGACAATCAAATTGCGGTTTCATCAGGCCATGGGCTGGCTGCTAAACAGTGAAGGTGAAGGTGATTCCAGTCTTCCATTTTTGTTGAAATGTTTTAAAGATATATTAGAGATATACTACCCCCCCCCCCCCCCCCCCCTCTTTTCTGCTTGTGCAATGTCCACCTTAACCTATAGAGAAAGAGTGGGAGGGGGGGGGGGGGGGGGGGAGAGAAACAAGTGGAGGAGGGATGGGAGAGAAGCACCGAGAGTTTCAGAGGACGGCACCAAAAGAGATAAGAAGAGAGAGAGAGAGAGGAGAGAGAGAGAGAGAGAGAGGAGAAGAGAGAGAGAGAGAGAGAGAGTAACCAACACAAACAGGCAGAAATACAACAACAAACAAACAAACAACAAGAAGAGATAGAGATAGTGTAACAAGCTTCCCCACTTGGACAGTGTATGAGCTTCGGCTCCTTTTCTTCCTTCCTTCCTCCCCAATACTCCTTCAATAAAAGGTATCAGCACAGTCAAGGTTGCTGCTCAGAGAGAGAACCCATGTCTCTGCTACTTCGTGACTGAACATAGTAGCCACTAACAACTCCACTTTCTCTCCCTGTCCCATTCTACTTTCCCTTTCTCCATACCCTCTCCCTAACCCCTCCCTCTACCCCCACCCACCCTCTGCTTCCCACCCCTACCTTCTCCCGTCCTTCCTTCCCACCTCCTTCCTTCCTTCCTTCCTCTCTTCCTTCTTTCTTTCCTGTCCCCAGGCAGATGCCATGCCCGGGGAGAAGGGAGGGAGCTGCCACCAAGGCAGACACACAGTCTGGCACTGGCACTCTGCAAGTCTGGCATGGAGGAGGAGACACGGCCCTTGCCACTGGCCATTTGTCTGTCAAGGCCAGGAGTTGATTACCCTCGCTGGCGTCACGTCACTCATCCTCCCTCTGTCGTCTGGCTGTGTATGGAGGAGGTCCTGTCTCTGTGGGCTTCATCCGGCGCAATGGTCACAGGGTTTGCATTGTCTTTGAATGTAGCTTCCATGATAAAGACATTGGTGAGTTATGATTAATGATGTCTTCTTTTTCGGAGAAGGTGTGTGTGTGTGTGTGTGGGGGGGGGGGGGGGGGGGGTATCACTGGTCAAGAAACCTCTGGTGTATGTGTGTGTGTGTGCGTGCGCGCGCGCGTAAGTAGGTGCGTACGCGTTCATGTGTATACATTATACAAAACTGGATTTATGAATTGTGCAGGTCTTGTCCGTTTATGCAGCCAATCACACTGCTCATTAGTTGTTTTTTGTTTTTTTTTAAAATAATTTGAAAGAAGCAATCTCTACGGTTTTAATACCCCTACCCCACCCCTCTTAATACATACGAGCATGAAACTAACATTCTTAAGCTGCCACTTGTTTGTAATATTAAAGAATTCTATAATTTAAAAAATCGACGGTAATCGATGTGATTTACTACAATCTTTCACAATAATCATTTCGTTTCTCACAGTGAGAATAAACGTGAGATTTGCTCTGACCTACCAGTTTCCAATTTCTGACCCCAAAAATATATTTCATACGCGCCACTGTTCCAACAATAAGCTACCGACATAGAAATGACGTTATGGAAAGTACCAGCTCTGCTAAATCTTGTGATTTTGGAATGAGTGTTGTGGCAAACATAGCCTCTGCTTTTTGTGAGTATTTGGTCTAAATACATTTTTCAATGACATCACATTGTACACACAGACAGTCATTTAACAGGAGAGGAAGTGTTGTTGTTTTTATGAAGTCCGTGTCTCGAATACAAAGAAGAATGGCTCTATATAAACAAAGTCTTACATTGATGGCATCTTTTCCAAAAGCTAATCCAAAACGAATGAAGGCGATGAAGAAACTAAAAGCGAAACCAATATAAAAACAACAACAACCCAGAAAACAAAATAATCTACAAAGTAAAAACTCCAACGTAAGGAGATTGAATCACGCAGGAGTTTGCAATAACAGTGTGTTTGGTCCTCTCTTTAGTTCTCTCTGTCTTTCTTTAGGGAGGCAGGCCCCCACAATAAACAATTCATAGCCTGATGCAATCATTTCACCAACAAACAAAACGCAGAGCTAGAGCAAAACCAGGCAGCCGCACTGGGTGAACTTGAAAGCACAGGATCAATACAAGAAGACCGAACTACATGGACGCTTCGAATGAGAGCGATTGTTCTTTTTTTCTTATTTGATTTTTTTTTCTGCTCTTTTTCTTCATCCCTTCTTTCCTTCCCGTCTTTCTGATGTTCATCTATGTACGTCTGCCTCTTTCTTTGTATCTGTTTACTAGTGCTCTCTCTCTCCGCTCGCTCTTTCTCTCTCTTTCTCTCTTTTCTCTCGCTCTCTCCCTTTTTTTCTCTCTCTCTCTCTCTCTTTTCTCTCTCTCTCTCTCTCTCTCTCTCTCTCTCCCCTCCCCCTCTCTCTCTCTCTCTCCCCTCCCCTCTCTCTCTCTCTCTCTCCCCTCTCTCTCTCTCTCTCTCTCTCTCTCTCTCTTTCGCTCCCCCCACCCTTTTTCTTGGTACTGACTTTTATCAGGAAAGTTTTAAAGGGTTTTTTTTTTTTTACTTAACGCAATAATCGTATCTCCTGCTTGCCTGTATTCTGGAAGAAGCAAGCCTAGGAGCAAGTTTCCATCTGCATACATTCCTACTCAGTACCTAAAGGACACTTTTAAAAAAACCCTGTTTCTCCACCAAACACCCCCCAAGACTCCGGAATCTGCAACCGCTGCAGATTGAAAATAGTTGGTTGGATCCTTTTGTTTCCTCTCTGGAAATGTTCCTGACTAATAATATTCCATCCGCGTTTTTCTTGCGTGTCCTCTCCACCCCAAGCGCTGCCCAGATTAGAATCTACAATCTTTTAATAGTCAAAGTTCCATGTTAAATCTGTTCTTGCAAGCAACGCTTAACACTATTTTCTGCCAAGAAATAGCCAAAAGTTGCTGATAATTATTGTCTGTCCCTGTTTCTCTTGCACGTCTCTGCTTCTTTCAATCTTTTTCTTCATTGTTCTCCTCTTGTCCACCCCGCTTCTCTCCTTTTTTCTGTTGTTTTTTCTTCTTCTGCCATCCATCACTGTTCGAAAGACAAAAGAACAATCATCCATTTCCCACAGATTGCATTGGATGCAGGCCTGGACGGGTTGTAATGCAATCACCACGCTTGTAAAAGAGACAGCTAAATCAAAACAAAGAACAAAGAGAAGGTGGGGGTGGAGGAGGAGGAGGAGGCCGGAGGAGAAGGAGGATGAGGGGGAGAAGGAGGAGGAGAATTGCGAAGAAGAAGGATTGCGAGGAAGAAGAAGAAGAAGAATTTGAAGAAGAAGAAGAATTTGAAGAAGAAGAAGAAGAAGAAGAAGAAGAAGAAAGAAGAAGAAGAAGAAGAAGAAGAAGAAGAAGATTAATTGCAAAGAAGAAAGAAGAATGCGACGAAGAAGAATGCGAAGAAGAAGAACTGCGAAGAATGCGAAGAGGAAGAATGCGAAGAAGAAGAATGCCAAGAAGAAGAAGAAGAACTACAACAACATCAAGAACAAGAAGATCAAGAACAAGAAAGAGAAGAACTAAGAAGAAGAATGCGAAGAACAACAACAACAATAACAATAACAACAGAAACAATACACACACACAAACCAACAAAAAGAAGAAGCCATCAGGATTGTGTGACTAAGAGAGGCCAGGGAAACAAAGCCGTGCTTCTTGTACTCCCAGGCCAGGGCCCTCCAGCAGAAGGGTGACCGTGCAGCAGTGGGGAGGTCAGGTGTGAGATCAGGTCACATCACCGTCAAGATGCTGCCCCAGCCTGATCGCTTTTTAACATTTCTGTTGAAGGAAAGCAGCGACTTGGTATCGTATTACTATTAGCGCGACACACGCACGAGTGCACCCGCCCCTACCTCCCTCCACTCCACCCTCTCCCCTTACATATGCACACACCCATGCACGCACGCACGCACGCACGCAAACGCGCACACGCACGCAAATACGCGCGCGCGCGCACACATACACACATTCTCGCTCGCGCGTGTGTGCGCTTGTTGTAGCGCGCATAGGGAGGAAGATTGAGAATAAGAGATTGGAGACAGAAAACAGACAGACAGACATAGAGACAGACAGAAAGATACAGACAGATAGACAATCAGAAGTGGGGAGGGGAAGGAGAGAGAGAGAGAGAGAGAGAGAGAGAGAGAGAGAGGCAGACAGACAGACAGATAGACAGACGGAGAGAGAGAGAGAGAGAGAGAGAGAGAGAGAGAGAGAGAGACTGACAGAAAGACAGAGACAGACAGAGACAGACAGACAGATAGACAGACGGAGAGACAGAGAGAGACAAAGAGAGCCAGAGAAAGTCACACAGAAAGAGACCGAGACAGAGAGATAGACAGATAGAGACACACACAGACAGATACACAGACAGACACACAGACAGAGACAGAGACGGGAGACAGAGATCCAAATAATGTCCAATTCATGCTTTCAATGTTCACCAGCTTGCCGATCTTATGGGGCCAGAGCAGTAAATACAGAACATGAAATTCATTCGCGCTGCCCCTTGAATGAGAGAGACAGAGAGAGAGAAAGAGGTAACAAAAGCACACCTCCTCAATCACCACCACCACCACCATCCACCCACCCACCCTCCTTCACCAATTCTTCGCCGTCTGTTTTCCTCCAGACATGAAAAAAAAATACAGCCAAAAAAAAAAAAAAACTAGAAGAAGAAAATTCAATATGGCTGCGACTTGTATTTTCTTAAAGCAGTGGCCGGCCCCTTTTTTCCTTCAAAAAATGATTTGCATCCTAGGAAGCAGCGGAGCGTAAAACTAAATTAGGGCGGGGAGTTAAATGAATTGATGTGGGTGTTAGTGGGGAGGGGTGGGAGGGTGGAGGGTGGAGGAGGGATGGGTGAGGGGGGGACGAGGAGGAGGAGGTGGAGGAGGAGAAGGGCTCGCGCTTGCCCATGGCTGCGCCCAGTGTCCAAGGGGAGCCATTAGGGGCACAGTTGCAGCCATTTGTTAACTTTGATGTCAAGCGTGGCCCCGGCCCAGCCCAGCTACTGGACAGACTTTACGACAGGCACAAAGCCCGCTAATCTCCCTTGTTTGTTCGCAGCGCCATCTGGTCCCTACACTCTGGCTGAACGTCTTGCTTGCTCTCTGTCTCTGTCTCTGTCTCTCTCTCTGTCTGTCTGTCTGTCTGTCTCTGTCTGTCTGTCTGTACTGCTGCATCTTTTCCGGCTCACTGTCTTCTTCCGCTCTCTTTTTATCCATTCTAGTCTGTTCCCGTCCAGGAGTATAGTCAGTCAGTCCCTCTCTTGAGCTTCGGTTCCTTTCCTGCCACTCTTCCATAGCCCATAAACATCTCTGTCTCTGTCTGTCTGTCTGTCTGTCTGTCTGTCTGTCTCTCTCTCTCTCTCTCTCTCTCTCTCTCTCTCTCTCTCTCTCTCTCTCTCTCTCTCTCTCTCTCTCTCTGTCTGCCTCCTCCCATCTTCTTCTCAGGCTCTCCGGGATTACAAGGGAAAGTGTGTCTATGTCAATGTGTTCCATCAATCTTGTCCAAGATTGAGGTCTTCCGTTACAGACCAAGGTCGTGCGTGTGTTCTGGAGCCTCTGAAGCTATTTGGTGTGGGGCAGATCTGGCTGTTGGTTCAGCAGAGTCGTTTTGCCATGATCTCTAAGGCAAAGGTTTGCTTTCTTTTGAGACCTCTGTGTGTATGTCAGACACAATAGATAGGAGCTACCAGCCACCACGGCACAGTCGTTCGGACTGGAAGATCGTGGGTTCGAATCCCGTAAGAGTCATAGTGATTTTTTTTACTCTGGCCGGCTCTTACCCAGAGTGAGTGCGCTGTGGGCTCAGTGGGAAGACTGGGACCACACAGTCGAGCTTCATCCACTTTATGGATGCGAGTTTGAGTGTGTAGCTCAAATTACCTGACCAACTCTGCAGGTGTCTGTATCTCTCTGCCCAGTTGATGCTGGGATATATTATGATAGTAAGCGTAGGAGGAGGAGGAAGTAGTGAAGTAGTCTCAAACATATGCACATCCACAGCAGCATCATTACATCATCCTCATTGTCCTTTTTCTTTTTAAATGTGCCTCTAATTTAGTGGTGCCATTGCTCTGATCTCATAGTGACCTCAGATTTGACTTCCCAATACACGTCTGTGCCTGTGATGAATTTGTCAAAGCCTTTGGGGTTGGAGGTTCAGGGGTGAGGGTAGAGGTGACCGTCATTGGAGGGATGTTGTGGTGGTTGCCACCTCGGATGGGCAACTCAGTCTGGCTCTGCCACTGAGCTAATGCTGTTGTTAGCAGGGGGCTTAGTAGGTGGTGTCCTGGTATACCTCAGAACAGGCACCACTAAACCCCACCAAAGTGACCCATCAGCAGTACAGGGCCCCTCTGGCTGGTGGCCCAATGGTAGCCTGATACTGATGGGCCCCTTGTAGACTTCCAACACTGAGGATGAGATATAACGTGGTTGTGAGATTGAAATGAGTTGCATGGGAACAGCAGGACAGGGACATCACAGAAGATGAGGCAGCAAAAATACAAACAGAAAAAGAGAATAGTTTGTCTATTGCTGGTTCATTCCCAGGATCTGATTACAACACGAAAATTAATCAGTAAAGTGTAGGTGTTCAACAAAATCACAATTTTCCTGGTGTTCTGCCTACAGTGCAGCTTTGGTCAATAATTCACTATTCGGAGACTTGCCTAGTACTATACAGTTACGTTCCCAATAAGGCATAGTCTTGGATGTCCTGCAAATTAATTTTTTCATTCCACAGCTAAATCTCTGAGGTTCAGCAAGGGTGAGATTTTATGAACGCAACTGTTTTTGCCCACGATGAAGGTAGCCGCATTCCATCTTTGAGGATGAGGTCTACATACAACACCAGTGTGCATGCATTTGTTATATTTTGTCCTCAGTTCTTACTGGCATGCAAAGGTCTACTCTTCCAAAAGGCCAATCAGGTTTTAAGATGTGTGAAAGATGGTCTTTGTGAGTTTGCACATGGAACCTCAGTTTATGGTCTCATCAGAAGGACTTTCGGGGGAGTAGAGTCAGCACTGATGTTAACTCCAGGGCAAAGTCCCTTCAAATGAGCATCTCATGGTAGATCAATCCCGGGCCATCCTGCGCAGCGCTCTAACCACCAGGCTATCCTGTCCCCCCAAGATGCTTTTTTGCTAAATCAGATGAAGGATTTGTCATTGATTTACAAATACCCTCGTCCTGGGGAAATTAAGAGACAGTGAAGACATTCCATTTTCATAATTGTATGCAAACTGAGTTCATAGTTCATGTTTCCAGTCTCTTTCCAAGGCATCACAGCTGGGCTGTATACACAACAGCAGCCAGTAGCATTCTGTAAACCCTAATAACCAGTCACCAGGCACTGAATGATATGCAGAATACAGTATTTTCTCTACAACGTGCAGAGGCAGTGACCAGGTCTACAGCTTTACTGATAGGCTTAAAACTGCATCAGTGGCATCTTCATTTTCAAGTTAAGTTTCCTGGTCTGCAACTGACATTCCTGTAGAGAACGTAAGAGTTGTCACGATTATCATGGATAGTGCTGCTTCAGTTCATTTCAGTTTTGCCATTCTCAATATAAGAAGTCAGGTTTACAAGAAGTGACAGACAACTTTTCATGTCAGAACGATTGACTCTTCAGCTAAACTACAGCCCACAACAAAGGCCTGGGAACAATGGCCGCCACATACCGGAAGACACACAGGGGACGTCTGCCAGTCCCCACTAGGGGTTGAACATTGCACCACCATACACAGCCAACGTTTGTTTTCAACAATTTGCATATTGGGCCAGTTTTGGAGGCCCCCCTTCTCTCGTCATTTCATGTGGAGAAACGCCTTTGTTTTATTGGCAGCTTTATGCCAGGGCTAACGAGCGGTGATGAGATATGGCCCCTTCTCCAGCCGCCAGGACACTGACTGACCTCTGCCAGCCCTGCCTCCCCTCATCCTCTCCTTACCTCCTCCCCCCTGCCAGGGTGTGTAGAGGGGGCCCCGCTCATTTGCATACAGATTAGTGCAGGGGCTGCAGGCAGGGGGTCTAGACTCTGCCGATGGTGTGAGTGTGTGTGTGTGTGTGAGTGTGTGTGTGTGTGTGTTTTAGGACCAGGGAGCTCCTCCACTTTCCTCCAGGGCTCCAGTACCCCCCCCCCCCCCCCCCCCCCCCCCCCACCCGGGCTGTCCTCAGAGTTGAAGACTTTTCAAAAGCCCTCCTTTTGGGGGTTTTTCTTTTGGCACGTGATTAAGGCGCTAGTAAAATGCAATCAGTTTGTCGACTGCCGCCATTGCCTTTGATTGCGTAATTACTGTTATGATTGGGCCGGAGGGTGGGCGCGGTTTTTGCCTGAAATAAAAGTGCTTTCAGAAATGTCAGTCCGGGTCAGGGCATGAGGGGTGGGCAACAGCGACACGCAAACACTCCCGCATCATAAAGTCTGTGGAATTCTCTGCTAATGAATTAAGCCTTTATGAGCAGGCATTCAATTTCACTGGCGCGAGAAGAAAAGGCAGAGTAACAAAACAAAAAAATAACCACCAAAAAACCCCCATCCCTGAAATAGCGTGTCCGTTTTAAAATAAACTTAGGAATCCTGAAGAAATATAATAAACGCTTTCGTCTTTAAAAAAAAAGTGTTGTCTGGAAAAAAAAAATCATTCGATAGCGCGCACGCGCACGCACGCACGCATGTACGCACGCGCGCGCACACCACACACACACACACACACATGTGCATGAGCGTAAAAACTGCAGTATAATACCAGTAGAGTCATTTCATAGTCTCGCTGTTTATCTTTTTTTTGTGTTTTTTGTTGGGGTCGACTTACTTCTGAATTGCTTGCGTATTTTTCATCTACTTGTCTTTTCACAATTATGACATTTTGGGGGTCTTCCCGATTTTCTGACTAAAATTTTACAATAACAATTATTTTTTCTTTATAAAAATGTTTCAAGTAATTTTGTTGTTACAAATACATATATGCATGACAAGCATTATCAATAGCAATAAATGTTAACTAGCATTACAATAACAATTTACAGAGATGTGAGTAATCATAATGAAATCTTTATACTGTGATTTGCTACAATGCTATAAATCCGTGTTGTGGAGTGTTTCTGGATTGTTTTGTGTTGTTGGGGGGGGGGATCTGAAATGCGGACAGCATAGGTCAGTATGTCAGTCTGTCCTCACTGGCCCATCACGAGAAGCGAAGAGGAAATGAATGAATGCGTAATACAAGGGTCAAACAGAAAGGGGGCAGATGCTGAAGGAGTTCTTAGGGCGCATGGGCGTAAAACACATCCAGTGTTCTGTCATAAGAATCTTAAAACTGTTGGCTTTTTAGAATGACCCTGTGCCAGTGTACGAGCTATCGGAAGACACACGTATCTGAGACATTGTGAGGATGGCACAGCGTCTGTTCTACACGAAATACACTTAGAAGATGTGGCTGGTTTCAGCAATATCTGTCTTTTTCTTTGAAATCGTGGTTCAAAACCAGACATACACAGTGCTGGAAGATGAAGGAAAAGGGTGGACACGTAGAACACTGTAGGCTATGAATGTTGTCGATATGTCGACGAGGTGGTTGCTAGCAGCCATTGTGTAACTTCAAAACAACAACAGCAGCAGCAGCAGCAACAAGAACAACAAAGCATAAGCAGCTGCAGCAACAACAACACCACCACCAAAAACAACAACAACAACAACGACGACGACGACGACTCACAGGCGCGCCCGTGCGCGCGCGCAAACCTACATGCACACAAAGACTGGATGTTAAAATATAAAAAAAACCCACATAAGGGCTGATTCAGTAATCTCGAAATAAAATATATAAGAAATAAACACACACCCGCAAGCGATTGCGCACACACACACACACACACACACACACACACACACACACACACACACACACACACACACACACACACACACACACACACACACACACACACGGAAGGTGGCAGGATGGTTAAGACGTTCGCCTGCCAACAAGTTAACCGTGAGGTTCTGGGTTCGATTCCGAGCCTTGCCCTTTCTTCCCAGTTTGACAAAAAATCGAACTGAGTGTCAAAGTCCTTCGGATGAGACTATAAACCGAGGCCTCGTGTTCGAACGCATGCAGAACATCTTGCGCACACGTTAAATCCTGTTCAGCTTTTCGGAAGACTAGGCCATTGTGTACCGGTGGAAACAGATGACAAAATTGACAAAACTGCATACACACGGGGACTGATGTAAAATGCACATGAGTGCTTATTCCATTATCCTCGATATAAAAGAATAATAAATAAATACACACACACACACGCACGCACGCACGCACGCACGCACGCACGCGCGCCACGCGCGCGCGCACACACACACACACACACACATACATACACACACAAAGACTGCTTTTGGTGCAATCAGAATGTGTGTTTTACATGCAAAGTAGCTGTTATGTAATGTTAGGATCCGCTAGTGGTAGGTGGTGAAGATGGTGGTGGTGGTGGTGGTGGTGGTGTGTGTGTGTGTGTGTGTGTGAGTGTGTGTGTGACTTCAGAGGATAGGCCATGTTATGAGAACAGCACATTAATTTTATTATGAGCTGACCCTGGCCGTTCCCGCTGTTGTAGTAATAATCCTCGTTTCACTGCAGCAATGTCAGTCAAAAGGGTGTGTGGCCCCTGAGACACTTAGGGCTGATGGAGTCCCGGGAAATGGCGTGAAGAGAGGGGCGTGTGCTGTATACACACTGTGTCAAGAGTCTGAGGAGTGAGTTCCTGAGTGGCAGGCACACAGCTTGTTCTACTACTACTACTACTACTACTCTTACTACTTCTACTACAACAATAATAATAATAATATATAAATAATAATAATGATGATGATGATGATGATGATGATAATGATGATAATAATGATGATGATAACGATGATAACAACAATAACTATAATAACCATCATCATCATCATCATCATCATCATCATCATCATCATCATCATCATGAAATAATGGTGATATTGATAACATACCAATAATGAGAACGTCAACGACGATGAGAATCTTGACGATGATGATGATGATGGTGACGACGATGATGATGATGACAACGACGACGACGTCGTTAATAATGCTGCTGCTGCCCTTACATGTGAAATGAATCAATAATCAGGCATCTGGTGCGCGTAAAGTGATATAAGATAAGACAGCATGCATTTAGGAGGTCACACACACACACACACACAAACACACACACACGAACGCGCGCGCGCATACACACACACATACGCGCGCGCGCGCGCACGCACGCGCACACATACACACATACATACCCCCCCCTCCCCCCCCCATGCACGCTCTCTCTCTCCACGCACATACACACACCATCCCCCCCCCCTCCCCCCCCATCATCCACACACACACCTTCCACTCCACTACCACCGCTTCCACACTCCCACCATCACCCCCTCCCCCCCTTCTACCTCCACCCCACCCTACTCCCTTCATCCCCTATCCCCACCCCCAGACATTTCCTTCACTCCCACCCCCTATACTACACACACACACACACACCGCGCGCGCGCGCGCGCGCACACACACACACGCACACACACACACACACACACACACGCACGCACACACACACACACACACACACACACACACACGCACACACACACACCACACACACACCACGACACACACACCACAACAGCACGCACATACACACACACACACACGCACGCACACACACATACACACACCATACACACACACACACACACACAACACACACACATACACACACAAACTTACACACACACACACACACACACACACACACACACACACACACACACACACACAGAGCTGCAGGCCAGGGTGCTTGCTACCCCGGGGTAAACTACTTTCCCTTCGAAAGAAAACATGCACACTTCCTGACGGAAAACCCATTGTGTCCAGACCAGGAAAGCTCCAATCATTGCCAGGTGCACACACACCCACACCCACTCGCACGCACGCACGCACACACACACAAGCATGCACGCACAAATACACGCACGCGCACACAAGCATGCACGCACACACACACATACACAAGCATGCACGCACAAATACACGCACGCGCGCACGCACACACAGACGCATGTAGGTAGCAATGTATGTATGTATGCATGTATGTGCGTACTTACGTATGTATATATATATATATATATATATATATATATATATATATATATATATATATATAAAATATATATATATATATATATTCACGCACAAACATGCGCGCGCACACACGCGCATACGCACACTAATACACACACGCACAAACACACACACGCACTAATACACACACACGCACAAACACACACACACACTAATACACACACACACACACACACACACACACACACATTCACACACACGCATACGCTCGCACGCACGCACACGCGCGCGCATGCATGTAGCTTAAGAAAAAAACAGGGGGAAAAAGACCAAAAACCTCGTTTCCTTTGTTCGTAGGCTCCATGTGAAAGAAGGAATGGAGGAGAGGTGGTGGGAGAGGAAGAGAAATGCCAAAGAGCGTAGGAGTGTGAGTGTGTGTGTGTGTGTGTGCGTGCGTGCGTGCGTGCGTGCGCGTGTGTTTGTGTGTGTGTGTGCATGTGTAACACCCCGTTAAAAGAGAGAGCGAGAGGAGGGGGGGGGGTGAGAGAAAGAAAGAGACAGAAACAGACAGACAGACAGACAGACACACACACACACACACACACACACACACACACACACACACAGAAAGAGACAGACATACTGACAGAAACAGACTGACAGAAAGAGACAGACAGACAAACAGACAGACAGACTGACAGAGAGAGAGAGAGAGAGGGGGGGGGGAGAGAAAGAAAGAGACAGAGACAGACAGACAGAGACAGACACAGACACACACACAGACAGAAAGAGACAGACATACTGACAGAAACAGACTGACAGAAAGAGACAGACAGACAAACAGACAGACAGACTGACAGAGAGAGAGAGAGAGAGAGAGAGGGGGGGGGTGAGAGAAAGAAAGAGACAGAGAGAGACAGATAGACACACACACACACACACACACAGACAGAAAGAGACAGACATACTGACAGAAACAGACTGACAGAAAGAGACAGACAGACAAACAGACAGACAGACTGACACAGAGAGAGAGAGAGAGAGAGAGAGAGAGAGAGAGAGGGGGGGGGGGGAGTGGAGGTTGGGGCGGGGGTCCTTTAGATTTGAATGATACATCATAGTGGCATTAGCTTACTCACACAGCATTCTTTCCGTTCTTTCTTTCTTTTTCCCTCGTCCTTCCTTTCTTGTCTTACCTTGTCTTTTGTTTTCTTTCCACACCCCCCTTCAACTCCCCCCCCCCCCCCCACCTTCCCCCTTTCTATCTTTCTTTTATCATTAAAAAAAATCCTTTCCACTTTTCTCGTGGATTTTTAAAAAAAATTGTATATCTTCCCCCTTTCTTTCGTTTTCTTATCTTTTCTTTCTGTCTTTTTTTTTTCTGTTCCCCCTTTTTTTACTTTTCTTGTTTGGTTTTGGGGGTGGTTGTGGTAATGGGGGGGGGGGGGGTTGTTCTGTTTTCTTTCTTCCTTTCTTTTCTCCTTTTTTTCTTCTTCTTTTTTTCTTTTTTTTTTCTCTTCTGTTATTAATTTATCCCCCCACCCTTCCCCCTTCTCCCACCCCCCTCGTTTCTTGTTTATTTGTTTTGTTGGTATCTTTAGTCGCTATTTTCTCTTCCTTTTTTTTCCCCCACTCTTTTCATTTAAAAAAAACATATTTTCTTTTTTACTTTTTCTATTTCTTTTCTTTCTTTTCATTTTTTTTGTTTTGTTTCTTTCAGTCATTCTTTTTCTCTTCCTTTCTCTTTGCTTCTTTTTCTTTCTTTCTTCCGTAGTTAGTTTTGGCTTTTTCTTTGAGTTACTTTGTTTCTTTCATTGACTCAGTCAGTCAGTCAGTAAGTCTGTCTGTCTGTCTGTCTGTCTCTCTCTCTATTTCTTTCTTTTTTTCTTTCGTTCGTTTCTTTCTTTCTTTCTTTCGTTTCTGTCTGTCTGCCTGTCTTTTCTTTCTTCTTTCTTTCTTTCTTTCTTTTTTCTTTCTGTCTGTCTGTTTTTTCTTTCTTTCTTTTCTTTCTTTCTTTCTTTCTTTCTTTCTTTCTTTCGTTTCTTTCTTCTGTCTGTCGTCTGTCTTTCTTTCTTTTCTTTCTTTCTTTCTTTGTTTCTTTCGTTTCTTTCTGTCTGTCTTTCTTTCTTTCTTTCTTTTCTTTTCTTTTCTTTTCATTCTTTCTTTCTTTCGTTTCTTTCTTTCTTTCTTTTCTTTCTTCCTTCCTTTCTTTATTTCTTTCTTTCTTGCGTTTCTGTCTGTCTGTCTGTCTGTCTTTCTTTCTTTCTTTCTTTTTTCTTTTCTTCTTTCTTTCTTTTCTTTTTCTTCTTTCTTTCTTTTCTTTCTTTCTCTCTTTCTTTCATTTTTCTTTCTTTCTTTTATTTTCTTTCTCTCTTTCTTTCTTTCATTTTTCTTTCTTTCATTCTCTCTTCTGCATTTCCCGCCTACATTCTCTAAGTTCTCTTACTCAGTTCCAGCCCATTGTGGTTCTCATGATACCAAAGTCACCAGGACAAAAACAATCCGCCCTCCATTTTCCATTACCTCCCTTTTAACGAGCACTTGCAGTTCCCTCCCTTGCCATTGCTTCTCAGTGCGTTTTTTATGGGGCAGGGTTGGGGTTTTTGTTGTTGTTTTTTTTCCTTTTTTCTTTTTTCTTTTTACCCGGTCTGCTTTCGCCACCCAGTGTGAGCAGACGTACTGTATTTTAACCAGACGTGGGTTTTGTTTTTGGTTTACAAGTTGTGTGTGTATGTGTGTGTGTCTGCGCGCACTCTGTGTGTCTGTGTGCGTGCGTGTGTGTGTGTGCGTGCGTGCGTACGTGCATGCGTGCGCGTTCTAATAATGAGTATGTGCTGTGTGCATGTGTATTTGCATGTGAAGCCACATCGACTGGACTTATTGATCGGTATGCTTCTCTTGTGAATTTTGTGTGTTCAGAATAACTGTGTGAAAGTGAAAGGCGTACGGAAAAGAAGGAAGGAGAGATAAATATCGATAAGGATAGCGAAAAACTGACAGGGCAAAACATTCTCCTGGAACTATCCAAAGGGAGCTCACCCACTCAGAGAGAGAGAGAGAGAGAGAGAGACAGAGAGAGAGACAGAGACAGAGAGACAGAGAGACAGAGACAGAGTTCACATGAAATTCCTGGCCACAAGAGAGGACTTTAGAGTAGCTTAGTCTTCAAACGGGAAGAAGAAAGTCAGATAACTGCAAAACTCATCGTTAAGTTAGGGAACTTGTGATAAGCGGCGACAAAGCCAAGTACAAGTTTAGAGGCAGTGTGGCCATCAATATGGATTTTCTCCGCCCCTCTTGGACTCTTATGGCTCTTCATCCTTCTCTCGGCCCCGTTCGTTTTCCATTTCTTTTCTTTTGTTTTTGTTTCTTCCTTCTGGATATAAAAATTAATGGTGTGTTGGTAGCTTATGGCTATGTTGTCGTTTTCAGTGAGTCTATTTCTTTTCATAAAGGCTGCACTCTCACTATAATTTTCCTGGCCTTTTTCCTTCTGATTTTTTTAAAATATGGACTCAAACACGCCTACAACACTTACCATAGTATCCACCAAAATAAAATATACTTTTTTTTTTTGTAAAAGACTAGCTTCTACGTCTCCACTCATGTCATTTTGTGCAAATTTGGTGGGTTTGAATTCTAAAGAAAAATTTATGAAGCACTGTACTACCCCATCATTTTTTTAGTCGTCTGTTAACCTCCCAACCAACCACAACACACATGAGTGGTGGGGTTATGTGAGTGCCAACACAAGCAATCCTTGCCAACGGTTATTTTCTGTTGGTTTTTGTTGTTGTTGTTATGTCCTCAACATGATCACACAGTGCATTTCCATAGACGTTTTGAAATGAGCCAACGTTCATTTTAGTAGCAGTCTGTAGAAGGTACTACTTCACGCGGAAGCTGAAGCTGGAGTGTGGCCTACTGGTAGTCGTTGGAGGAAGCGGAAGGGACGGCAAGGTTTATGGCCTGCAGTAAGGACTGGGATACAAGGCTGTTGTCCTTAGCAGAGCCATAACATGAGGTGTCCTTAGCTCAGCCATAACATGAGGTGTCCATAGCAGAGCCATAACGTGAGGTGTCCTTAGCACAGCCATAACATGAGGTGTCCTTAGCACAGCCATAACATGAGGTGTCCTTAGCACAGCCATAACATGAGGTGTCCTTAGCAGAGCCATAACATGAAGTGTCCTTAGCACAGCCATAACATGAGGTGTCCTTAGCACAGCCATAACATGAGGTGTCCTTAGCACAGCCATAACATGAGGTTCTGTTTGTATTAATTGCTGCTTAGCTCAAAATGTGCTACATCTTGAACCAGAGTAACTAGTAGCAAACTATTATATTTAAAAAAATCGAAAGTCTATTTTAACTAGAATTGTTTTGTGTGAAAGTGAAGGACAATCAGACACGCGCTTATGCAACAAAGACAGAGATAGACAGACAAACAGACAGACAGAATGACTGACATATAGACAGTCAGATAGGTGGAGGACACAGAGAGAGAGAGAGAGGGGAGGGGTGGAGGAGAGACATAGAGAGAATGTTGTTGTTGGGTGTTGATCCGAAACGTATGTTCATCTCACCTGGGAATCATTGTGAGATTGAAAATATACACTGGATAAGAAGTTTGTATGCTTGAATGTTTCTCTCTATTCCTCTCTCCCTCTCTCTCTCTCCCTCTCTCCCTCTCTCTCTCTCCAAACAGCCTTACTCCGTCTTCAGATGATTTTTTTTATATATTAATTTTCCACCTTTATTCAATGGAGGTTATATAAGTTATTATCCTAAAAGCTTGTCATAGCAGAAGATAATCACCCCCACAATATAACATTTAACAAAAGTATAACACCATTAATTTTGTATTACTAATTAATGTAAAGCCTTGGCACTTAGCTTCCATCAATGACTGACACAGCTTTTTAGAGCCTGGGCCAGCAGATTATAGTGTAATGGAAGTGATTTTTCAATGCTACCCCTGCTGTGCTGTGCTGTGCTGTGTTGTGTTCTTCTGTGCTGTGCTGCACTGTGCTGTGTTCTGCTGTGCTGTGCTGTGCTGCTCTGAGCTGCACTGTGCTGTGTTCTGCTGTGCTGTGTTCTGCTGTGCTGCACTGTGCTGTGTTCTGCTGTGCTGTGTTCTGCTGTGCTGCACTGTGCTGTGTTTTGCTGTGCTGTGTTCTGCTGTGCTGCACTGTGCTGTGTTCTGCTGTGCTGCACTGTGTTGTGTTCTGCTGTGCTGTACAGTGCTGTGTTCTGCTGTGCTGCACTGTGCTGTGTTCTGCTGTGCTGCACTGTGTTGTGTTCTGCTGTGCTGCACAGTGCTGTGTTCTGCTGTGCTGCACTGTGCTGTGTTCTGCTGTGCTGCACTGTGCTGTGTTCTGCTGTGCTGCACAGTGCTGTGTTCTGCTGTGCTGCACAGTGCTGTGTTCTGCTGTGCTGCACAGTGCTGTGTTCTGCTGTGCTGCACAGTGCTGTGTTCTGCTGTGCTGCACAGTGCTGTGGCTGCAGACTTGCCTGCCGGCTCCCTGCCGCTAGCTAGGTCAGGTATGGCAGGCAGGCTAGGCAGGCTCTGCCCAGGGCTGCAGGCAGCGGGTTCACACGTGGGCCACGCCTGTCAACTAGCTGCTGCAGTGTCAGTGCCGAATGGATTGTTGCATAACTGCTGGAGCGTCTCTTCGCTGGCTGATCCTGTCCCTAGTCTGTCTGTCTGTCTGTCTGTCTTGGTGTGTTTGGCTATTTTGTGTGTGTGTGTGTGTGTGTGTGTGTGTGTGTGTGTGTGTGTGTGGTGTGTGAGT
>CM054134.1:128926784-128974284 GCA_028751875.1 Rapana venosa
TTTTTCTTCTTCTTCGGTATTGTTTTTGTTTCTTCTTAAAAGGAGGAAGGTTGTTAGGGAGGTGGAGGGGGGGGGGGGGGGGGTAAGTTAGAGGGTGTGTGGGGGTGAGGGGTGGTGAGGGGGGTGGGGGGGTTGTAAGTTGAAGGTGGAAAGGGGGGGGGGTGGTAAGTGAGGTTGAATTTCATAGATATTTTCTTCCTATGTTGTGTTATCCAAAGGAATATATTCTTGTTCAAAACAAGAAAAAAGGTGTGTGTGTAGTGTGTGTGTATTAGTGTGTTATAGTGTGTGTAAAGTGTAGTGTGGTGTGTGTGTGTGTGTGCGTGTTTGCGCGCGCGCGCGCGCGTGTTTAACGCAAGAGGTAAAATGGAAGTGATGTGATGTGTGGGTGTGTGTGGTGTGTGTGTGGTGGTACGCGCGCTCGCATGCATGCGAGTATATTATGTGCGTGTGTGCGCCTGTCTGTGTGTATCTAGTCTGTGTTTGTCTGTGTATGCATTTATAACCTGTACATTATTTTCATTATCTCGCTTAGCCGATAGCCTTCGTTCAAGAAACCACAAGGTAAAGTGCAAAAGTGCGTTCTCTGTTGTTGTGTGATCTGTTAATAATTCCGTCTGCCTGGCATCGGTGTTATCTAACCAACCAGAGTAAACAATAGTAGTAGTAGGAGTAGTAGTAGTAGCTGCAGCAACAGCAGCAGTCGCAGCAGCAGCAGCAACAACAACTACTACTACTACTACTACTACTACTACTACTACTACTACTACTACTACTACTACTACTACTACTACTACTATAATGACAACACACAAAAAAAGAAACCCACTCTAAGCTGCCTCCAGGTTTCAAACACCACACACCACCCAGCTCAAGCATCTCTAATGTCAGTCTCTGCAAGTCTTGTCAGTAGTGCTGGCCATCTGGCCCTGGGCCCTAAAGGGCTCTCCACCCCGGGTACAAGGGCCATCCACCCGGATCTGGAGGGCTGTCTCGGTCAGGGTAGATGGCCCTCTATCAGACGTGAGATGACCGGTTTAGTGGGCCGGGCTGTTTGGCCTGGTGTTGATCCTGTGTGAGAATAGTTTATTAGCCTTTGTCTCTGTTTACACTGCTCTAGAGAGAGGCCGTTGGTTTTAGTCGTGACTACTTCTTTGTCTGTTGCGTGTTTCTGTTGGGTTAGTCTCTGCCTTGTGTGAAATGTGTGTGTGGTGTGTGTGTTGTGTGTGTTGTGTACGTGTGTGTGTGTGGTGTGTGTGTGTACGTGGGGTGTTTTACGATGTGTTGTATTATTTATTTAATTTTTTTTAATTTAATTCTATTCTTTTATTTCGAGGATAACAGAATAAGCACTCGTGTGCTTTTTATGCATCCAGTCCCCGTGCGTATGCAGTTTTGTAAACTGTGTGTGAGTGTGTGTGTGTGTGTGTCTGTGTGAGACAGAGACAGAGAGAGATAAATAAAATCAAAATCACATCACATCAAATCAAATCAAATCAAATAATTAAAAAAAAATTCCTATGACAATGAATGAGCACTTGTGTGCTCTTTTTGTTTACATCTGGGTCCCTGCCCTTATCAGGGAGAAAGAGAGAGACACAGACAGACAGACAGACAATGACAATGACAACAGTTTATTGTGATAAGCATCATCGCCCATTCACAAGGGGACAGTGGGATGGGGATTGGGCACAAAACACAGAATCAACGAAAAGCATAATTAATTAATGACAGCCCAAACAGTCTTCATGACATGGATTCCATATCATTGTTCTATATACATATAATGTCATTCATGGGACCACAGTTTCTTCATGTTGTTAGTCAGTCCAGAAGTCCATTAATCAAGAAACATCTTTGTAAACATTTCCCCTTTAACACAGCAGTGGTCCCCAGCAGTGCACTGTCTCATGTCACGTAGCATTTAAGTGGACATCTTCAGCCTTCTCCGTCATTTGCTGCAACCTTTCCATTACATCTGCCAGTGTAACAGGCTCTTCCCTTTCGCAGCTTTCATCCCCATCTTCCCTAAACCCCCCACACTCTGCTCCTGTTACATTCTCTGCACACTCTTCCTCACTCTCATTCTCCCACCCCCACCCTTCCCCACTCTCACCTTCTACACCCTCTCCCTCACTCTCTGCACGCACTTCTCTGTCATTTTCTTGCTTGCATCACATCCCTACCTTTCTTCACATGCTTTTCGTGATTTTTCCCCACCCTCCTTCCCCATTTCAAAAATCTCCCTCTTCATTCCTGTTATCATGGACACAATCTTTGATTCCATTTATGTAACTACAACCACACTCTTTTGCTACATTCACAATTTCAACACATGATTCATTTCTTACATTTTTGTCAAATGAAATTGTCACTGTCTGTCTGTCAGTGTCATCCATTATCATGTCAATACTTTGTTCCTTTTGACAGTGGCTTGAAGAGGGAGGGCAGTGGGTCTCATACACAAACATGTCCGTAGCAGTGTTGTTGTCAGAATGGCCTGTAGTATAGCACAATCTAGGCGGGGTGGGTAGAAACAAACCCAGGGGGATGAAACTTGTTCATTCACTTTCTTCTGGTTGTTATTTCTATACCTTTCTGCTCTTATTTTGTCTCTATTCACCTGAGACGGACACTTCTTGCGATACATTGCCTGTTGAACTGGAGTAACAGGGGAATGGCTGGCGGCGTTACTTGTCAATCGAATCACAACAACAGTTTGATGTTCTCGCCCATCCACTTTGAATGAAGACACCGTCTGTTCATGCAACACTGCGTTCAACATGCCCTCCAAGGTTACAGGGAGGCCCACAACTGGCATTTTGAACAGGAATTGTTGAAGAAAAGGAAAAACTTACAGGAGCTGGAGAGAAAGCGTCTTGCTGGCAGCCAAGCAAGGGAAGCCACTCCCAGACAGACAGATAAAGACAGAGACAGAGAGAGAGAGTCCCTCTATGACTATTTCTACTTATGTATGCTTGTGTGTTTGCATGCCTAAGTATGTGTAGATGTGTATGTGTGTGTACATGCTTGACTGTCCAGTTGATTGACTACTTGCTTCTTTGTTTCCTGTCATGGGACAAATGTAATGTACATACAATGTGTGCCAATGCACATTATGTGTGTCAATGTAAAAGTTAGTCACAGAGAGCGAAACAGTATACTGTACAAAACAAGGCATGAAGTGTAATGCTTGTGATGTGTACTTGGTGATGTTAATAGCACGTTGTATCACATTTTCGTTTTAAAAGAATTGAATTGTTGAAAAAAAGAGCAAATGCTACGATACTAAAAGAAACAATAATGTGAACTATGTGAAATTATTATTGTCATTGTTGCTGTTGGGATGATGGTGATAATAATGATGATGATGATGATGAATCCCATTGTTATTTTCCTCATTATTAATATTAACATTACCATTATCACTTGATACGAACATTTTCGTTTTAATTGCTGACAGAAAACTGTAAAACGTTATCAGATTGATCAAAACAGCTTGAATTACGTCCAGACAGCGCCCAAAGCCGAAAGAAAGGGTAAGTTTTTATCCTCTATTGGAGTGTCATGTTTGATTTTAATATCCTGTTTAAATATGGAAGAGGAACGGTTGTGTTAATGCGACTAGACAGTTATAGTTTAGATTTTGAATTTTGGCAGACCCTCCATATATGTTCATCTTCAGATAACAGTTTAAAAGAAGTTGAACTGGGTAAACTACTGTCCACCCTCTTGTCTCTCATGTACCCTGCTTTTATTGGTTTAAACAGATATTTACTCCACACACCCCAAAAAAAAGAAAAAAAAAAGAAAAGAAACAAGTACGACTTAACACTCATTCTAAGGAAGAACAAGCGCAGAAACTGTTTTTACACACACACACACACACACACACACACACACACACACACACACACACACACACAACACACACACACACACACACACACACACAGAGGATGACAATATTTACAAAACTGCATACACGCGGGGACTGGTTGAAAAAAAGCACACGAGTTCTTATTCCATTTTCCTCAAAATAAAAATAAATAAACAAATAAATAAACACACACACACTCACACACACACAAACCAACTATCTCTCACACACACACATGTACACTCAGTGCAACAGCCTGACTGAAGGTCCTCCCTCCTCCCCCCTCCCCCCTTCTATACAGTGTGATGTGTGTGTGTGTGTGTGTGTGTGTGTAAAGAGGCAGTCTCCATGCACGCTCACGTACTACCAGCGGTCGACCTTCATGCATAAATTCGTCACATGTAACAAACACCATGTCACTGGCTGTCCGCTACAGGCTGGCTATCTAGCCACCTTGTGCCTCTTTTCTTCATTCAGTCCGTACTGCCTGCCCCTACACCATGCCCTGCCTTCCTTCTCTGAGGCCTATCATCTTCTTTCCATTGCCCTGGGCCCTGTACACTCTTTTACCTCGTGGTAGGCTTACATTACACCACCACCACCACCACCACCACCACCACTGCTGTGTGTATTGTAGAAGTGGGTTTCAGGTTTTTTTCCCCTGCACTTTTCTGTCTAAAATGAAAATGTCTGGGGTCTTTTTTCTATGTTACTCTTTCTAAGGTATTTTGTGTATTTTTTTTTTTTATCTATTCATCTATTTACTTATTTATCTATTTACTGTTTCATTTTGAAGATAATGGAATAAGTACACATATGCTTTTTTTTACATCCAGTCCCCCCCCCTTCCCAGTGTGCTTGCGATTTTGTAAATTTTATCATCCCTGTTCCCCCTGGAACAAAACAAATGGCCTACACTTCTGAAAGGCGGAACCGGTTTTAAAGCGTGTACGCAAGATGTTCTGCGTGCGTTCGTACACGGGATTTCGGTTTGTAGTCTCATCTGAAGGACTTTCGGGGGGAATGCAGTGAGCACTAATTTTAACTCCAGAGAAATTTTCCCCTTCAATGGGTGTGTCTGTGGTAGCTCGAACATGGGCTCGAACCACGAGTTCAAAGCGTAATACTGTAACCACCAGGCTACCCCGTGCCTCCCTTCCACCCCCCCCCCCCCAACTTCCCCCAAGGGTACTCATGGCTAGTGGTAGTCCAGCCATTAGTGATCTCAGGCAAAGATTCACTAATCTTTCAGACTTATTTTAACACCATGTTAAGTCAATGCAAATTCGCTCAGGACTGTCAAATCAAATAAACATTTTACTCAAGAATATGTAGGCCTACCCGTGTAAAATTTTCAGAAGACGTTCTGAGAGTATTAAGAATGAATAATACTAAAACTGTGTGTAATATTTTTACAGCCAAGTACGAAGTGATGTTTGTACAATTTTGTTTTCTCCTTAATTGTGGCGATTTTTTTTTTACTGTGTTATTGATGTGATGTTTAGCCTCCTCCCTTCAGAAGGGGCTGTGCTTTATCTTGAATAAACTTTGTTTCATTTCGGGAATAGTATCTTGTTATAAGCATGCGCGCACCGTGCGCGTGTACGTGTATGTGTGTGTGTGAGCATACATAACTTGTCAAACTGTCACTGTTATTTAACAGTTTAACAATACTGTATCATTTTCAGATAAAATGTTCCACCAATTTTGCCATTGACATCGGATTTGCCCTTTTTTGCGTTCTCTTTTTCAAGCATTCAGTGACAGAAAATGGTATTCTATATGAATAATGGTAATAAAAGAAAAAAATCCCAAGCATCACACATTATCATACAAAAGTTAACAAGCACTTATTATCAGTCAGTTAAATATTTGAAGTGACCCTTGGGAAATAGTGATCTTTAATGAAAGGAAACTATCAGGCCTACCATTTCGCTGGTCACATTTCTTTTGTCTTCAGAAGATTAACCGTAGCCATACAGTTTTACTGAAGCATCTTTTTCCTTCTTTCTCTCTTTCTTTTTTTATTTTATTTATTTATGTATCAGATTATTCATTTATTATTTTTAGCCTTTTATTTTTGAGATAGAGAGAGAGAGAGAGTGTGTGTGTGTGTGTGTGCGTGTGTGCGTGTGTACGGGACCGGTGATGGAAAAAAACAGAATGAAAGACAGAGTAATATCATGTAACAGAAACGAAGCAGATGGGAGTGAAGTGAGGAAGAGAGAGAGAGAGAGAGAGAGAGAGAGAGAGAGAGAGAGAGAGGAGATGCGCGCTAGGCTAAGGCCATGAAGAGTACAGCTCTGCTGTTACCATGTCACTGATAGCAGCTATCAAAGGCTTTTACAGCCATTGTCCTGTGCTTATGACACACTGGTCACGGTGGCTTTATGACGACCAGTCTCTTTTGATCCAGGATCCAGTGATTCACAGGCCCTTGATATCACTGTGACACTTTTTTATTTTAGTTAAAGGACAGAGAACAAAGAGATGGTAAAGCTAGAAGAGGCCAATGGCAGGTATTAGTGACTATTACAAAAGAGAGGAGTGGCAGGCGCCATGGTTAGTGCAGTCGAACTCGTGATGTGAAGGTCAACTGAAGGCACTCTGTACTGTACTGTATTGTAGTGTTTTGTATACCACTTTAACTCATGGCAGATTTCTCTGCGTGAAGTTTGGGCTGCTCTTCCCGTGGAGAGAGCGTCTCCCGCCACAAGAGCAGCGCCACCCATTTTTGGGGGCTTCTTTTCCTGTCTGCATCAGTATTTTGTTTCCCTTCTATCAGAATGGCTTTCTCTTACAGAATTTTGCCAGTGACAACTCCCTTGTTGCCGTGGGTTCTTTTACGTGTGTAACATAATTATGGGACCTCGGGTTTATCGTCCCATCCAAAAGACTAACGCCCAGACCACCACTCACGGTCTAGAGGGTGGGAGAAAAATTTCTGGCCCAAACGGGGATGGAACCACCACACACTTGGAACCCGGACTTTTCGCTCTCTAGGCAGGTGCAGTACCTCTAGACCACCGATCCACCATATGGGTTCGAACTTCAGGGAACTGTCTTTTTAAGGGGACTTTCCATTGGTATTAACAAGTCATCCAACTCCATTCTCCTGCACGTTCTTCAGATATGATCTAATTATTTTTGGTTCCTCAGCTGGCGCTCCAAGAGAGCAGAGCATCTTGTTCACTCCTTAAAACACCAGGATCACCTTACCCACACGTTTACAGTAAGCGATATAATTATGGTTGTTATGGTTGTCAGTGTGAAAAACACAGACATATTCAGCATACAGACTGTACATGTAATCTGGTGTGTTGGGCTCTGCCAAACTCACACCTTGCCAGAGACATTCTGCCAAAACCTTTCAGAGCCATGCCTCAAGTGCTCCTCGTGAAGCTCTTGTCGAAGGAAGTCGTCAGTCAAGACACAAGGATAGAGGGACACCTAGAGAGCAGTGTAAAGAGGAAAAGAAAACTGCTAAAGACAGTGATAAAGCTGGTTTCTGGTGAATGTTTCTACTTGCTGTTCAGGCTAGGAAATAGCAGTGTATAGTGTTCGTTCAGCAAGTTACGGTTAAAACTCTCTGAAGTCACCTTCAAGTTATTTTCCACACACTACATGCAAAGATCAAAAGCAAACAGACTGACTGTTCTCCAGACAATCTGCAATAATAATCTCTCTTTGAGTTGAATTAGACACTTATAGCAAAACTTGTATGACTTCCCTTATAATTAATAAAATAATTCTTATGTTTGGCCCGGGCAGCTGAGCTGAGCGAACCAGCTAGAAAGTGAGGTAAAGAGAGAGGAGAGAGAGAGACAGACAGACAGACAGACAGACAAACGAACAGATAGAGAAGGAAAGGGAGGAGGGAGGAGTGTGTGAGGTTTCAAAAGTCACAAGCGTGATGCAGGGATTAGTGCAGCATATCGTTGTCACAGTGTGCAGCCCATCATGGGCCACATCTCAGGGGCTGGGCTGACCTCAAGCAGGGACAGCAACACAACTCTGCACAGCAGCTGGCTTGCTTACTTACTTCTAACATCAAGGTGGCTGTCCTCTGCACTTGCTGCACTTACGTGCTATTTATTATTCGTGCTTGTGCATACACACACGTTACTCTTGTACTTACTGACGTCTACATAGAAATATGCAAGTATATGTTTACTCCCCTTGCCCCCCCCCCCCCCCCCCCCCCCCCTCTCCATTCCCCACACACACTTTGATTAAAACGGGATAGCTTGGTGGATAGAGTGATGCGCATTGCGCTCATGATCTGTTGACCCGGATTCGAATTTCGTTCAAGAGGATTTTTCCTCTACAGTTAGCATCAGTGCCGACTCCACTCTCCCAAAAAGTCAGTCGGATGACTCTATAAACAGAGGTCCCGTGTGTGAACGCACGCAGAACATCTTGCGCATATATTAAAACTTGTTTTGCTTTTTGGAAGAGTAGGCCATTGTGTGCCAGTGGGAATGGATGACAACATTGACAACAGTGCATACACGTGAGGACTGGATGTTAAGAAAACACATGAGGGCTTACTCCATTATCTTTTAAATAAAAGAATAAAATAAAATAAACATAAACAAATACATGAATACTTCACGTTGGAAGGAGTTGATAGCAGAGGAGAATGACCACAAGACAGCTGAAGATGTCTGTCTGGACACCTGTGAGTCCCGTTTCTATGTTGATGCATTTCCATACATATTATTATTTGTGCATGAGTGAAATTTTAGAATAGAAAATGACTGAGTAAGTGGATGAGGAAACATAATTAATTGTTTGTTTGTTTTATACACTTTGCTTTAGTCCACATTTTTTCCGACCTATCTCATCTACTGTCTGCTTCTCTCTACCTCTTGTTTTCTTTCCACTTTACTTTATGCCCTCTCCCACATCTCTCCCTGCCCATACCTCCCTCCCCCTCCCTTCATGCACACAAACACACAAACACACAAACACTCACACACAAACACACAACACACACACATACACCAGGCATTAGTCAGAAGGTGAGGTGTGTGCATCATACTAATGGAGCTGACGAGGTCTGCAGACAGCAATTAGTGTCACTGTGTCAAGTGCCCCTCAGCTGCTGCAATCACTGCCCTGTCTGTACCCCCTCTGACAGCCAGTCACTGCCTTGCACCACAGTCCATTACCGCTAGTCTACAGGCTACACATAACGCCAGCAATGATAATGCGAGTGCATCTACACACATGAAGAGAAATGATTGGGGGCTTTTCTTCTGCTACTTGTTTATCCTTTGTGCCTACATTGTCAGAGTTCTTGACACTGAAAAATGTGCGAATGCTGAATGATGTAAGTGCAATTGTGCAAGGCATGGCATTTCTGCATTGCTGTGGGATACCTGTGTGTTGTGTATGGAAGGCATGTGACAATGAGTGTTATTGTGATCCTAGTGTTTTTCTTTTTCCCATTGTACATTAGTCAAGAATTGAGTCTTAGAGTTGTTAAATGTGGCAACAATGGACACTTTAGCTGAGTGCTTAAAACCTTTTAACTTTAATCCCGTGAGTCCATGAAGTCATTGGTTAGAATCTCTACATCTGCATCTGGTGAAATAAGGGTTGCGGACTTTTCTGATCTCCCAGGTCAACTTCAATGGTAGATCTCCCAGCACCATAGTTCCCTTCCTGCATATAGACATGCAGAAGATCAGATATACATGTCAAAGATCCTGTAACTCATGTTAGTGTTTGGTGGGTTAAGGAAACATGAACATACCCAGCACACATCCTGTACAAAACATGAGCTGCTCTGAAGTGGGAATGTGTTAGCTGAGGCCAGTAGGTGAACCTTCTATCTGTGTGTGTATGTGTTGTGTGTGTGCGCATGCATGCATGTGTGTGCATGCTTTAAAGGAGTAAAATAGGCATGTAGTGGCTGACATGTCTTTGCGCTTCATAGGCTTGTATTTCCAACCTCTCTCTCTCTCTGTCTCTACCATTCTTCTCTACCTTTCCCACTCTTCAACCTTCACCCTACCCATTAATTTCTCTCCTTCAGGCGTCAGACAGAAGGTGAGGGGAGGTGTGTGCATCAGACTAATGGAGCTGACGAGGTGTGCAGACAGTAATTAGTGTCACTGTGTCAAGTGCCCCTCAGCTGCTGCAATCACTGCCCTGTCTGTACCCCGTCTGACAGCCAGTCACTGCCTTGCACCACAGTCCATTACCGCTACAGGCTACACTGAACGCCAACTGCATGAGCCTGCACTGCATGCATGAACAGGAACGAATATTGCGTCTTTCTTCTGCTATCTGTTTCACATACATGCATGCATGCAGCTTTGTCAGACGTCTTGAGGTTATAGGATAATATACACTGAATGACCTCAGTGTGATGATGCATGACATGGAATTCCTAATTCTTTTGTCTGGGGTGCATGTAAGAATGACTGATGGGGGTCTTGATGTTTCCTCTCTCACAGTCCATCCGTTAAGAACTAACTCTGGGATGTGTTAAAGGTAGCATCAACTATGCTGTGTGTCTATTGCAAAGAGGCAGTTCACCTGTAACTCTATTTCTCCTTCGAACCTCAACCCAAAAGAGCTTATGTCAGACTTGATTCTGGCCTCAGCCGACACATCTCAACTTCAGAGCAGCTTATGTCATTGTACAGGATGCGGCCTGGGCACGTTCACCTTTCTTTTTCCCCACCCAACCAACGCTGATATGAATTATGGTCTCTTTACTTATAGACAAAATACTGTTTATATGCCAATCCTAAACAGAAAAGAAAATTTACAGAAAACAAACTGCATCTAAAACCTGAAGAGGAATGCTATCAAGAGCCCTTTTCTCCATAAAGCACAAGAACCAAAATGATGACCAGATTTTTTTCATGACCAAATCGTGAAGATGATGGCGACAATGATATTTTTTCTTTTACTGGCTTTCCTCAACCGCTAGTAAGATTAAGAGTCCGCTTTCTATTGCTCCTGCATCTTTTAATAAAAATGTGTTTAATCATAATAAGTTCACTGGTGTTGTTTATGTTAAAATATCATGGTGGGTGTTTACTTATCAAAAGCTACGTGGATTTGCTTCTGTACAACACATAGATACACACAGAGACATACACACACATGCTTGCGTGAGTTTGTGTGTGCGTATGCGCACGCGCATTGGTGTGTGCATAATATGTGTGTGCACGTGCGTGCGTGCGTGCGTGCGCGCGCGTGTGTGTGCGTGCATGTGCACGTGTGTGTACACGTATATGTATGCATTCGTGTGTGCGTATGGGGGTGTGTGTGCGTGTGTGTACGTCTGTTTGTGTTTGTGTGTGTGTGCGCGCGCGCGCACGCATGCATGCGCGTATGTGCGTGTACGTATCAACTCATAACAGCCAGCCACTCACTGCCTCGCATCACACCGCATTACCCCTTACAGCTGCATACTACCCGCTAACAACACACACACACACACATACACACACACTTACACACACACACACACACACACACACACACACACACACACACACACACACACACACACACACACACACAACAGCACAATGCACACGCGTGAACAAGAACAAAAGAATGCTACTCTGTCTCCGGTACTCTTTCTCCTCTAACCTACCCCCCTCCCCCAACCCCCCTTCGCCCCCCACCCTCTCCCCCAACTCTATACATGCAACTCTGTCAAAAGTTCTTGCCGTGGAAAAAATATTCTAACACTGAATGACGTCAGTGTAACAAGGCATGACGCGGAATTCCTCTCTGTTGCGTATTAAGAGCATGTAACGATGATTAATGGTGACCCTCGACTTTTCTTCCTTTGTTGCTCATTCGTTTAAAACTGAGCCAAGAGATATTAAACATTGCATCAACAAAGTCGTTTGTTCTCTGCATAAAGTTACGCAGGTACAATCTTGCTGTCCTCTTTAAAAACAGAAATAACTTAAGTATAGAACGTAGGTGAGGTGGCGGTATTGCTATTTTTGAAATGATAGTCTGGAAAACATATGTTTGAAAGTACATTTCACATTCATTGCATTACAATTATCTGTTTACTATACAACATTTATCACTACAAGCAAAAGGACATCATACAAAACCAACAATGGGACCTAAAACAAAAAGAAAAACAAAAGAAAAAAGACAATGGGACCTCGTCACCAATCACACGCCCCCACCCCTCCCCTCACCCCACCCACCCTCCCACGTTCTCCATCACTTTCTATCTATCTACTCCTTTTTTTTCAGATAAAAGAAAGTAGTTCAAGTAAAATGTACGACGACTTTGTCAGGGCTGCATGGATGAGAAGATAACGCTTTCAGTGAAAAACCCCAATGAGGAACAATAATTGATTGTAAGGTCATAAAAAGTTTTTGGAATAGGAAAACGTAAATAAAAGTGACATGACAGAAGAGGAAAGTGAAGTAAGGAAAAAAAAGAGATACTATGCTGCTGAAAAAAAGATAGGTTCTAAGTGCTTGTTTAAAAGTGTGGAGAGATTCTGACATGGCGCTTCCAGTTAAAGATGGCAGTAACGAGTAGCCTACCTGGCAGAGATTGGCAAAGTTTCATGGGAATACAGCCTAACGTCAGATTTTGATCAAGTATGCCAGGTATACACATGAAGTACAAACATATGTACGTGCCCAAACGCACCCGTATGTCGTACACACACACACACACACACACACACACACACACACACACACACACACACACACACCACTCACACACACACACACTCACACACACTAACACATGCACACACACTCACTCACTTACTCACTCACTCATACGCACAAGCACGTACGCCCGCACGCACTTGTTTTGTTTGTGTGTACGTGTGCGTGCGTGCGTGTGTGCGTGTGTGCGTGAGTGCGTATGGGTATTTTATTGCTTTTTGTTTTTCTTTCTTTCTTTCTTTCTGGGAACATGAATAAACATACAGCAGGACTGATTTGCATCCAGCCCTCAGTCAAAACCCAAACACGACAGAAACAAACCAACCAAAATAAATCACTTACACACACACACACACAGACACACACACACACACACACACACACAGAAAAAAAGAAAAAAACCCAGACACACAGACAGTAGGACAATAAGAAAGACAGGGAAAAAGACACAGACACATACGCACATAAAAAAAAATTCAGACAAACTCAGACGTATATCAACAAAGACAGACGGGCACGCCTATACATCAAAAGCAAAGACAGCTACACACCTACATTAGCAACGACAATCACGCACGTACATGAACAAACACAGACAAACAAACAGAGCCGTGCATACAAAACAAAGATAGACAAGCACGTAGATATCAGAAGACAAGACAGAAAAGCACGTAGATAACAGAATACAAGACAGACAAGCACGTAGATGATAGAAGACAAGAAAGACAAGCACGTGCGTCATAGAAGACAAGACAGACAAGCACGTAGATGATAGAAGACAAGAAAGACAAGCACGTGCGTCATAGCAGACAAGACAGGCAAGCATGTAGATAACAGAAGACAAGACAGACAAGCACGTAGATAACAGAAGACAAGACAGACAAGCACGTAGATAACAGAAGACAAGACAGACAAGCACGTAGATAACAGAAGACAAGACAGACAAGCACGTGCATGATAGAAGACAAGACAGACAAGCACGTGCATGATTGAAGACAAGACAGACAAGCACGTGCATGATTGAAGACAAGACAGACAAGCACGTGCATGATTGAAAGACAAGACAGACAAGCATGTGCATGATTGAAGACAAGACAGACAAGCACGTGCATGATAGAAGACAAGACAGACATATCTGTGCATGATAGAAGACAAGACAGACATATCTGTGCATGATAGAAGACAAGACAGACATATCAGTGCATGATGGAAGACAAGACAGACAAGCACGTGCATGATTGAAGACAAGACAGACAAGCGCGTGCGTCATAGAAGACAAGACAAGCAAGCATGTAGATAACAAAAGACAAGACAGACAAGCACGTAGATAACAGAAGACAAGATAGACAAGCACGTGCATGATAGAAGACAAGACAGGCAAGCACGTGCATGATAGAAGACAAGACAGACAAGCACGTGCATGATAGAAGACAAGACAGGCAAGCACGTGCATAATTGAAGACAAGACAGACAAGCACTGCATGGTAGAAGACAAGACAGACAAGCACGTGCATGATAGAAGACAAGACAGACAAGCACGTGCATGATAGTAGACAAGACAGACAAGCACGTGCATGATAGTAGACAAGACAGACAAGCACGTGCATGATAGTAGACAAGACAGACAAGCACGTGCATGATAGTAGACAAGACAGGCAAGCACGTGCATGGTAGAAGACAAAACAGACAAGCACTGCATGGTAGAAGACAAGACAGACAAGCACGTACATGATAGAAGACAAGACAGACATATCTGTGTATGATAAAAACAAAGACACACACATACACATACACGCACAGAACCACATGAACAAACGCAGACTCACATGTACAATAAATAAAGACAGACACACACGTACATAAACAAAACAAAGACATACACGTACATAAACAAAACAAAGACATACACGTAAATAAACAAAACAAAGAAAGACATAAACAACTGTACACAAACAAACAAAGACAGACACACACGTTCATGAACAAAGCAAAGACAGAAACATACGTGCATGAACAAACACAGACTCACACCTAAACAAACACCGACACACAAGAACAAAATCAAAAGACAAATACACACATGTGCATGAACAAAGACAGACAAACAGACACAACTGTACCTGAATAAACACAGACAGACAAACAGACACAACTGTACCTGAATAAACACAGACACAATTGTACATGAATAAAGAACAATACACACAACTGTACATGAATAAACACAGACAGATACAACTGTACATGAATAAACAAAGACAGACAAACAGACACAACTGTACCTGAATAAACACAGACACAACTGTACATGAATAAAGAACAATACACACAACTGTACATGAATAAACACAGACAGATACAACTGTACATGAATAAACAAAGACAGACAAACAGACACAACTGTACCTGAATAAACACAGACACAACTGTACTTGAGTAAACAAAGACAGACACATCTGTACCTGAGTAAACAGACACAACTGTACCTGAATAAACAAAGACAGACACAACTGTACCTGAATAAACAAAGACAGACACAACTGTACCTGAATAAACAAAGACAGACAAACAGACACAACTGTACCTGAATAAACAAAGACAGACAAACAGACACTACTGTACCTGAATAAACACAGACAGACAAACAGACACTACTGTACCTGAATAAACACAGACACAACTGTACGTGAATAAACAAGAAACACAAACCCAACTATACAAGAACAAAGATAAACATACACGTACTTGAACAAAGACAGACACACTTGTACTTGAACAAACACAGACAGACACAACTGTACTTAAGCATACAAAGATAGACACATCTGTACATGAAGAGACAAACAGAGACTCATCTGTACATGAACAAAGAAAGAAAGACACAACTGCACACGAACAAACAAAGACACACCTGTACATGAACAAGACAAAGTCAGACACACACACACTTGAACATGAACAATCAAAGACACACATGTACACGAACAAACACAGACTCACACCTAAACAAACACAGATACACACGTACCTCATGAAAGACACATACACACGTACGTGAACAAAGACAGACACGCAATCACAACTGTACAAGAACAAAACAAAGACGGACACACACGTACATGAACCAACAAAGAAAGAGCTTCACAATAATTGACGGAAAGAAACCCCCAAATACAAAGGGAGATCACTGACCTCCAGCCAATGGAGTGATCTCGCCCAGCTGGGTGCTAGCCAAGCCATTAAGTCTGTTCCAATGTGCGCGAAAAGAGACACACACGTGGAGGAGGTGAGGGAGAATGTAGATGGGGGGGGGGGGGGGGGGGGGGGGGAGGAGGCTCAGGCGAAATGGGGGTGGAGGGGTCGGGGGTGGGGGTAGAGGTGGGGCAGAAAGTGGAAGAGGAGAGACAGACAGAGACAGAAAGAGAGAGACCTCGAACTCTATTGTTTCATTAGGCCCTTGTGAAAAAAGAAGGAAAACAAACATGAACAAATCTGTAACATATACACACAACAATGAACGTTAATAACAAACTTATTCAAAGAGAGAGAGAGGGAGAGAGAGGGAGAGAGAGAGAGAGAGGGGAGGGAGGGAGGGAGAGAGAGAGAGAGAGAGAGAGAGAGAGAGAGAGAGAGAGAGAGAGAGAGAGAGAGAGAGAGAGAGAGAGAGAGAGAGAGCATGGAAAAATATAAAACCCAACAACACCAACAAATCGGTGGATCAGTGGTCTAGAGGTAACGCGCCTGTCTAGAATGCGAAAAGTCCGGATCGGGTGTGTGGGTGGTTCGTATCCCGTTTGGGCCCGAAATTTTTCCCCATCCATTAGACCATGAGTGGTGGTCTGGGCGCTAGTCTTTCGGATGAGACGATAAACCGAGGTCCCGTGTGTTATACAAAATTTTCAGCGCACGTAAAAGAACCCACGGCAACAAGAGAGTTGTCCCTGGCAAAATTATTAGAAAAAAGCCACTCTGATAGGGAAACAAATACAGTTGCAGACCAAAACGAAATTAAAAAAAGGGTGGCGCTGCTCTTGTGGCGACGCGCTCTCCCCAGGGAAAGCAGCCCGAATTTCACGCAGAGAAATCTCGTGACTTAAAGTGGTATAAAATAAAATTAAAGTAAAATAATAAAAAATAAATCAATAATTTATACATTCGGCTATTGCACTCATCAATGAAGATAAGAATATTTTGATCAAGTTTACTTTTGTTTTTAAAATCCTGTTGGTTCCTCTTATAATTGATTATCACAATGAAGGAAAGAAGAAGAAATGATTGTCATGACATGACTACAAAAATAGTTTTACAAAAGCAAAAAATTCGAAAGTAGATTAACAAACCTATAAAATAAATTACGTGTTAACATTTTTTCTACAGTACAAAAAAAAATTGAATGACATATATAGAAATGTGAACGAAAGGTACTATATCTGCATGTTTTGCATCATGATCAATAATGAATCAATCAACACATATCAGTTAAAAATGATAACAGAGAAGAAAAGAAGTAAATTATCAATAAAGAAAGAAAGAAATACTTAGACAGGTAGATTTTTATATAAAAATGAATAAAACACAAATGAGGGCAAAGTAAAGGTAAAGGTAAAAGTGTCCCATTTCCTATAAGATCGTAGGGGAGCGAGGCGTCAGAGAGCTCACTTCTCTAGCGGCCAGTATATTGAGGGCGGCGCCCATCTCTTCTCCCTCGCCGTTTTACCTTCCGCGACCCTATAGAGGCAGGTACTCATTTACAGCTGGTTGAACTGGGGGACTGTACTGAAGCCAAGGCGCGCAAACGGTCACGCATCCAAGTGGTAACTGCGCTGGATGCTGCTTAACCTTAGCTGGGGGAAAGCGAGTGTTCTGACCACTGAGCTATCCTGTCCTCTGTCGATAGATACGGAAAGAAAATAATACAGATGTAGTTGTTGTTTTTCATTGAATAAACACATACATGAGGGCAAAGTTAATAATCAATACACACAAAAAACTAAACAAATAACATAAAACGATGGTATACGTACACATGTTACAAAGAAGCAAAGAGCTAGATATTCCTAACCTGACCCAAATACAAAGCAGTGACAAGGATATGGTCTTGTTTTGACACCGCCATCAGTTAGTCTTGCGTCTAACACTCCCTCCCTAGTCCTACACCAGACGAGTTTCTATTAGTTTAGTCTTCCTTTGGGATTAGAAGCTAAAGGCTTTGGCGCCTGCATATGTCAGTTATGGGACATTGATAGGACCCACAGCACCAGGGTACCTTCACAGGATTATGATTTTTGTTTTAAAAAGCCAGAGATAAAGACTTTTCGCGTGCAGCTTTCAAACTGTCCCTTTACGGTCGTATATCAATTATTGTTATCTGTTTGTATTCATACAAACCTATTCAGGATGTGTGTGTGTGTGTGCGTGCGTGCGTGAGTATGTGTGCGTGTGCGCGCGTGTGTGTGCGTGCGTGCGTGTGTGTGTTATATTCATGACAGTACATAATCTCAGGTTAACTACGACCTTTTTTTTTTCCAGAATCAAGAATAAAATCATCCCCGAAGTCGGAATGCGGCTACCTTCATGGTGGGCAAAATGGGTCAGGTACGCCAAATCTCGCCATTTGCCGAGGAACAAAAATGAATGAATAAAATTCAACACTGTCTTTTAAAAAAAAAAAAAGAACAATGAGCAGTTCCAGTTTCTACGAATGAGAGGATTTTTTTCTTTTAAGTTCCAAATTTAAATATGGGTTCTAAGAACATTGAGATCTTTGTTGAGAAAAGCGCAGACAACTGCACGAAATGCTAATAGAAAAAGACAAGAAAGAGCATCGGAAATGGAAATAAATGGATGGAAAAGAAAAAGAATTAAACAATGACACAGAATGCATAAGGAATAGGGGCGTTACTGGACCGCTGAATCTGCAACTTTGGTTTTCTTTCAGAGATTAAAAAAAGTTTAGTTCTGTGAAGCAAGCAAGCAAGCAGGCACGCATGACAGATGACAATATTTACAAAACTGCATACACACGGGGACTGGATGAAAAATGCATATGAGTGCTTATTCCATTATCCTCGAAATAAAAGAATAAAATTTGAAAAAAATGTAAATAAAAATAAACACACACACACACACACTGAAAATAAACAGATATGGTGTTTACAATGGTAATGAAAAAACGTTTAGCAATGAACAATGTGCCATTAACTACAACAGTGCGCACTCTTCACTGCTATTCATGATGTTCATTCACAAGGATTTTTATGACCATAAATCAAGAGTATGTGTGAACAAAATTCATAAATATGCAGCTTGCATAATATAATGCACACACACACATCACGAACATGCACGCGCACAAGCACGCACACACACAGACACACATACGCGCGCGCGCACGTACACACATATAACACACAAAAGAAACTAAGAGAGAGGAAGGGAGAGAGAGAGAGAGACATTCAAACAGAGAGAGAGAGATAGAGAGACAGACAGACAGACAGACAGAGTCTTTGTTTCCGTTTGATTTTTGATTTTCCAGAGAACTTCCTTATTGGGTATGTATGTGAGAAAAGGCAGTAGTATGTATGCATAGGCACGCAGTGACAGTGAACTTCCATGCATAAATTCATCACACATCTAACACCATGTTGCACACTGTCCACAGTAAGACAAGAGAGAGAGAGAGAGAGAGAGAGAGAGAGAGAGAGAGAGAGAGAGAGAGAGGAGAGAGAGGGAGAGAGAGAGAGAGAGAGAGAGAGAGAGAAGAGAGAGAGAGAGAGAGAGTTGAGAGAGAGAGAGAGTCCTGCTTTTCCGTCCTCTTCTTATGCTCACTCTTTGTGAGGAGTAAAAGAGAGAATTGTGCTAAGTATAAGAGCTGCAAAAATGGCCTGTGTTTATGAGTGTCTGTGATTCTGTCTGTCTTTCTGTCTGTCTGTCTGTCTGTCTGTGTGTCTGTCTGTCTGTGTGTCTGTCTGTCGGTGTGTCTGTAAGTTTTCAAAACTATGTTCTGAATTTTACAAATATTTTTTATGAAAAAACGTGTATGTTTTTGTTATTCCTAACTTATTTGTTTTTGTTTCACTGGCAGTCTGTCCATTGTATGTGATATTGCACATAAACAAGAATGAAAATCAACAAAAATAATAAATAAATATTTAAAACAAGTACAGTGGTGAGGCAAAACCTGCCATAGACCATTGTTACTAGACCTGGAAATGACTTTAACAACATCAACCATTTCTGGTCTATGAGTGAGTATGCAAACAGATTCCCTTCTCAGATCTTTATGCACCATTTGCATTCCTATTTTGGTATTTTGTTCATTTCATGCAGTGTGTCTGGGTGAACACAGCCAGGCAGCCGTCCCTCTTCTCTACAACCCAGGCACTTGCCCATAACCCTGCAATTGAAGCCAACTGGTGCAACGTTGTCACTGCAGTGCCCCTACCACCCCATCCCCAGAGGGGGTTACCAGAGCAGATGAGATGATGTATTCCTATGTACATGAAAGTAGCTCTCCTCTCTCTCTCTCTCTCTCTCTCTCTCTCTCTCTCTCTCTCTCTCTCTCTCTCTCTCTCTCTCTCTCTCTCTCTCTCTCTCTCTCTCTCTCTCTCCTCCCCCCCCCCCCCCCTTCTCTCTCTCTCTCTTTCCAAACTATTCTGAATTGTGAAAATGTCTACCAGTTAAGACATTTGGATATGTATATATTTTATGCTCCGAAAGCCCGAGAGCTTTGTCAAGTATAACTGGTGTACAAGCAGTTGAAGTAGTTCATGTTTCTTTGGAAGCTCACTCTCGATTATGCCAACATTATAAATGTTTTATGTATGTATTGTTGTATTTGAAGTTTTCTTTTGTCAAAATGAATACCCCGTTGTACGAAGGCCAGTGGCCTTACAATTAAAATCCTGAGTCCTCCAGGCGTCAGACAGAAGGTGAGGTGAGGTGTGTGCATCAGACTAATGGAGCTGACGAGGTCTGCAGACAGTAATTAGTGTCACTGTGTCAAGTGCCCCTCAGCTGCTGCAATCACTGCCCTGGCTGTACCCCCTCTGACAGCCAGTCAGCTACTTGGGTATGCTCAGCTGTCCGCCCAACACATTGACACACAATGCCCTCGCATAAAGTGCACTACTTTGCTCGTATTCACGATAACTCTTGTCTCTCTTTGTCTATGTCTGTCTTTCTCTCATGCACAAAATGTCTCGTTTCATTGTCTCCTCTCTTGTAGAACACACCCACATGCTCGCAGGCACTGACGTGCACACACACACACACACACACACACACACACGTGCGCGCGAGCATACACACACACCTTCACCCCCTCCACTCCACCCCTCTCCACCTATACACACATACACACATAGTTTTCTGTAAGATATAATTTAGGCTCTGACAGCAGGAGATACAAATGAAGGAGCAAAATGACAGGAGTGTAACAATGCAGAACAAGGAATGTCATTTGCTATTGTGCTGTGTATGCACTGCAGGTAACACTGACTATGGCCCTGTCTCTTCCTGTCTCCTCTTGCCTCCTCCTGTCTTATCCTGCCTCCTCCTGTCTTATCCTGTCTTTTCCTGTCTCCTCCTGTCTCCTCCTGTCTCCTCCTGTCTTATCCTGTTTTTTCCTGTCTCCTCCTCTGTTATCCTGTCTTATCCTGTCTCCTCCTGTCTCCTCCTGTCTTATCCTATCTCATCCTGTCTTATCCTGTCTCCTCCTGTCTTATCCTGTCTTATCCTATCTCATCCTGTCTCCTCCTGTCTTATCCTGTCTTATCCTGTCTCCTCCTGTCTCCTCCTGTCTTATCCTGTCTTATCCTGTCTCTCCTGTCTCTCATGTCTTATCCTGTGTCCTCCTGTCTTATCCTGTCTTATCCTGTCTCTCCTGTCTCTCCTGTCTTATCCTGTCTCTCCTGTCTCTCCTGTCTTATCCTGTCTCCTCCTGTCTCTCCTGTCTTATCCTGTCTCTCCTGTCTCTCCTGTCTTATCCTGTCTCACCTGTCTCTCCTGTCTTATCCTGTCTCCTCCTGTCTCCTCCTGTCTTATCCTGTCTCCTCCTGTCTCCTGTCTTATCCTGTCTCCTCCGGTCTTATCCTGTCTCCTCCTGTCTCCTCCTGTCTTATCCTGTCTCATCCTGTCTCATCCTGTCTCTTCCTGTCTCCTCCTGTCTCCCCCTGTCTTGTCTTATCCTGTCTCCTCCTGTCTCCTCATGTCTTATCCTGTCTTATCCTGTCTTATCCTGTCTCCTCCTGTCTCCCCCTGTCTTATCCTGTCTCCTCCTGTCTTATCCTGTCTTCTCCTGTCTCCTCCTGTCTCCTCCTGTCTTATCCTGTCTTATCCTGTCTCCTCCTGTCTTATCCTGTCTTATCCTGTCTCCTCCTGTCTTATCCTGTCTTATCCTGTCTCCTCCTGTCTCCCCCTGTCTTATCCTGTCTCCTCCTGTCTTATCCTGTCTTATCCTGTCTCTCCTGTCTTATCCTGTCTCCTCCTGTCTTATCCTGTCTTATCCTGTCTCCTCCTGTCTCCTGTCTTATCCTGTCTCCTCCGGTCTTATCCTGTCTCCTCCTGTCTTATACTGTCTTATCCTGTGTCCTCCTGTCTCTTCCTGTCTTATCCTGTCTCCTCCTGTCTCCTCCGGTCTCCTGTCTTATCCTGTCTTCTCCTGTCTCCTGCCTCCTCCTGTCTCCTCCTGTCTCATCCTGTCTTATCCTGTCTTATCCTGTCTCCTCCTGTCTCATGTCTTATCCTGTGTCCTCCTGTCTTATCCTGTCTCTCCTGTCTCTCCTGTCTTATCCTGTCTCCTCCTGTCTTATCCTGTCTTATCCTGTCTCTCCTGTCTCTCCTGTCTTATCCTGTCTCCTCCTGTCTTATCCTGTCTTATCCTGTCTCCTCCTGTCTCCTGTCTTATCCTGTCTCCTCCGGTCTTATCCTGTCTCCTCCTGTCTTATACTGTCTTATCCTGTCTCCTCCTGTCTCTTCCTGTCTTATCCTGTCTCCTCCTGTCTCCTCCGGTCTCCTGTCTTATCCTGTCTTCTCCTGTCTCCTGCCTCCTCCTGTCTCCTCATGTCTCATCCTGTCTCAGCCTGTCTCCTCATGGCAGACAGAGGACAGGACACACAGTGTCTGGAGTGTCTGAGTGAATTTTATGGTCATACGATTTTATAATTATTAGTGTCTTCAATTTTCTGTTGGCTTTTTCTCCTATTGACGTGAACAAGCCATAGTATTTTACTGATCATCTGTTTCTTATTTATATGATGTTGCATTGTTTATGAGTATTCTAATTCCTGATATAAAAAACAACAACAACAGTTGGCAGGAATATAGATCAATTGATGCAAATCAATAGAATGGACGTGTGTGCGCGTGTACGTGCGTGTGCAAACATGCACACAGTTTACATAAATATTGATGTAATCTTTTTAAATTGCACGCACATACACACACACGCACACGCACGCACACACACACACGTACGCACACACACACATACACACACAGGGAGCAAAAACAGACAGAAACACACAGAAACAGACAGAAAAGATAGCAAGTACAGGACAGATAGCCTGACAGACGAGCAGAAAGACACAACGTGCACACAGATGAGCAGAAAGTAGGAGAAAAGGATATAAACAACAACATAAACATAACACGACAAAGGGAGGTTACTGAACTTCAGCCATTAGAGTGAGCTCCCCCAACTGCGTGCCAACAATGCCATTATGTCTGTCCTAAGATGTGTGAAGGGAAAGCAAAGCAGAAAAGACAAAACAAATTGGCAGAGAAGACAGGCAGAGAGAAAAAAAAGAAAAGGAAAGAAAAGGATGTAGAAATTCCTCAACAAAAACAAACAGCCAGGCCTCTGAACAGTGCAGTCTTTGTTCTGCAGCATCAGTGGACATAATGAACCGTGAGCAACGGGATCTTTGGCATGTACGCTCTTATGCATTCCAAAATATTTCACTGTCTACTCATGGTCATGAATACATGCAGCAAACGCCCACTCAATCACCTTATGTATACATGTTGTGCATGTGTGTGTGCGCTCAGGTTCACTAACACACACACCCTCTCACACACGTACACACACACACACACACACACACACACCATGAATGGATGAATGAAAACCACCAAGTGTATTGTTTCCTTAATCCATGGTCTGGAAATAAGAGCCAACTTTTTCACACACAGACACACACACACACACACACACACACACACAGAGGAATTCAGATTGATTTAATTAACTTGGACCTTTATTGTGGGGATTGAAAGGTTTCATTAAAGCATATAAACTATGAGATGTAGAATTCACATTTAAAGCAAACACATTTTGGAAACTGTATGTGAACACACACATGCACACACAGGGTAAATTTAGATGCACACTCACACAGACAGACAGCAAAGAGACAGTACAGACAGACAGACAGACAAGCAGACATTCAGACACCAGATGCGGATGGATGAGCAGAAAGACTCACAAAATGAAATAAAGCGCAACATAAGCACAACAGGACAAAGGGAGGTTACTGAACTTCAGCCATTAGAGTGAGCTCCCCCAACTTCATGCCAGCCATGCCATTATGTCTGTCCTAAGATGTGTGAAGGGAAAGCAAAGCAGAAAAGACAAAACAAATTGGCAAAGAAGACAGGCAGAGAGAAAAAAAGAAAAGGATGTAGAAATTCCTCAACAAAAACAAACAGCCAGGCCTCTGAACAGTGCAGTCTTTGTTCTGCAGCATCAGTGAACATAATGAACCGTGAACAATGGGATCTTTGGCATGTACGCTCTTATGCATTCCAAAATATTTCACTGTCTACTCATGGTCGCGAATACATGCAGCAAACGCCCACTCAGTCATCTTGTGTATATATATGTTGCATGTGTGTGCGAGCGCACACGCATACGCATGCACACACGCATGCAAGTGTTTGTGTGTGTGTTGTGTGTGTGCACATGCGCACACTCACGAGCACACACTCATGAATGAATGAATGAATGAAGAAAACAGGTTAATTTTTTCCTCAATGTACCATCTGAAAATAACAATTTCACTCACTCACACACACACACACACATACACACACACACATGGGATAGCCTAGTGGTTAGAACATTGTGCTCGCAATCTGATGACCCGGGTTCGATTCCCGTTCAAGTGGATATTTTCCTCTGGAGTTAACATCAGTGCAGACTCCACTCTCCCCAAAAGTCATTTGGATGAGACTATAAACCGAGGCCCCGTGTTCGAACGCACCCAGAACATCTTGTGCTCACGTTAAATCATGTTCCGCTTTTCTTAAGAGTAGGCCATTGTGTGCCATTGGGAACAGATGATAGAATTTACAAAACCGCATACACATGGGGACTGGATGTAAAAAAAGCACATAAGTGCTTATTCCATTATCCTCGAGATAAAAAAAATTTAAAATAAATTTTAAAAAGCACACACAGAGGGCCATACTCATAGGCAATGTGTAGCAAGAGTGCAAAGGGAATGAAGATGAATGTGGAGAGAGAGTAGGCAGATAATGGGAGTGTGATCTGTTGGACTGGGGGCTAATTGTATTGAACTGACAGTGTCCTCATAACACCTGCTTCTTTCTTCTTCTGCTCCTGTTGTTAAGTGTGTGTGTGTGTGTGTGTGTGTGTGTGTGTGTGTGTGTGTGTGTGTTGTGTGTGTGTGTGAATTCTTGACTTTCCTTTGTCTTTCCCTATTTCTGTCTGTTTTCTTCTTTTTTTTACCATTCTGAAAAATTGGAGGTTTTTTTTAACTTATGGTTTCTGACATGAGTGCCTTCTTTTTCCTTATAACTTTTTTTCTTTAAAAATAATTTCCCCCTTTTTTCATATTTTTTTTTTCTTCTCTCTTTCTATTATGTAAAGTTCTATTCTTCTCTCATTTTCAGTTTTTTCTTTGTCTTTATGTGTTGTGTTTGCAGTCAAAGTAGATAGGTAGTCATATCAATATGAGAATCATAATCATCAGCAGCATTCTTCCCTCTTTTTTTAAAATCTCCCTTCCTCCTGCATTTCTTTTATTTTATTCCTGTTCTTCTCTGTTTTCTTCTAAGTTATTTTTTTTTCTCTTGTATTTTCGTCTCTTTTCAGGTATGGCTAATTCAAACTTGGTTTTTGATGCTCACCTCTTTTGTGTATTTTCAACAGGAAGAATCACAAGGGTGTATACCATCATTTACTACACAATACATTTTAGTATTTGCTAAAAATAAAAGCCAAAACTGACCTTTAAAGAGAAAGTTTTTTTCTTTTAAACGACGGAAAAGGTCAGTGGATTACAGAGAGAGAGAGAGAGAGAGGGTGGGGGTTAAAATATACTAGGATGGAATACACTAACAGGCACGCCATCAAACACATTGACATACATAAAAAGAATTACTATATTTGAACCAAAAGATGCAAATGGCAAGTCAAAATGTGTGAAGATATTATATGCACCAAGATTGAACTTAAATTGATTTTTAAAATGGTTATACGGCCACATTTTAAAGAACACACACACACACACACACACACGCACACACACACACACTCTCTCTCTCTCTCCCTCTATCTTTTTTAAACACACATGCAACTTCATACATGCTATGGCAACTAGAGAAAAATGTAGGAGAGCAGTGCTCATTGTTTAGCTAACCTGCACGCTTCCTGAGAGGCAGGCAGAGCTAGGTGTTGCTCGTTGTGCTCTGACAAGAAATAGGCCCCTGGGCCCTGTGGGTATTGCAGCCAGAGACCATTAGGTTAGGGGTTCCTCATTGTAGGGTAGCAGCTGCTTTATGGCTGTCTGGCGAGATAGTTGCTGGTTTTTCCCCATTTATTTTGTTGTTGTTTCTTTTTATTTTCCTGTCAATCAATGTCTCTCTTGCCTGCTGAGTAGATATTTACAGGTGTATGCACACGAGTGTACATATGTAGATACACAGGTGTTTACATAAATGAACAAACATACATGCATGCATGTGTGTGCTCACATACGCACATGCACAAACACATACACAAAGACACATACATACAAACACATTTGCATACCACATGGTTACACACAAACACACACACATATACACACATACAAGCACACACATATACTCAAAACACAAGCACAAACATACACATATATAAGATAGATACACAAAACTCTAAACACAAACACATACTCTCTCTCTCTCTCTCTCACACACACACACACACACACACACACACACACACCACAGACTGCACATTAAGAGTGGCAGTGTACAGACAGACAGCAGGAGGACAGTGAGTGGAGGAAGCAGGCAGCGTGGATGATGGGACTTTAATCTGTTAGACTGGGGACTAATTGCATTACACAGACACTGGTCATTAACACGTCTTCCTTTGTCGCTTTTTTAACCTTCTCTTCTTTTTCCTTCATTTCTATTCTTACCTACTTTTTGTTTCTTGTTTCTGTCTTTTCTGATCTTTTTTTCAGTTTTGTGAAGCTCTTCTTCTTTTTTTGCACTCTATTTGCATTCTTTTTCTTTGCATTCTTCTTTGCATTCTTCTTCTACTTCTTCTTTGCATTTTTCTTTTTCTTTTTCTTCTTCTTCTTCTTCTTCCTCTTCTTCTTCTTCTTCTTCTTCTACTCATTATTGATATTAATGCTACTTTTGTTACTTCCAGTAGTAGTAGTAGTAGTAGTAGTAGTAGTAGTAGTAGTAGTAGTCATAGTCGTAGTCGTAGTAGTAGTAGTAGTTAGTAGGTAGTAGTAGTAATAGCAGTAACAGTAGTTGTAGTAGTAGAAGTAGTAGTAGTAGTAGTAGTAGTAGTAGTAGTAGTAGTTGTTGTTGTTGTTGTTGTTGTTGTAGTAGTTGGGCATCACCTAGAAGATTTGATCAGGAATGGAAACTGTGTAGTCATAGTAGTAGTAGTCGTAGAAGTTGTAGTCATAGTATAGTTAGTATAGTAGTAGTAGTAGTAGTAGCAGTAGTAGTAGTAGTAGTAGTAGTAGTAGTAGTAGTAGTAGTAGTAGTAGTAGTAGTAGTAGCAGCAGCAGCAGCAGCAGCAACAGTAGCTGTAGTCATAGTCATAGTCATAGTAGTAGTCGAGGAAGTCGTAGTCGTTGTAGTAGTTAGTAGTCGTAGTAGTTGGGTATCACCTAGATTTGATCAGGAATGGGAACTGTGACATCTGTGCTCACTTTAAAAAATGGATCAAGTCGCAAAACTGACCTTTGGAACAGGAAAAAAATGTTAGAAGAGGAAGAAAGGTCAGAGGATCCACCTCTCTCTCTCTCTCTCTCTCTCTCTCTTGCTTGCTCGCTGTCTGTCTGTCTGTCTGTCTCTCTTTTTCTCTCTTATCCCACCCTCTCTCTCTCTCTCTCTTCCTCCTCTTCACACACACACACACACACACACACTGAAAGGTGTGGTGGCAACTACAGGAAAATGCAGATCTATGAGTGGGTAGTATAGTGAGAGAGAGCAGTGCTCATTGTTTAGCTAACCTGCACACTTCCTGAGAGGCAGGAAGAGCTAGGTGTTGCTCGTTGTGCTCTGGCTAGAAATAGGCCCCTGGGGCCCTGTGGGTATTGCAGCCAGCTAGCCTATCCTGAAGAACTGGAAGTCTGAGGTTTCCCATACCAGGAAGCAGCTGCTCTCTGACAAGTTGGCTGGCTAGCTGGCTTCAGGGTCGACTGATTTCTTTACGTTTTAGTGGTCTAATCCATTTTCTTCTTTTATGTGTGCACATATCATTATGAGTATACTTAAGTGCATGCATACCCACATACAGAACAACCCCCACCCCCTGTCTCTGTCTCTCTCTCTCTCTGTCTCTCTCTCTGTCTCTGTGTGTCTCTCACATACACACCCACTGCCTGAAATCAGTTTTGTAGTGGATAGACATTAAAATAAACACACACACACACATGTTCACACGTATATATTTCTTTTAGGAGGTCCACTGTCAGTGGGATCTTACACTCTGTTCAAGAATTAGTTTCAAAGAAACATTTTGAACGCATATATTGAGAGGGAGAAATAAAGAGAGACAGACAGAAAGACACAGACACAGACAGAGAGAGACAGACTGACACACACACACACACTCTCTCTCAGCCCCCCCCCCCCTCCCCCCCCCCCCCCCACACACACACAGACACAGAGAAATACCGGAAGTATTCATTTCCTTTCCTTCATTGGCTTTCTTTTTCCCTTCCATTCATTCTGACCCCCCAACTGACCCATGACCCAAACATGACCCCTAAGGGGCTGGAGTCAATTTACTACAGCCACAATAATCATTATAATGGAATGACCAGATGCTAGCCTGGGACCCTAGATTGCTCCAGTTTCACATAGTTTATACTACAATGGCAGGTCTACCACAAGGGAAATGATGCTATGGTGTGTGTGTGTGTGTGTGGGGGTGTGTTTCCTCTGTTGGGAGGTTTTTGTTGTTGTTTTGCTTTGTTGTTGTTGTGTTGTTGTTGGGTTTTTGTTGGGGGGACGCGTGTAGCTGTGCTTGTATTCCTGATGAAAGTGAGGAAATGCCGGTCCATACAAATGTGTAAAACCAGTGGGATGATACAAGTGGCATACAGACATGCAAGTCCTTTGGATGAAAATATAAACCGAAGTCCCGTGTATGTGTGTGTGTGTGTGTGAATGCACGCAGAACATCTTTCGCACACTTTAAAACCCGTTCCGCTTTTCGGAAGAGTAGGCCATTATGTGCCGGTGGGAACGGATGACTAAATTTACAAACTACATACACTCGGGGACTGGATAAAAAAATCACACGGGTGCTTATTCCATTATCTTCGAAAAAAAAGAATAAATAAATAAGAAATAAAATAAATATGTAGTAGGAAAATACAGGTCGAGTACAGATGCGTATGCATGTAAAACACACAAACATCATAGTCAGCCAAACAATTTTCTGCACACACACACACACATGCACGCACGCGCGCGCACGCACGCACGCACACATGCACACACACACATGCTTGCACCCATGCGCTCATGTCAGTGCACGCATTTGTGTACTCTCATAAAAAATATATTCTCTCTCTCTTTCTCTAATAATAATAATAATAATAATAATAATAATAATAATAATAATAAAAAATGGAATTTATATAGCGCTGACTCTTGTAAAAACAAACAAATCGAAGCGCTTACACTCAAATCTTTTACACGCATCTCTCTCTGTGAATGTATGTGTGTGTGTGTGTGTGCGTGTGTGCGAGCATGCGTGCGTGCACGTGTGTGTGATTACGTGCATGCGTTTGTTCGTGCGCACGCGCATGTGTGTGTGTGTGACTGCCTACTTACCTAACCTGCCTCCCTGTCTATGTACGTGTGTGATATATAGGCCTATCATTCCAGTGACCAAACACACCCCTGCTGGCGCCATAAATCAGGCAGGCTACAGTAGAGGATTGGGAACATGCGTATTTCATTTCTTTCAGCACCCAGCTGTGTCCACTAGCTAGGTGACCATTGATTGCCCGCCCAATGGTGGTCAGAAAGAAAGCAGCCTTGTGTTTTTTTAGGCCAGACTGACACTGCTAACTAGTATATGGGCCAGTACAGGCTGGACCTGTGTGTACTGTCTGGACACTTTACTGTGAAACTGTACCGCCTGTCATTGATAATACCTGTTAGGAAGGTGTTGGACTGATTATGACTGGGGAGTGGAGAGGAGAGAGGGTCAAGGTAACTCTGTATATACTATGTATACCACCACATGCAAGTGTTTGTATGTGAATGCACACACAGACACATCCAAACCAGGCATCATGTAGACACACAGTACACACGCACGCACACACATATTCATACAGACACACTTACATACACACGCGCACACATGCATACACGCACGCACGCACACACGCGCGCGCGCAAACACACACATACACAAACAAAGAACATGAGAGAGAGTAAAATGGGGAAACAGACCTCAGTACCCTATTCTGAGACAGAATCAAGAAATTAACACAAATACTTACAACCTAAAATCACAGATATTATGTCAACTGGCTGGCTGCTTCTTGCTGTAGCACGTGCGATGTGTCTGAGTGAGTGAGAATGTGTGTGTGTGTGTGTTCTACACCTAACCGTAGCACTGAAAACTATCACTTCCCTGACCAAGAGGATTCAGTCTGATCTAATAACTGACCTGATCTTGCGCATTTCGTAACAAATATCATCTATCAAATGTATCATGATGGACATCATTTTTTGGACACATCATACAAATCGGAATAATTATAGCCACTGAATGACCAGTGGGCCCAGCATTACTTATTCATTTATTTATTTGTTCTTTTATACTGAGAGAATAATGGAATAAGCACTCGTGACTTTTTTCCATCCAGTCCGCGTGTGCATGCAGTTTTTGTAAATGTTATCATCCATTTTCACTGGCACAACTGACTTTCTCTACAGAAAGACGAAACGGGTTTTACGCGAGATGTTCTGTAGAGAGAGAGAGGGGGACTAGCTGAAGGAAGCATTGTGTACGTGAACAAGAATTAATAAAGAAGAATAGACAAAAATGGCATAAGAAAATAGCTGACATAGCAAACACTGTAGCATGCTAGGTCACTGCAACCTTTCGTAATTCGATACCTTTGCCCACGTAATAAGCTGAACAGCAGAACGATGACACGATGAATACAGTAGCAGCCGGGAGCAAACAGAGATGAGTGATGGAGAATGTGTGTGTGTGTGTGTGTGTGTGTGTGTGTGCGTGTTGCGTGTGTGCGTGCGTGCGTGCGTGTGTGTTGTGTGTGTGTGTGAGTGTGTGTGTGTGTGTGTTGCGTGCCTGTGTGTGCATGAGAGAGAGGAGCAGAGACAGACAGACAAACACAGAGAGAGATAGAGATAGAGACAGACAGAGAGAGAGAGAGAGAGGCAGACAGACAAACAGATAGACAGAGAGAGAGAAAGAGATAGAGACAGACATACAGATAGAGACAGACAGAGAGAGAGAAGCAGAGAGACACACAGACAGAGAGATGCAGAGACACAGAGAGAGAGGAGAGGGTTGAGACAGACAGACACGCGCGCGCGCGCACGACGCACGCACACTTACACACAGAGTGACCAAGAGATTAAAAAAAACCCTGCAGATAAACAGAAAAATGCAGACAGACAGATAGACAAATGTAGACAAAGACACACACAGACAAAGCAGACAGAAAAGAAAGAACACCATACAGTCACAAACATAAACAGAAGCAGGCATACTGACAGACAGGAAGACAGACAAGCAGGCATACAGACAGACAGTCAGACTGACAGGCAGGCAGGCAGGCAGACAGACAGGCAGGCAGGCAGGCAGGCAGGCAGGCAGGTAGACAGGCAGGTAGACAGACAAGCAGGCAGGCAGGCAGACAGACAGGCAGACCGACCGACAGACAGACAAACAGGCAGACAGACAGACAAACAGGCAGACAGACAGACAATCAGACAGGCAGACAGGCAGGTAAACAAGCAGACAGACAGACAGACAATGATCATCCAAGCAGACAGCTAGCTTCCTTTCCCACACACAGCACCCAGACTCAAAACTAATCAAAGCCCCAAAACCAACAATCCTCCCTATCACTTACCCCTTACCCCCCACCCCCACCCCCTGCTACCCTCATCCCTACATCCTTTCACAACAGTCCCCCCTCCCCCCTCCCCCCTCTTCCCCCGCGCATCCTCTCCCCAATTCAGTTTCTTCAACAAGCAGAAAGTCTTGTCTAGGAATGATTCAGAGACAGAGAGAGAGAGACAGAGAGAGAGAGAGAGACAGACAGATAGACAGAAAGACAGACAGAGAGACATACAGACAAACAGACAGACAGGCAGACGGTAGACAGACAGACAGATAGATAGACAGACAGACAGGAAGACCGTAAACAGACAGATAGATAGACAGAACAGACAGACAGATGAAGAAATGGACAGGAGCAGAAAGAGGAAGAGCAGGAGGTAGAGAGGCAGAGAGAAGCAGACACAAAGGCAGTGTGTAGCACACAGACAGACAGACAGACAGAGAAGACAGACAGACAGACAGACAGACAGTCAGACAGAGAAGAAGATGAGAAGGAGGAGGATCTTTATTTGCAAGAGTTACAAATAAACATTTCTTCGTCTTCTTCTTCGAACGCTCAGACAAGTATTGTTGTCTGTTATATGAGCGAAAATGCGTCACGGTGCCGTTAAGCGCCTGACAAATCAGGCCCAGCGCGTCATTTAATTTTTTTTTTTGGAGCGAGAGAGAGAGAGAGAGAGAGAAAGAAAGAAAGAAAGACACACACACATACACACACGAAAATGCAGACCAACACAAAGACAGACAGACAGGCAAACAGATACACACACACACACAAACACACCACACACAAAATGCAGACCGATACAAAGGCAGACAAACAGACAGGCAAACAGATATACACGCAACCACACAACACACACACACACACACACACACACGCACACACACACACACACACACACACAACACCACGAAAATACAGACCGACACAAAGGCAGACAAACAGACAGGCAAACAGATACACACACAAACACACACACACACACACACACACACACACCACACACACACACGCACACACACACACACCACACACACACACACACACACACACACACACGAAAATGCAGACCGACACAAAGACAGACAGACAGACAGGCAAACAGATGCACACACACAACACACACACACACACGCACGCACGCACGCACGCAAACACACACATACACACACACACACAAAATGCAGACCGACACAAAGACAGGCAGACAGACAAGCAACACTCACACACACACACATACACACACACACACACACACACACACACACACACACACACACACACCACAGCGTATCTGCATCTGGAACAAAGGCCACTAAAGGCCCACTATAGTGGGTGGTGTGGCGGGTACTAGCCTATCAGTCTCCAAGGGACTGACCACCACACTGGTCATGACCAATGGCACCCTGGGGAACTGGTGAGGGTGAGATAGAGAGAGAGAGAGAGAGAGAGAGAGAGAGAGAGAGAGAGAGATAGGGGGAGGGAAGGAGGGACAGAAACACTCACCATTCTAATCAGTTTTCCTTCCTCTGCTTCTCCTCCTGCTGATTGTTTCTTAGTCTGTCTGTCTGTCTGTCTGTCCGTCTGTCTGCCTGCCTGTCTGTGTCTGTCTATTTGTCTGTTTGCCTGTCTGTCTGTCTCGGTCTATATGTCTGTTTGCCTGTCTGTCTGTCTCTGTCTGTACGTCCGTCCGTCCATCTGTCTGTCTGTCTACCTGCCTGCCTGCCTGCCTGCCTCCTTGTCTGTATGTCTGCCTGTCTATCAATCTGCCTGCCTTCCTGCCTGCCTGTATGTATGCATATCTGCTTGCCTGTATGCCTGCCTGCCTATCCGTTCGTCCATCTGTCTGTCTGTCTGTCTGTCTGTCAGTGTGACTCATCACTAAAATATCAGGGACTACCTGCAGTGGGATGGGCTCTGCCAGGTTCAGCTTGACGTCAGTGTCCATGACACACAGCTAGGCCTGAAAAATTCAGTGTGCAGTGTGCCCTGACAACTCCTCAAGGAGTTTGGAGAGAAGTCAGGTCAGAGAGAGAGGGTGGGGAGAATTAAGAAGGAGGGGTGTGGGGGTGGGATTGCACGTGAGGGTAGGGAGGGAGGGAGGGATGGGAAGCAAGGAAGAAAAGCGAAGAAGGCTGCAAAGAAGGGAGTAGATAGAGAAAGGAAGAGAAGAACACAAAGCGAAGCTGATTGTACACACTCTGAGTACACACACAAAGAGACAAACTTGTGTGGCAAAGGGTGTGGGCACGAGTACACAAAGAAACACAACCTGAGTGATAGTTTTGTACATGAATAGACAAAGACGAAGAGACGAGCTGACTGATTGAGAGGGCGCAAGTACACGAAGAAACCAACTGAGGGACAAAGCGTTTTGTACATGAATACACGAAGTTGGTTTTTTTAATTTTATTCTTTCATATCGAGGATAATGGAATAAGCACGTATGTGCTTTTTGTTTACATCTAGTCCCCGTGTGTATGCGGTTTTGTAAATTCTGTCATCTGTTCCCACCGGCACACAATGGCCTATGCGCCAGTTGTTCTGCGTGCGTTCGCACACGGGGCTTCGGTTTATAGTCTCATCCGAAGGACTTTTGGGGAGAGTGGAGTCTGCATTGATGTTAACACCAGGGGAAAATATCCCCTTGAACGGGAATCGAACCCGGGTCGTCATATTGCGAGCGCAATGTTCTAACCACTAGGCTACCCCCCTCCTCCCCCCTCCCCCCCCCCCCCCCCCCCCCCACCTCCAGAAACTGAGTGACTGAGAGCGTGTACATTCACAAAGAAACAACCTGACAGAGAAACAGTCCGACAGACAAACAGACAGAACACACTGGGAAAACTTTCCCCAACTTTTTTTCTTTTTAAACCACCCAGGCCTTATTAAACTCTTGAAAAATAGGAACACCAGCCAACCACCAAAACTCTCCCCCCTCACACACATACACACACACACACACTCTTGCACCGCCCTCCTCCCCTCCCCACGATCTACCACCCTTCTTGTACTTCCTAACAATAACATCCTTCCAACCTGTATAGCTTGTTTCCTATGAAAAGAAAATAAGAATAAGTATAAAAAAAGAGAGCAAGAGTGGAGAAAAAGAATATATATATATATATATATATATATAAAATATATATATATATATAAGAGAGAGAGAGAGAGAGAGAGAGAGAGAGAGAGAGAACAGACAGACTGACAGACAGACAAGACAGACAAGACAAGACAGTCAGAGACAGACAGACAGACAGAGAGGACAGGTAGCCAGACAGACCGACCAACAAAATGAGTAATATGTAATTAAGTGGAAAGATGGAGGGGTGTGTGTATGTGCGTGTGTGTGTGTGTGTGTGTGTGTGTGTGTGTTTTTGTGTGTGTGTGGGGAGGGGGGGGTTGAGTGAGTGTGTGTGTGGGTGGTGGGTGAGTGAGTGTATGTGTGTGCGCGTGTGTGTGCGTGTGTGTGTGTTGAGTATGTGGGTGGATGGGTGGATGGGTGGGTGAGTGAGTGAGTGTGTGTGTATGTATGTGTGTGTGCGCGCGCGCGTGTGTATGTGTGTGAATACAGAAGACAGGGAAAGGTGCTGACCTCTTCAGTGGCAGGCCTAATGGACACTGGCTCTCTGGGGGAAGGAAGGTCCACCCATCCCTCTGGTCAGTGCAGTGGTCTGCCCTGTGCATCTGTGCTGGTGCTTCTCTTTCCTGTCTGTCTGTCTGTCTGTCTGTCTGGTCTATTTCTCTGTCTGTCTGCCTGTCTGTCTTTTTGTCTCTGTATCTGTCTGTCTGTCAGTCGGTCGGTCTGTCTGTATTTCTTGCTTGATCGCTTGCTTCCCTTTAACTGATTACTCCAGTGGGTGGTTTTGTGGGTGGTTTTTTTTTTTATTAAAAAGGGATAAGTGGAGTGAGTGATGTCAAAAAAATAATAAAAGCTTGATACTTAGAGAGACAAAGAGACAAACAGATACAGACAGCCAGAAAGCCGGGCAAAAATTAAAAGAATGGGAAAAAAACAGGTACCAGTTAAGGAAAGATGATGATGGGTGAAAGGAGTATACTAGTCACAGAGAGAGAGAGAGAGAGAGAGAGAGAGAGAGAGAGAGAGAGAGAGAGAGAGAGAAGAGAGAGAGAGAGAGAGAGATAAGGAGCTGCTTGGTATTGGGGGCTGGTTGATAAAATACCTAAATCGGATAAACCCGCTGGGACTCTAACAGAATCAACGACAAAACGGTGTGGTGTTTGTGTGTGAATGTATGCGCGCACATGTGTGTCTGTGCACTTGCTTGCCTACTTGCATGCGTGCGCGCGCGCGTGTGTGAGTGTGCGTGTAATGAGAGGAGAGAAAGGACAATGGGAGAGGAGGAGGACAGCACAGAGAAAGGAAAAGACAAAGGAAGAGAAGAACATGAAAAACTCCTAAACAGAATGAGGAAATGGATGAGAGAGAGAGAGACGAGAGGGTGGGTGGGTGGTGGGTGAGAAAGGGAAATGAGAAGAGAAATCTGAAAGCTCCCTCTCCCCACTCCCCCCCCCCCCCCCCCCACCCCCCTTCTCAATTTTCCTGACCCCCCCCCTGCACTGACCAAGGTCGAAGCAGTAAAAGCTGGTAATGGACACACACTACATAAGGGGGGATCAGCTCTACATGCTGGTCAGTTGTTGTTTTTCTGTACTGTGCCTGTGTCGCTGTTCGTCCCTCTGCCTGCCTTTTTCCTTTCTCCTTCCTTCCTTCCTGTCAAACTAATAATGTGTCATGAGAAAGAGAGAATGTTACAAGAATGAATGAATGAATGAATCAGCTGCCATGGCGAAGTGGTTAGCGCCTTGGATTTTTGGACTGAAAGGCCGTGGGTTCGAATCCCATAAGAGTGACTTGTTTTCGTGTGTGTGTGTGTGTGTGTGCCTGTGTCCTTGGTTGTCTGCGTGTTTCCTCTTTCCTGTCCAACTGGGATGTGTGATGGGAGAGAGGGGATGGGATGGTGGAGGGTCAGACGGTTAGAGAAAGATAGAGAGAGAGAGACTGACAGAGAGACTGAGACAGAGACAGAAGACCAAGGGCAGAGAGAGAGAGAGACTGATAGAGAGACTGAGACAGAGGCAGAAAACCAAGGACACAGAAAGATAGATAGATAGATAGATAGAGAGAGAGAGAGAGAGAGAGAAGAGAGAGAGAGAGAGAGAGAGAGAGAGAGAGAGAGAGAGAGAGAATGAATGAGTAAATAAATGAATGAACGATTGAATGATCTTTATTTTCCAAGGCTTTCAGAGTAAGTCTTCATATACTTCATCCGAGAGAGAGAGAGAGAGAGAGAGAGACACACACACACAGAATGACACAGAGAGAGACTGACACGGAGAGACAGAGAAAGAAGACCAAGGAGAGACAGAGAGAGACAGAGAGCTGACCCCTTTTCTTCCCAACACGAGTCTGTTCCCCCCTCTCACTGACCAAGGTCTAAAGGCTACACACCGGTATTAATTTGGGGGTCACGTAGTATCTTGTATAGAGTGCGAGTGGAAAAAACTGTTGGTGATTTTCACAGATTTTTTAAAGCATGAAATGATGGACTGTGCACTTGTTTTTTGGATTGAGGACATAGAGCAATACCAGGTAGTCACGAGAAAGTTGGAAATAACCATCAAATGAGGTTTGCCTGTATTCCTACAGCGTTGACCCCGCGCATGCATATTGCGGTAAGGAAGCTAGCAGACGACAAAGGACTGAGGGGGTACAGTGTTTGCTGAAAAATTAATAAAATTTCAAACCTACCAAATTTGTTCAAAATCACATGAGTTTTGAGTCAGAGGCTAGTCTTTCACACAAAAAAGTGGTTTTTATTTCTGTGGATGCCTTAGTGCGTGTGGTATGAATATAAGAGCTACATAGAAAAACAGAAGGAAAAGAGTGATTCTTTAATACCGGTGTGCAGCCAAACTGCTCTAGCCCACTACTGCCGGTAATGGACACTGTCTCCCTGAGGGGGGGACAGGCTTCATGCTGGTCAGTTGTCTGCCCTGAGTGTGCCCCTGTCACTGATTGTCTGCCCCTTTCACTTCTTCCTTCTTTCCTGTCATGTCAAACTGGTATGTGTAATGAGAGAGAAGAGAAGGAAGACAGATTGGTGGAGCTGGGGGTGGGGGGGGGGGGGGGGTGGGGGTGGGGGGTCAAGACATAAACAGAGACAAAGACATACACAATGATTTTTTTTAAAAAGACAGAGAGATGGAGATAGATACGTATGCTGTGAAAGACAATGACAGAAGAGAGACGAACAGATAGAGAACAATTTTACAGTACAAACACACATACACACTCTCTCTCTCTCCGTCTGTCTGTCTGTCTGTCTGTCTGTCTGTCTTTCTGTCTGTCTGTCTGTCTGTCTGTCTCTCTCTCTCCTTCTCTCTCTCTCTCTCTCTCTCTCTCTCTCTCTCTCTCTCTCTCTCCTCTCTCTTCTCTCTCTCTCTCTCTCTCTCTCTCTCTCTCTCTCTCTCTCTTCTCTCTCTCTCTCTCTCTCTCTCTCTCTCTCTCTCTCTCTGATTTACTTAGTTTTTGACTGAGGACTGGATGAAAAAAGTCATCTTTGTGCGTATCGCGTATTCTTTTCCCTCAATGAAAATGTTTATTCAAAAAATGTTCATTCATTCATTCATTCATTCATTCATTCATTCATTCATGCATTCATTCATTCATTCTCTCTCTCTCTCCCTCTATCTCCCCCCCCCCCATCCCTCTCTCTCTTCTCACTCTCTCCCCTCTCTCTCTTCTCCCCCCTCCCCCCTCCTCTCTCTCTCTTCTCACCCCCCACCCTCTCTCTCTTCTCACCCCCCCTCTCTCTCTTATTCTAATACACTGCCACCACACTGCCACCACAGACTAAGCCTAGGCCTACCACCCCACACCACCAGCCAGCAGCGACTTTCACCAACCAACCGAAACTACCACTATCATCACTAGGCTACCTCGACAGATGCACTGCCTCATTCCAGGATGGTCATTCACGCATCCTAGGGGTCGGGTGGGGGGTGGGGGGTGGGGGGAGGGGAGGAGGAGGATGAGGCTTCATTAAAAAGGCCTGTGTCTTAATTTATGCTGACTGCCACTAATGAATGGCTGCCATGGCAAGTCAACTGCAGAGATGGAGGGAGGCAGATGGGCAGGGGCAGGAGAAATGTCACGTAGGGAGAAGGGAAGAGAAGAAGGACAAGAAAGAGGTCCTTGGGGCCAGTGTTAAGATCTGCCCCACTTGCTGCTGGACGGAGGGGGGGGGGGGGGGGAACCGTTGTTCTGCCAGGTTGAATAGGCTGTGGACAGGCACTGATGAAATGGGCTGTTTGCCTCACCCCACTTTACAGTGTGTGTGTGTGTGTCAGTGTGTGTGTGTGTGTGTCAGTGTGTGTGTGCGTGTGTGTGTGTGTGTGTGTGTGTAAGTGAGAGAGAGTGTGTGTGTGTAAACATACACTGATGAAAGGGCTGTTTGCCTCACCCCCTTTAGATTGCGCGCGTGTGTGTGTGTGTGTGTGTGTGTGTGGTGTGAGTGTGTGTGTGCGTGTGTGTGTGTGTGTGAGTGTGTGTGGCTGGAAAGGGAGTAAGGGAGGAGGATATGGAAAAGAGAGGGGAGTGGGGAGGAAATGGAAATCTGGAATTGGGAGTCGTCCTCTCCTTACAGCAGACTAAACTTCATTAAAACAGTGCGGTGAGGAGTTTGGGTGTGGGGGCGGCTGTAGAAGGAGTTTGTGTTAGTGACACTGAAGATTGGAATCATTGTCTTGAGGGGGTCTGTTTGACACTCTATTGGGGGTGGGGGTGGAATGTGGGGGGGGGGGGGGGGGGGGGAGAGTTGATTGATGTGGGAGAGAAAGCTTTCTATTGGTGAACGTTTAGTAAGGGCGTTCAGTGGGCGTGGAGAGTACTCTTCTGTGCATGAGTGGACACTCGTGCCAGGCTCAGACTCGTCACACACACACACACGCACACACACAAGCTTGCATGCCTCCACAAATCGGTCCTGAAAGACATGGGTGCTTGCTCAGCATCACAACCTGCCACTTAATTCCATATTCTGTGAGTTTTTCCCAGTATTAATCAATTAAAATCAATTGTCATATCAAAATGGGTTGATGATGTTGAGATTGCATGATCCAGGGAAGTACTGGTCAACTGATACAAAAGTCATTCTTTCCTGTTATTGATGGACTAACTCCTCTTCTTGAGGTAATCAAACATCATGTACCACCACAGTCGTGATGTGGGTATCTTACTCGTGGGGGTGGAGGGGGGGGGGGGGGAGAACTGGTTGCATACACAAAAATCTCTAACCAAGGAGGTAAATCTGTCCCATAACCTATGTGGTCATAGAGGATCAAGGCATCAGAGACCTCAACTTCTCCAGGGACCAGCATATTGAGGGGGGCGTCCATCTCCTCTCCGTTGGTGCTTTACCTTCCCATATCTTAAAGAGGCAGGTACACATTTACAGCTGGGTGACCTGGGGGACTGTACTGAAGTTAAGGCGCACAAACGTCACTCATCCAATTGGTAACCATGCTCGACGTTGCTTAACAATGGCTGGGGGAAAGCGAGTGCTCTGACCACTGAGCTATCCTGTCCCCATAACCAAGGAACAAAGGGAAATAACAACAACAAATCACCATGTGTGTTAACATCTTTATAGTATAATTCTCTTCTTTTGAAATTAGCTCAAAAAAATAAAATCTCTTGCATCCACCACTACAAGCTTCAATGAAACCATCAAGAATAACTTGATCAACCATAACTTCTGGAAGATACAAAAATCGTCCTCTTTCTTTTCTTTTGTCCAGAAGAGGGAAAGAAGTTGGCAGGACTGGCGACCACAAACAATGACTGTGTGCCGTGGGGACAGACCGAGTTGCCTGTGTGTCGACTACTGACAGTGGCCACGGTATCGTTGCTCCCTGCTGTGTGGTGAGGTGTCAGCCCACATCAGTCTTCAGAGAACACAGGCGCCGGGAGCTGAAAGGAGGGTCGTGTACAGGGGAGGAGAGAGGTGATGCCAATGATCACCGTGACCTTTGTGACCTCTGTAAATGATAGAGTTTAGGCCCCGTCAGCCCCTAGTCAGTGGGGATTAGCGTGCGCTGGGTGGCAGGTTTGGGTGAAGTGAAAGCTCTACTACAGGGGTCAGGGCTGAAGACTGAAAGGAAAATGATGGGTGTTGTGGTTGTGTGCAAGGTCACCTTGTTCACGGCACAGAGAGACAAAAATAATGCAGACAGCTGAATACAGTTGTTGCAGATGAAATGTGAAATATGTGTGTATGTACATGTGTGTGTTGGGTCGGTGGAGGGGGGGGGGGATTTTTATGGGTGTGTGTATGTGTGTTCACAATTTAAGTAAATTTTTTCAATCCAAATCCTCCATAAACCTTTATCACATTGCCTAACTGCCACTACAAAATTAATGCTCCCCTCCTCTCTCTCTCTCTCTCCTCTCTCTCTCCTCTCTCTCTCTCTCTCTCTCTCTCTCTCTCTCTCCCTCCTCAGTTTGTTTTAAATTTAAAAAGAACAAAACAAAAACAGGACTTGATTTTTAAGTATAAGAGCAGAAAAGTCTTCTTTTTTTTTTTACTTTCTTTTAACTAGATGTTCGTGTTGCCTTGTTCATGAATATGCATATAACAATCTGCAGTGTAGAAACATGGATTTAATCAAATTTTCACAACTTTGCACAATGTGTTATCCATTTTTACTTTAAAAAAATGTTCTTAGTGTTATAAAACTTTATCATGGAAAATCAATATGTAAACAAGCAAGCAATAAAAACTGTATTTCATTTTACAACCTTAAGACAACTCCTTTTCTTTGTAATGAAAATCTGTTTGTCCTGATCTACAGTTAGATGATCATTGTTTATATTTTGACGTCTTTAATAACATGTTCCTTTCAGACTGCAAATTAATTCTAGTTTAAAAACTTGAAATTTGCTCTGCCATTATTTTTGTTTTATAAAATTTTCTTTAAGATGTTTTGAAACCAAACATTGAATTAGAAAAAAAGTTGCAGCAAAATCAGCAATGGTGATAAGTTAATTTTGTAAAACATGGAATTGTATTAAAAAAAAACACGTTTTGTTTTTTTGTGTGAACACATGCCTGTAGCTGCAAAAGTACTTTTGAGTTTAATGTTTTCAGTGTTAGGGCGTTATTAGCCATTTGCATGTTGTTGCTGTAAACAGCAACTTGTATGTAATGTATATTTCATTCTGTCTTTCTTTTTGAGTAAACATTATTTGAAACCAAGTAAAGGTTTTCTGAAAAGTAATTTACAGTGATTTTAGGCAATAAACAAAGTACCAGAAATGCGGACACTAAATCCACTATACCCTCTTTGCAGAGGACGGAAGAGGGTTGCGGGACTGGCGACCACAAACAATGACTGTGTGCCGTGGTGACAGACCGACTTGCCTGTGTGTCGACTACTGACAGTGGCCACCGTATCATTGCTCCCTGCTGGTCACGCTGTGTCGTGAGGTGTCAGCCCACATCAGTCTTCAGAGAACACGGGCGCCGGGAGCAGAATGGATGGCGGTGGAGGGAAGGAGGAGACACGTGATACTCTTGACCATCCGTGACCTTTCTAAATTACGGGGTTTGCGTTTGCAGGCGACAGGAGGGAGTCAATGGGTGAACTTCCTCCATGATGGCTATTTAAGTGATGAGTACATGCTAATGCAAATGATATGCTGTTAGTGGGTTTTGTATTTCAAAAGGCCAATTTGTACTGCGATGTTTAGTTATTGCATTATATCAGAGTACAAAGTACCGGAAGACTGGTGTTACTTTGTGATGTGTTTTGATCTAAAGGTATAATGATACACTCTGCGGTTATCCACCCATTGTCCGTATTTCCTTGCCTGGAGCTGAATTTGCTTTGTTCTGTTCTTTGTGCTTAGGGATGGGGTAGCTCAGTGGTCAGAGCACTTGCTTTCCCCAAGCTAACCAGCATTGAGCGTGGTTACCAAGTGAATGGGTACCCTTTTGCACCCCTTGGCTTCAGTACAGTCCCCCAGTTCACCCAGCTGTAAATGGGTACCTACCCTCTTTATGGTCAGGAAAGATAAAGCAGCGAGGGAGAGGAGATGGGTGCTGCCCTCAATATGCTGGCCCCTAGAGAAGCTGAGGACTCTGACATCTCACTTTCAAACAACTACAGAGGTTATGGGAACACATTTACCTTTTATTCTTTGTGAATTGTGATGAGTTTTACTTTAATGTCTATAACTGTGTTATATTATGACTATACTAATCTGACAGTGTCAGCATATTCTTTGTTCAGTATTTCGGGTGTGGAATGGTTTTCTTGTTGAAGGTATCCTTTTTAGATTTTAAGAATAGTATTGATCCATTCCCCATAATTTTCAAGCCTTTTTCGACTTAAAAATCCATGTATTTATTTGATTATTCGTTCATTCATGTATCTATTCCTCTGTCGATATGTTTATTTCACCATCTACTATTTGACTTTTATGTTTAGGGGCTGTAGTATTTACAGACTAAACCCTAGCAGAACAATTGTGGATTCCAGTTCTCTAACAATTTCCAAATCAAGCCAGAGATTTTCCTAAGGATACTCTTTGAAGTGGAAGAAGCATCAACTTAAATAAGCCACGAAAACCAGCTAGACTCAGTATGGAGTTTTAATCCTGCTGTCAGACTGTCAGATCAAAAGGCAAACCATAGACTGAATCACTTGAAGAAGAACAGACACAAGTGAGAGCCAGTTTACTGCAGATAAAACGGATGATCTGGGCTTCCATCTTCAGCCTCCTAAGCACCAGCAAAGCACAGTTGGACTGGCTACAAAGCAGCTATTTCTATCAGCAGGAATAAGTAAATCACATGTGTCTCATGCTGAGACAGGGTGTGTTCCTTTTTCTGTATATAAATAAACTAGAGAGGGAGAAAAAAAATTGTGGGCAGGGACTCGTTTAGTTTAGATTAGTTTCTCATCAGTAAAGGGAGTGACACTTTCAATTAGTGAATGACTGATGCCTGTCACTGTCAGCATCATGTATTTAACTTGTAAAGCATCGATATACAATATACAATGGATATACAATGTCATGAACATAGAAGCACTGTCAAGAGTGAAATGTTCAAAATTGATCATTATTAAAAATTATAAAGAAAGCTAGCGTGTGTGTGTGAGTGTATGTGTGAGTATGTAGTGTGTGGTGAGTGTAGTGTGTGCTTATTTGTTTGTTTGTGCGCGCGCGCGATGTGTGTAGTGTAGCGTGTGTGTGCGTGCATATGGGAGTATGTGTGTGTGTGTGTGCGCGCGCGCGCATGTGTGTGTGTATGTTACAGAGACAGAAAAGGAAGGGAATTACATCCAGATTTACGTTAACTACAAACACGCTATTATTTCATGTAGTTAAAAGCACCCAGGTGGCCGGCACTGATGCGCATCAAACTTAACCATCAAAGTCTGCTCCGCTGATGACTTCTTCCTGAAGATGACCGCTCTGCAGACAACCTGACTCCGAACCACCACCACCAGCCGGTCCCTCAACCCAAGACATAGGTCTATTAGCCTATAGCCTCGCCTAGCCAAGGAAAGAAGAGTAGGGAGACAGATTTCCTTTGTAGCCCCAGGCAATTCCCTTCAGCAGCAGGGGGCAGGTAAATCAAGAGGAGACTAGGCTACTCTAGGCCTACAGTACAGGGACTAGCCTAACCCACCACTCCCGTGCATGCCACCAAAAGGGACCTGGCAGCCCTATGGGGTCCCCTTTACTTTGGTACATGGAGTCACGTACTTGGACTGTGTGTGTGTGTGTGTGTGTGTGTGTGTGTATGCTGGTGGTGGCAGGTCTTAGGCTAATTCTTTGGGCGGCTGAGAGGATGGTAGCCTTGCCTACTGCATAGCATGGTAGGTGGAGCTGACTGACATGGCATGTACGTGGGGTGTAATGAGATGTCAGAAAAATGGACGACTACACCGAAGCTGCGATTTTCGAATATACCAAGTAGTACGGTGTGTGAGACGTGATTTGATTTTCTGAAAATGTTGAAAGATTTGGAGAAGTTTGGTGGTTTGTGTTTGCGGAGAGAGTAAAATGTAGAGTTCACTCTCTCTCTCCCCTCCACCCCCACCCCCCGCCGCACACAAACGCACCCCCCCCCCCCCCCCCAACACACACATGCGCGCGCGCATGTGCGGTCATGGGAGGGAAAAAGATAGGCAAGGCAAATTTCTTTATTTGGAAGATAGTAGATAAAGCCCTATGTGCCTTTTTACACTCAATCCCCACTCTTAAGTGAGAGAAAGAGAGAGAGAGAGAGAGAGTCAAATGATTTAATGCCATTGTAAGCATTAGTTGTACATCTGGTCACCACAGACTAATGATAGTGATAATAATAGTGATAAAATAATGATAATAAATCATAATAATAATCAAGATGATGACGATAACAATTTAAGAGATCACCGACAACTCTTGTGGACACATCCACAACAACTGTAAAACTACTGAATTTGATCACAACAAAACAAAAGTAGATAAAAGAACAGAATACAGCCCCAACAGCAATTTGAAAAGGAGAGAAAATGCATAGCCATCCATTTAAACAAAAAATCTCATCTGGAATCAAGAAACGGCACACTGACCCCATCCAGACCTCCCAGCGACAGTATTATGTCTGTATGTGGTGTTTGTGTTTTCAATAAATTACATTTTCTCTTCACTCTGGTTTGTATGTTTCCTTATTTCATTCTTTGCTATTTCTCTAAACATTACTTTTTTTTCTTCCTTCTACATCCTCTACTTCTCTTCACATTTCGAATAGGCCCTAGCCTACTTCACCACTAAGGTACACCACACACAGAGGTACGGTGTGATGAGGGCAGCCAGCCAGCCAGACTAACCAACCAGCCAAACCAACCAGCCAGACTAGCCGCCAAAATGGAAAGGAAACAAGCCTGAGGACATACCTCCCAACACTAGGCTATCACCCCTGGCTTCATCCCGCCCTGGCAAAATGCATTAGCCCGCGCCTTGCACTAAGCCGGGATGCACGAGGCGGGGATTAGCTAGAGCCGCTGCAGTGTTGACATGAAAGGAATCGCCTAACTCCTTCCCTGACGCGTAAATACATCAAGCTTAACCGACCTGCGCCTGCCTCCACACCAGTCTTCCTTCCCAAAGGCCGCCATTTTTCCTGCACCGCCCCGCAAGGGTTTGCGCGTGCGCAGTCACACCAAGATGCCAAAGGTTGCTTTTGCTAGGCTAGCTAGGTCTGGGGCTGGGTCTGGGCCTAGTCTACGTCAGTGAATGATGTGAAATAATATGTTGGCTGGCAGGTGCAGGGGTGAGATTTGCTGTATGCTATGTCGGCTGCTTCAGCGGGTAACGTGCAAGCTTAGGTGAAGATTTGTACTGCACATCCGTAAAGCACACAGCCTCCCCAAAATCACACTAACCAATCACTCCTCACACAAGAACACACACACACCACACACACACACATACACACACATACACTCACACACACACACACACACACACACACACACACAGTATCACACAATCTAGAAATGTTTAATAAGCTGCAAGGTATGGGAGTATCATTGTAAGGTACTAAACTTTCAACAACAAACAAAAGGATCAGCATTACCGGCATAAATTGTGCTAAGAAAATTGTGTTACAATGTATACAACCTTTGACTGTATACTTAAATGCCTCTCTCTCTCCCTATATCACTTGAACAAGTCTCTCTCACACAACGCACACACACACAGCACGCACAGCACACACGTACGCGCGCACGCACAACACACAGCACACGCACGACATACATCAAAAGACAACAAACATCACAACAACACAAAGCCAACCAAGCGAGAGAAAGGAAAAGAAAGCATTCTCTTCAAATTTGCAAGCCTGACTTAACTGACTTAACCCTCCCTATTCTCGCTGAATCATGAAATCTATCAAAACGGACAGAGAAGACAGAGAGAGAGAGAGAGAGAGAGAGAGAGAGAGAGAGAGAGAGAAGAGAGAGAGAGAGAGAGAGATTAATAATCTTTCACAGGCATGGGAAAGACTTAAGGCCAAGCCTACTGTTTGGAAACATTATATACATCAAAATGGATCAGTAAAACATGCAGGAGAGAGAGAGAGACAGAGAGAGTGAAGGAGGGAAGGAAGAAATGAAGGAATTAAAAAATCTTTAATGCGTAATGATAAAGATATTGAGTTAAGGGTAGTCCTACAATTTGTCTTTGTAAAAATATCTGAATCAAAACTACCAGTTAAACTTGGGATGAAAAATATGATACAGAGAG
>CM054134.1:128981784-129019284 GCA_028751875.1 Rapana venosa
ATGTTCTTCATGCGTTCGAACACGGGGCCTCGGCTTATAGTCTCATCCGAAGGTAAAAACGCGTTCAGCTTTTCAGAAGAGAAGGTCATTTCGTGCCGATAGAAATTAATGATTTTTTTTTAAAACCACGCAGGTATCGTGTTTAGACACCATCCCCGAAATCGGAATGCGGCTACCTTAGTGGTGGGTAAAAACCGGTGTCATAGGCAGAATCTCACGACTGGTGAACCTCAGAACTCTAGCCGAGAAACAAGAAAACCACATCTCCTTTCATTCAGAGTTCCTTTCCTACCAGACAAAATAGTTATAATTATATACACCTTCTTGCCTTCCTGGTGTATGTGTTATAGTAGTGTCTGAACCGTTATTGTACACTGGGCAGCAGGAGGGGCGGGGGGGGTGGGGGGGGGGGTTAGCCACCACCATTCCTCTCCTACAACCTCCTTGAGAAGTCTGAGGAGATGGGCACTTGACTCCCCTCCCTCAGAGCTGAGATAAGTTGGAGGGCAGTTTAGCCCCAGCCCCAACTTCCCCCCCCCCCCCCCACTCCCCCCCCCCCCCCCCCCCCGTCCCACCTCATCACCACAGACATAATTCAATCATGGCTCCCAGTGCCAGACGGCAGGAACGGGATTTATTGCACAGGTCACGGGACAGACAGACAGACAGACAGACACTTCCATGGCTGAGCCCCTGATACTATTATACTGCTTGTGTGTTTTGACTGTGAGAAGCTCTCCTTTCTTTTAGCTTGTATCCACTGTGGTGGGTAAAACTCGAGTTGCCAGAAATGAACGAAGAAGAAGAAAAAAGAAAATGGTTACGTTGATGCATGAAGAAAAAGATTGTACAGAAGCAAGCAACACACCAACCAAGAAAACGATACCAATTTAAATAAGAAGAAAACTCCCCCATGGGAGATGCTGGGGAGAGGAGGCCAGGGGTGGTGGTGGTGGTGGTGGAGGGGGGGGGGTAGGGGGGGGGGGACTATCACTGTAAATAACATCGATGCATCCCCATCTTCTGGAAGTTCTGTGCTAGGAATTCCCTCTTTTCCAATCCTCTCTTTGTTTCTGCCTTGTTCGTTTCTTTCCGTATCACCTTCTTGTCTATTTTCTACCTTCTTAGTCCATTCTTTTGCCTTTTTTTTTTACCCCAGAAAGACTTAAATGATAACAAATCTCTCCCACGCCGAAGTCGGATGCGCTGGGCCTGACTAATAATTAGGCGCTATCGTGGTTTTTTTCCCGCTCGTATGATTGACAACGATAGTTGCTGTCTGAGTGTTCGACGAAGAAGAAGGATAAGAAAGAAAAGAAACGAAGAAAGAACAGAGAAAGAGGAAGATGGAAGTAAATAAGTAAACAAATTAGAATACTGATTAAGGTGCTTTATATCGGGGTTTTGCCCTGAATAAAGATGATCATTCATAATGCCATGTATTTTTTTGTTGTTCCTTGGCTAGAACTGCGAGGTTCACCAATGGTGAGATTTTGTTTATGGGATTACTTACCCACCATTAGAGCAGCCACATTCCGACTTCAAGAATGGTGTCTAACACGAGAGAGAGAGACAGACAGACAGATACACAGAGAGAGAAAGAGACAGACAGATACAGAAGAGAGAGAGAGAGAGAGAGAGAGAGAGAGAGAGAGAGAGAGAGAGAGAGAGAGAGAGAGAGAGAGAAGAGAACAGAACAGACGACAGACAGAGAGACAGACAGAGAAGAGAGAGACAGAGACAGAGACAGAGACAGAGAGAGAGAGAGAGAGAGAGAGAGAGAGAGAGAGAGAGAGAGAGAGAGAGAGAGAGAGAGAGAGAGAGAAAGAGAGAGGCAGAGAGAGACCATGACAATGACAAATTCTTTTATTTGACAATGATACATTCTTTTATTTCGAGGATAATAAATAAGCACCCATGTGCTTTTTTACATCCAGTCCCCGCTCCGACGGATATAAGAGAGAGAGAGTGTGTGTGTGTGCTGGTGTGGAATTGAACCTAAGACTGTCCGTGTTTTTTGTCCACCAGAGAGACAGAGAGTCAGAGAGAGACAGAGACAGAGAGACAGACAGACAAACAGAGTCAGAGACAGACAGACATTCAGTCAGACAGACAGACAGACAGACTGACAGACGGAGAGATGTAGTTAATGGGGGTGAATTAGAGAGGAAGAAGGGGTATCGTTTTTTGTCTGTTTGGGCTTGAATTTTTTTTTATCAGGGAATGTAATCAGCCACACAATCTCCCTTTACAGTTTTCCTCTTTTTTTCTTTTTTCTTCATTCCCTCAAGGTCATACTATTGCTTGTTCATCTATTGTCATGGTTTCATTTTATGTTGTCACCCTCTCTCTTTTTTTCTCTCTTCTTCTTCCTTCCTGTCTATTGCTCTGAAGCGTGCTAAGGCCACACCCTGCTGTATATTTTGTTCCCTTTTTCCTTGTGTTTTTCTATTTAGCTCTTGTACTGCACGTACTAAGGCATCCACAAAAACATAAAAACCCCTTTTTGTGAAAGACTAGCCTCTGACTCAAAACTCATGTGGTTTTGCACAAATTTAGGAGGTCTGATTTTTTTACCCCAGCAAACACTGTACCCTCCTCAGTCCCTTGTTGTCTGCTAGCTTCCTAACCTCTATATTATGTATGCGATTGGTTAACGCTGTAGGAACAAAAGTAATATTTACTTGATGATCATTTCCAACTTCCTCGAGACAACCTGGTATTGCTCTATGTCCTCAATCCCCAAAACAAGCACACAGTGAGATATTTTTTCATACTTAAAAAAAAAATCTCTCAAAATCAGCACCATTTTTTTTCCAACTGTCATTCTATAGAAGATAGTACATGACCCTCAAACTAAAGCAGAAGTATAGCCAAAGGAGTGGTGTGTATGTGTGTGCGTGCGTGCGTACGTGCGCGCGCGCGCGTGCGTGCGTGCGCGTGTGCGTGGTGTGTGTGTGTGTGTACGCGCGCGCGCGAGTGTGTGTGTGTGTGTGAGCGTGCGCGCGCACGTCTGCATGTTTCCTGGTTTGCTCTGCGAGTGTGTGTCTAGGCCTGCAATAAGAGGGAAGGATACAGACAAACACATTGATGCAGAGAACAAAGTTATGAAACTTGACACACTAAAAGACCATTTATGCCACTACAGTTTTCAAACTTTTCTTTTCTGTTCTTTTAAATCTATCTATGCTGCCTATTATTTTCAAATTTAGAAGGGCAGGGTTTTTTCAGGCCCTAATTGCTACTTGCAACAGCAATGACCCCACCCCACCCCACCCCTACCACCACCCCCACCCTCAAAATATCAACGACCACGACCTCCCCCCCCCCCCCCCCCCCCCCCCCCCCCCCCCCTCAAAAAAAAAAGAAAAGAAAAAAACCCCAAATCAACGAAAACCTCCCACGGTTTTCCCCATACCTTCGCGTTCTGGAAATGCCACGCCTTCCGCAGATGGTCTGATGATAAGAGGGTTTTTTCTATAGCAGAGCAGTTAGTTGTTGTTGTTTTTGCAAGATTATAATATTTTCTTTTCCTCAGCTCTTGGCTTCATTTTATCTTCTTTAAATTGCCTTTGTTTCCTTTGTTATTGACCCCTCCCCCAAAAAACAAACATACACACAGAGACAGACATTCACACACGCACACACGCACGCACGCACCACACACCACGCCACACACACACACAACACACACCACACACACACACCCGCACACACACACACACACACACACACACACCCCACACACACACACACACACACACACACACACACACACACACACACTGAAGAAAGAAAACAATACCAGAAAATCTTTCTTCCAGAATAGGCACCCCCCACCCCCCACACCCACCCCCACATCCAACCAAAGAAACAAAGAATAAAAAAAAAAAAACCGAACAAAAACAATGCACAAACTCAACAACAAAAAACTAATTACAAAAAAACACCCAGAACAAACGATCAATTAATAATTTTGTCTAAAAGAAGTAGACTGGCTTTTTGTGGTGATCTTAAAAAATAAAACAAGCAAAATAACTAAACAAAAAATAAACAAAAACAAAAACAAACATTGCCCGTAAGTAGGTCTGGGTTTTCTTTGTTGTTCTTCAACTAAAGCTCTGAGGTTCACCAATGGTGAGATTTTGCGTAAGCGACCGTTTCTTGCCTACCATGAAGGTAGCCGCATTCCAACGACGGGGATGAACGGTTTATGCCATGGATGCAGGATTACAGAAATACCATGTAAAACCGGCCTATGATTAATGATCAATAATCAGAGAGCAAAACAGCTCTCGAGCGCACAGAGCTGTTAGTTTTAAAGTAAAAGGTAAAGGTGTCCTATAACCTATGTGGTCGTAGGGGAGCGAAGCGTCAGAGACCTCAACTTCTCTAGGGGCCAGCATATTGAGGGCGAGGCCCATCTCCTCTCCCTCGCTGCTTTAACTTCCCTGACCCTAAAGAGGGCAGGTACCCATTGACAGCTGGGTGAACTGGGGGAACTGTACTGAAGCCAAGGCGCGCAAACGGTCACCCATCCAACTGGTAAGCACGCTCGACGCTGCTTAACTTTGGCTGGGGGAAAGCGAGTGCTCCGACCACTGAGCTACCCTGTCCCCATTGTTTGTTTTAGCATACCTTAAAAAACAGTTGTTCTCCATCAGCACTAGGAAGGATTAGTGGAGCACTTTGTTTGTAAAGTGTTTCTCTGTGTATTCTTGTTCTGTTGTGTGGCTTTGATGGTAATACTGATTTGCGAATGTTTGGGATGTTTTTGTTTGTTTGTTTATTTGGGGTTCTTTTAGGGGGAGGGGGTGGGAGGAGAGGGCTGGGAGTTGTGTGTGTGGTGTTGGTTTTTTTGTTTGGTTTGGGTTAGGGGTGTTTTTGGAGGGGTAGGGGGTGTTGTTACTTTGAATGACATATTACATACACACATAAGCAAGCAAGCTCACATGAACCGAACACGCTTGTGCATACACATGACCCACTACACAAACACACACATTGCTATGTAACACATACGTATGTGTATGTACACGGCTTATACTCATAATTACACTTACGAACACTCAGCAGCGCTTGCAATTAACCTTGTTAAACATATAATGTGTGTGTTGTTAAGCAAGCAAGGAAGCATGCGCGCGCGCACGCACGCACACAGACACACACAACGCACACACACACGCACGTGCGCGCGCACACACACACAGACACACACGTACACGCACACACACACAACACGTTGACATGTCAGCGTAACTGCACAGGACTCATACAAGGGACAACAGTAATAATATCCTACAACACACACAACACAACACACACACACACACACAGAATGAATGAGTTAGCTAAGCATCACCAGCTACCACCCTGAACACCCACACAATACCATAGTAGTAATAGTATCAGCACAGCCCGACACGCAGCAAATAGCAGTTGTCTTAGCAGCAGCAAGCAGTAGAGTAGCAGTGAGAGCAGTAGCAGCAGCTAGCAGTAGTTGATAGCAGTTAGAGAGAAAGTAGAGTAGTGAGCAGCCAGTAGCAGCAGCACAGCAGTAGTTGCAGTAGTAGTAGTAGTAGTAGAGTCAGCAGCAGCAGTAGTAGTAGTACCAGTTGTAGCAGTAGCAGTCAGCAGCAGTAGTAGTAGCAGAAGAGCAGTGAAGTAGTAGCAGCAGCAGAAAGTAGCAGGGCTAGTAGTAGTAGTAGGTGTAGAAGTAATATCAGCAGCAGCAGAAGCTAGTAGTAGCTATGGTACAGCAGCAGAGTAGTAGTAGAGCGGTTCTGCAGCAAGGTAGCAGTAGTAGTTAGTAGTAGCAGCAGTAGCAGCATGAGTAGCAGAGTGAGCAGCAGTAAGTAGAGTGTGCAACAGCAGCAAGAGTAGTAGCGTTTAGCTAGAAGCGAGCAGAGTAGTAGTAGCAACAGCAGACAGCAACAGTAGTAGCAGCAACAGTAGTAGCACAGTGGAGTAGTAGTGGTAGCAGCAGCAAGCAGCAGCAGTAGAGTATAATAGCAGCATAGTACAGCAGAGAGTAGCAGCAGTAGTAGTAGCCAGGTAGGTGCGAGAGTAGTAAGAGCAGTAGCATCAGCGCAGAGAAGTAGTAGGTAGTAGGGCAGCAGCAGCAGAAGTAGTAGTAGCGGTATAGCAAATAGTTGTGTTAGCAGCAGCCCGCACAGCACATAGTAGCCAGCAGCAGTAGCCAGCCAACAGCGAGTTACGTTTCAGTAGCGCAGCTAGCCAACGATAGCAGTACAACGCAAGCAGTCACCGCAGCAGCAAGCAGTAGTTAGTCAGCACAACGCAGCAGCAGCAGCATCAGCAGGCAGTAGTAGCAGATGTAGTTAGTGTGAGTAGCACAACAGCACATCTGTAGTATGTATAATAGCTGTGGCTGCTCTGCCACTTCTGTACTCATTCCCACTGCTCTGATAAGCCTGAAGGCCAGTCCACCCCCTACCCCCTTCCTCCTCCTCCAACTTCCTCTCCCTCTCCCCTCTCGCCTCCCCCCCTCCCCCCAACCTCATCACCACAGACATAATTCAATCAGGTTCTCAGTGCCAGACGGCAGTATGGGATTTATTGCTTAGGTCACGTGATAGAGCAGTTCATTGCTTTTGACGCTAGGCCTACTAACTCTCTCTCTCTCTCTCTCTCTCTCTCTCTCTCTCTCTCTCCCTCTCTCCTCTCCTTCTCTCTCTCTCTCTCTCTCTCCCTCCCTCTCTCTCTCTCTCTCTCTCTCTCTCTCTCTCTCTCTCTCTCTCTCTCTCTCTCTCTCTCTTAGTATCAGACTGTTAACAGTGTTTTGCAGGAGAGGAGGGGAAAAAGCTGATCTTCTCTCTCTCTCTCTTTGCCGATTCCTTTCTTCAGGTGAAAGAGACGCAGTTGTAAACTCTGGTTTTATTATGTGTGCTTTTTGAATGGTAAGAATAGTATAGTGAGAGAGAGTGGGGGGGTAGAGAGAGAAAGAGAGGGAGACACAGAGAGAGGTGGGGAGAGAGAGGGAGAGAGAGAGAGAAAGAGAGGGAGACAGAGAGATGTGGCGAGAGAGAGATAGAAGAGACAGACAGACAGACAGATAGAGAGACAGGGAGAGAGACAGAGACAGAGAGGGAGAGGGAGGGAGAGAGAGAGAGAGGAGAGGGAGGGAGAGAGAGAGAGAGAGAGAGAGAGAGAGAGAGAGAGAGAGAGAAGAACAAAATAATTAAAAAATGTCAGGGAGGGAAAAAGTGTAGTATAAAAAGAGCGGAGAAATTAACCTTCCACTTTCAAAGGAATCTTGATGTTTGTTTGTTTGTATGTTTGTTTGTTTCTCTCTCTATCTCTGTGTCTTGGATCAACCATGAACGAACCACATAAAATAGTATATGAATACAACAACAAAAAGTACTCTGAAACAATAAACACACACACACACACACACACACACACACACACACACACACACACACACACACACACACACACACACACATAAAGAAGGTATGAAAGAGTTGAAAGGATGGGGGAGGGGGAAGGGGAGGTTAAAGCATCAACACAAACGAACAGAAGAAGAGGTATCAACTTTTATACACCGCTACTACTATCATCAGCTACTTAATCTGACACAACATTGCAAAGGCCACAACAGTAGGCCTACTACCAAAATCTGTCACAACATTGCAAAGGCCACACAGTAGGCCTACTACCAAAATCTGACACAACATTGCAAAGGCCACACAGTAGGCCTACTACCAAAATCTGACACCACATTGCAAAGGCCACAACAGTAGGCCTACTACCATTCATTCCCCTCTTGTGGTCACAGCTGCACTGGGCTCACACGTCATGCTAGCTCAGTATTCTCTGTCCATTCCTCCTCTTGCCCTTCTTCATCCTGATACCATCACAGTATAGTCTCCCCCTTCCCTGGTCGGAAGGTCCTCAGGCGACAACAGAAATGGTTGAACCTCACGCCAGTGACGTCATGGACCTGTCATGGCGGCGGCTGTGTCAAGTAGGTCAAGGTCAGGGTATCTGATGTTAAGGTCAAGCGGTGGGATGTTAGGAATAGGTGTGCGCAGCTGTTTGCCTGTCTGCCGGGTAACTAGGGATTAGATCTGTCTCCCTCATTGATTTCACTGTATGCAATAATAATAAGACTATCACTGCCATCCTGGGTGCTTTCTCTTTTTGTCTCTGTCTGTTTGTCTACCTGTCTGTCTATCTGTCTGTTGTTCTCTCTGTCTTTGCCTCTGTTTTTCTCTCTCTCTCTCTGTTTCTGTCGCTCTCACTTCTCCCTCTTTCTCTCTCTCAGTCTCTCTCTCAGTCTCTGTCTCTCTCTCTCAGTCTCTGTCTCTGTATCTCTGTCTGTCTGTCTGTCTATCTCTCTCTTTGTCGCTGTGTCAGAGCACCACTCTCCTGTCCTCCCTTTTTCTCTAATACTTGTGTGCAAATAACATACATTCATGGGTGTGAGCACACGTGTACATGCGTGCATGAGAGAAGCAGTCAAAGAAGACAAAGAGGGAGTAACAAAGACAGAGGCAGAGAGACAGACAGACACAGAGAAAGAGAGAGAGAGAGAGAGAGAGAGAGAGAGAGAGAGAGAGTGGGGGAGGGGGGGCATTGCGGTGAATGTGGAAAAGGGGTATCAGTTTTTCATATAAAATTTTGATCAGCGATCATACCTGTTATACCATTAATTTCAAATATCACACACTATTAAATTCTGGGAGAGGGATGGGAAAACCTGGTGGTTAGAGTATTGTACATTGTGCTCGTGATCTGCTGGCCTGAGTTTGAGCATGAATTCAAGCCACCAACAAGATGCCCTTTCAGGGTATTTTTGCCCTGGAGTTAACATCAGTGCTGACTCCACTCCCCTGAAAGTTCTTTAGATGAGGCTGAAACTGAGATCCCTTGAGCGAACACATGCACACACAAAATCCCGTGCACATGTTAAACATGTCAAAGTGGATCGGTGGTCTAGAGGTAACGCGCCTGTCTAGAAAGCGAAAAGTCCGGGTCTGAAGTGTGCGGCGGTTCGTACCCCGTTTGGACCGGAAAATTTTCCCCCATCCATTAGACCATGAGTGGTGGTCTGGGCGCTAGTCTTTCGGATGAGACGATAAACCGAGGTCCCGTGTGTTACACGTAATTATTTAGCGCACGTAAAAGAACCCACGGCAACAAGAGAGTTGTCCCTGGCAAAATTCTTAGAAAAAAGCCACTCTGATAGGGAAACAAATACAGTTGCAGACATGAAAAAAAAAAAAAGAAAAAAAAAAGGGTGGCGCAGCGCTTGTGGGCGACGCGCTCACCCGCTCTCCCCGGGGAGAGCAGCCCGAATTTCACGGAGAGAAATCTGCCGTGACTTAAAGTGGTATGAAATGAAATCTGAGCGCTTTGATTTGTTGCTTTACAAGATTCAGCGCTATATAAATTCCATACATTATTATTATTATTATTATTATTATTATTATTATTATTATTAAACCCTGTTCTTCCTTTTAGAAGAGTAGACTTATTGTGTGCTGGTGAGAATGGATGACAAACTTCACAAAACGTATGCAAATAGGTACTGGAAATACAAAAGCACATGCGCATATGCATGCTTATTCCATTATCCTCCAAATAAGAGAATCAAATTTAAATATGACATCCAAAACATTGATTTCGCACATTGTTGTAATTTCTTATCACACATGTTCTGAATCTGATCCTTAGTCCACCCTCCTCCTGAATCCTTCACCTAATCTAATCAATCTTCTCCCTCATGTCCTGCCTGATAGCACTGAAGCAGCCTCCTAGCCTGGTCTGCAAGTCCTGGGGCGACAAGGCAGATGGATGGGACATGAACCAGTAACGCCATACCACTACCACTTCCGTTGTTTGTGTCCAGTGGGTCAAGGTCAAGTGGTCACTGTGAAGGTCAGGTGGGTCAGTGTTACAAGGCAATGTGTGCAGTTTATCTGCCTAATGATTGAGCTCCCTGTTCATAGCAACAATAATAAGCACTGAGGTCTGGGATATCTACCACTGTCTCTGTCTTTCTGTCTCTGTCTGTTATTCTCTATCTCTCTCCCTTTGTGTGTGTGTGTGTGTGTGTGTGTGTGTGTGTTTTGTGCGTGTGTGTATGTTTTCTTTCTCTGAAATCTGTGTACATTAACACAGAGGCACAGTAGGAAACATGAGTGCGCATAGTGTGTGTGTACGTGTGTGTGTGTGTGTGTGTAGGAGGAAGATGGGTGGTGCATGCATATGTATGAGCGAGAAACAGAAAGATAAACAGACAAACAAACAGAAAGAAAGAAACAAAAAACAAACGAGAGAGAAAGTAGCAAGCAAATGGGTCAACAGAAATCAATTGCAGAAGAGAAAAGAAATCAAGGTTTTGTTTTGGTGTTTGGGGGTTTTTTGTTTTGTTTTATAAATCTATGTGACTGTAACCTTGTATTATTTTTTTCAACCAAACCTCTTACGACTTTTCAAAGTCACACACTGCCTTCTATTCATGTGCACCTCCTCACACCTTCCATTCATAGTCAGTCTCCTGTCCTCTCTCTGGTTCTTCCCTTGCCTGGCTTCTTCCTCCCATTCCTGTTTGACACCCTCACAGTAGTCTCCCTTCCTGCACCGAAGTCCTCGGGCGACAACAGAAGTTAACGGAACCCAAGCTGGTGACGTCATGACACTGTCATTTCCGTTGTTTGTGTCAAGTAGGTCAAGGTCAAGGACGGATGGAAAGGTCAGGTAGGAGGGTGGAGGGGTGGAGGGGGTGGATCAATGTTACAAATTGGTCGTGTAGTTTGCCTCCTTCTCTTCTTCTTTCTGAAGAGCGATTAAATGACATACGGATAGCTAGAGAACAACTAAACGCCATTGGTCGATATTTATAGTTACGTGATGGTGTATTTGACGCTCAACTTTGTCGGACTTTTGTTTTGAGTACACAGAGGTGTGTCGTCTGCTAGCCTAGCACGCGCATTCCTCGACCGGTGTAGCCTACATATCATTCAGGAGGGAAGCAGGCCGCACTCTGCATCTTTCAGCGCAGCCTGTAGCATCACAGCGAGAAGTTCTGTTAGCGTTAGCACCCCTGCGCGAATCTAGGTCGACTCATCCATGGGTCGTTTGACATCATTCTTGCAGGAGAGGGGTTGGTGTATTTCCACCAGCAGAAAAAATTATGCCCATGAGATACAAGTTGGCTCCCGATTGCTATCAAGTCTAGAGACCCTGAGGAAGCAGTAGCACCAAAGAAAAAAACTTTATGATGGAAAACAAGGTTGTAGTACTCGTACATAGACTCGGCTCTCGGACTATCACCCACTTCCTTTAGGCCTACTGGCCTACACTGCGTGAGTCGCAAAAATAGAAATCATGCACATCCCTCCCCTCCCCCGCCCCCTAAAAACAATAATAGATCTACTGTCTTTTACCTCTCTGTTGATTTTGCATCTTGTAATAATAAACAATCTTGAATCTTGTAAGACAAAAAACGGCGCAATTTCACCTCCAGTTTCAGCAGTGGGAAACCCCTGAATGACGTCACACAAGGGTAATCGTTACTATAAATATCGACCAATGGCGTTTAGTTGTCGTTCTCTAGCTATCCGTATGTGATTAAATGTATCGTTTTCGTTTTTGATAGCACTGTGCGCAATAACAGTCATAATCACTGCAATCTGGGACTTTGTACCTGTCTAGCTGTAGGCCTATGTGTGTGTGTGGGTTTACGTGAGTGTGCATGTGTGTTTGTGTGTCTATCTCTCTGTCTGGCTCTGTTTGTCAGGCTCTGTCTCTCTGTGTGTCTGTCTCTCTGTCTCTGTCTTTCTCTCTCTCTGTCTCTCCTCTCTCTCACTCAAATATTTGTGTGTATGATGCTAACACAACCTTAACATGTGCGCACTATTATGTGTGTGCACATAATTATAATCGAGGGTGGTGTGTGTATGTGTGAGTATTGCAAGACAGAAACGAAGAGAGAGAGAATGAATGAATGAATGAATGAATGAGAGAGAGAGAGGCAGACAGGCAGACAGAGACAAAGACAAAGACAGAGCAATTAGAGAAGGAAAATGATGGATGTGTGTTGTTCATATAATTATATAAAAATTATATATAAAGAGAGTGATGGGGGCTGGAACAACACTGGACATGGTCTGCTAGCCATTTCCTGCTTGTTATATAGGAGTGAGTAATGCATTGCAAATAGCAGATGGATGATCATGGACTGGGCCATCAATATTACATATAGGAGAGATTGTAATGTCTGTCCAATAGCTGAATATAAGGCCGGATAGATGATGGAGGATCGGGTCATCGATATTACATATAGGAGAGATTGTAATGTCTGTGTAATGACTGAATGTAAGGCCAGATATATGATGGTGGATTGGGTCATCGATATTACATATAGGAGAGATTGTAATGTCTGTGCAATAACTGAATGCAAAGCCGGATAGATGACAGTGAATTGGGCCATTGACACTACATATAGGAGACATTGTAATGTTTGTGCAATGACTAAGTGCAAGGCCAGACCAGCCGAAGGACGGAAGGACACTGGAGGGGCAGGGACAGGACAGGGCCTATCCATCTGGACACCAATGCATGTATGCACGCCCCGTGAGTTACGCACGCTTTGGTTTCCGTGTAACGCACGTCCATGTGCATGCCTGCCTACTCGCGCACGCGTGCTGCTCACACACGCATACACACGCGTGCACACACACACAGACTCGCACACACATACACACACGTGCATACACATGCACCCATGCACACACATACACACACGTGCATACACATGCACCCATGCACACACATGCGCATGCACACACAGGCACACACAGACTCACACTCACACACACACACACGTGCTCGCGCGCGCACACACACGCACACACTCACATACACACATACACGCACACACACGTGCACGCGCACACACACACACACTCATATACACACACTCACACACATACACGTGCGCACGCACACACACACACACTACACTACAGTATACTACACATACTACACATAACACACACGCACACTACACCCACAAATACACACACACACTACACACACAAATACACACACACTCACATTACTCACTCACACAGACACATACATACACACACACCCCACCCCACACACACGTATCACACACACTACACACACAAATGCACACTCACAAACACACACTACACCACACTACACTACACAACACACTACACTACACAACACACTACACTAAACTACCCTGCACTACACCACACCACACCACACTACACTACACCACACCACACCACACCACACCACACCACACTAAACTACACCACACTCACACTCACACACACACACACACTACACAACACACACGCACTACACTACACACACACCACACTACACTACACCACACTATACAACACACACACTACACAACACACTACTCCACACTACACCACACTAAACTACAAGCCACACACACACACACACACACTGTACAGCACACACACTACACAACACACACCTCTGATGCTTTATGGGTCTTTTGACATATCCTGCCTGACCTCCTATCACGGCACTCGTGCCTTGTTCTGTCAGTGTGGCTGAGTTATAGCCCTCCTCCACACACACACACACACCTCCACTTCCCCTTGCCATTAAAAAAGGGAGAAACAAGCGGAAAAGTTAGAACAAAAAAGAAAAACCCAACAACAACAAAACAAACCCCAAAAAGCTGAAAGAACAAAGCCAAGCTGAAACAGAGAGGAAGCCCCTAAAAAATGTGTGTGTTTTTTTGTTTTGGTTTGGGTTCTTTTTGGAGGGTGGGGGTGGGGGGAAGCATAAAACCAGTGAGCAAGGACAAAGAAACCCCGAAGACAGAGTGATAAATGTAGAGAGTTATAGAAACGAACAAAAAAGGAGTGTTACTTTAGTGTAACGTGATCATCTGCTGTGTGGTTTTAATGCAATGAAAGGTAATGGAATGGAATGAAGTGCAGCGCTTTGCGATGTAATGCTATTTTTAGTGCCGTGCAATAGAATATGGTTCATAGGAACTTTCTGTCTCTGTCTCTGTCTCTCTCTCTCTCTCTCTCTCTCTCTCAGGTGGTGTTGGGGCACTACACTCAATGTTCAAGTCTTTTTTATTGGCAACATGAACCTGGCTGGGCTTATACCTTTCCAAGTACATGGAGCATGCAGGATATGTTTGTGTTTCTGTAACCCGCTAAACACTGACATGAATGACAGGATCTTAAACGTGTACATTATTTGATCGTCTGCATGGTGGGTATACACGAAGGAAATGATGGCACTGGCAAATCTGCGCTTTCAGTTGACCTAGGAGATCGTCAAAAAAGGAAAACACAAAAAATCCCCAGTCTCACTTCTCCAGACCGCCAATACGGAGATTTGAACTCACGACTTCATGGACCCAAGGGGGAAAAAATGGAAATGCAAACAGTCTTATCCACTCACGTTTAAATAATAAAAGCTACCTTACTGCATGATCCAGTGCAATTAAAACTTTACGCCAGACGAGACAATAAACCTATGAAGTGTTGCCCTAGTCAGCAATGTATTTTCAGAGTGAGGTTTTGCTCTATTCTGGTAGGTTTCAAGATACACTACTTTTCGTCATTGGGGCACTGACAGGATAGCTCAGTGGTCAGAGCACTTGCTCGCCCCAAGCTGAGGTTAAGCAGCTTTGAGCGTGGTTACCTCTTAGATGGGTGAGCTGTTCGTGCGCCTCGGCTTCAGTACAGTCCTTCAGTTCACCCAGCTGTAAATGGATACCTGCCCTCTTTAGAGTCAGGGAAAGTAAAGCAAAGAGGGAGAGGAGATCGGCACCGCCCTCAATATACTGGCCCCTAGAGAAGCTGAGGTCTCCGACACTTCGCTCCCCAAAGATCGCATAGGTGATGGGACACCTTTACCTTCACCGATTTTTCATGATGTACTTTAGTTTTCTATTCTACGCTGCACCGCACATAAGGGACCGTCATGCAGACAGAAAGCGTGTTGTTTGTTTGTGTGCTAGAGATAGGCTAGTTCTCTCCTCATAGCAACAAACTCATTATCTTCTTCTTCTTCTTCTTCTTCTTCTTCTTCTTCTTTCAGCCAGTGACCACAATGCCAATGCCTGATCATCTTTTTCTAGCAAAACAAAAATGTCACTCCCTGACAACCTTTTTTTTTTTTAGAAAGATGCTTTTTTTTTTTAATGACCTTTTTGACATAAATCAGCGTTTCTCTCTTTCTCATGACAGCCATTGTAATACATTACAAAACCAAGAAAGAAAGAAAGCACAAAGATAGAAACATATAGAAGAAAAGAAAGAGGGAAAAAGGAAAGAAAGAAAGATTAAGGACAAGAAGCAAAATAGAAAAATTAAGAGAAAGAAAGAAAGAAAGATTAGGAAAAATAAATATCTTTTTAAAAAATAATAAAGACGAGCAAGCTGTAAGAAAGAAAGAAAGACCAAAGAAAGATAAGAAACGTCAGGAAACAGAGAGAGAGAGAGAGAGAGAGAGAGAGAGAGAGAGAGAGGAGAGAGAGAGAGAGAGAGAGAGAGAGAGAGCAGGAAAAGAAAAGACAAGGCAAGACAAGACAAGAAAGAAAGAAATGTAAACAACAACAAAAAACCCAACAGGAAGGAAAAGATAACAAGACTGAACGAAAAGAAACGAAAAGAAAAGAAAAATAAGAAAAATAAGAAGAAGAAGAAGAAGAAAGAAAGAAAGAAGAAGAAGAAGAGAAGAAAGAAAGAAAGAAAGAAAGAAGAAGAAAGAATTAGAAGAAGAAGAAGAAGAAAAAGCAGACGCTTTCAATCAAAGGGGCATCACTCAGGTGATGGATTGCCTATCTTGTCTGGCTAAGGTCCGTTGTATTGACACGGTGCCTCTCTGTCATTGCATAACAATGGCAATCTGAACGACAAGTCAGCCAACACGCCGTGTGCCTGCCTCAACACACAGCCACAGCCCAATAAATCACACAGCTCAGCTCCAGATAACGCCTGTGTTTTTGTACCTTTATATGTTTGGGTTGTGGGGGGTGAGGGTGGGGAGGTGAGGTGAGGGTGGTGGGGTGGGGCGGGGATGTGGGTGTTTTGGGTTGTTGGTTTTTTTTAGCGGATTATTTAGTTTGCTTGTTTATGTATTTCTTTGTTTGTTTGTTTATTTGTTTATGTATGGATTTATTTAGCTATATAGAGATTAAAAAATAGTTGGGAGTGGTGGTTGATCCATGTGTTTTTTTGTGCTAAATTTATGTATTCGTTTGTTTATTCATTCATGTGTTGATATGTTTATTCATATAAGATATGTATATATATATATATATATATATATATATATATATATATATATATATATATATATATATATATATAATATATATATATATATATAGTTTTCCAAAGAAAAGTTGGGTATGCAAAAAATGATTGCTTGCTTTCTTGTGTGCTTGCTTCCTTTGAGTGGTTATTTATTTAATTGACTGACAAAGGACAAGTTAAATATGCTGACTAACTGACTGACTGACTGACTGACTGATTGATCATTCGAAGGATTGACTGATTAACTTATTTACAAAGCAAAAAGAGAGAGCGTGCTTATGTTGACGCTGTGATATCATATTGGGGTTGCCCCCTGTCATAAAAAAAACATATTGCATCAACAAGTCATCAACGAAACTCCTGGTTAATTGTAACTGATAAACGTGTAGGACACATTCCTCCTATGCACCAAGATCGCCACAGCTAAGTGGATAAGACGACGAGTGTCTTATCAATTCTATACAGTCCTGAAGTTTTTGGTCGCGTGTTCGAATCTCCACGGCTTCTTGTGAATTCAAGGTGGACTTTTTCGCGACCTTTTCTGTTGACAGGTTCACTCGCACGGGGTCCTATCTCTAATAGGGGGGTTGGGGATGGGGATGGGATGGTGATGGTTGATGGTACAGTCCATTGATCGAATAACTCAGCTGGAAAAGAAAAACCATAATGGGTGGCTCTGCTCTTGTGGCGGCGCACTCTCCCCGGGTAGATCAGCCCGAATTTCACGCAGACAAATCTGCCGTGACTTAAAGTGGTATTGTATATATATATATATATATATATATATATATATATATATATATATATATATATATATATATATATATATATATATATAAAATGATGCTTTTTAATGGTATTGTCTCATACAAACATAACATAATATCTAGCCAATGAGTTATACTGGGCCCTACCGTTCTATGCTGATATACTACTACCACTACTACTTCTACTACTCTTTTATGCGCTTCGAAGCAGTACTTCTACATTTTGTTATGAGTGCTGGCTGTATGGAACATGCCCCTCCCCACCCCACCCCACCCCCACCCCCACCCCTTACCCTCCCCCTACCCCACCCTCACCACTGCCAATCTTTCTTTTTCAAAAAGAAACCCAAGATTCAAACCTTGCACACCTTTTTCTAAACCTCTTTCCCCTTCTCCTATTGCATAATGATGTGAATTTAAATGATCCAGCCCTTCACGCGCCACGCACGGCTGATCACACAGTCACTCTGCTTCATAAATCACAAGGTACCCCCACCGCTAAACTTTCTGCACAGATTTGGAAAGAAGGGTGGATTAGATATCATGAGCTGCCTTCCTTCCTTCCTTCCTTCCTCCTCCTCCTCCTCCTCCTTCCTTTCTTTTCCTTTCTTCCTTTTCTTTATTTTCTTTGTTTTTCTTTCTTTCTTTCTTCTGTCTTTTCTTTCTTTCTTTCTTTTTTTCTGTCTTTTCTTTTCTTTCTTTCTTTCTTTCTTTCTTTTTTTCTGTCTTTTTTCTTTCTTTTTTCTTTTTTTCTTTCCTGTCTTTTCTGTCTTTTCTTTTTGTCTTTCTTTCTCTTTCTTTCTTTTCTTTTCTTTCTTTCCTGTCTTTTCTTTCTTTCTTTCTTTCTTTCTTTCTATCAGGCAGGAAATACACGTATCAAGTTGCAGCTGATGCCTTTCATGCTAAACAACTTGATCATCAAAAGAGGCTCGTGGATAACTGTCTAAGTCATTTAACCCGTGGGTATGTATACTTTTCGGGGGGGTTTGGGGGTTTTTTTAGTGGTACTGCCAAAAGCTTGTTGGCAGATGGGGAAAATCCGCTGAGAGTAGCATTTTGTCTTTCGGTTTGTGTCAGTTTTGCATTATGTTGTGTTCAGTAAATACTTGTCTATTTAGTATATGTTTGGGGGGTTTGAGCTTGTTTTGTGGTGTGTTCTGTTTAACAGGATACTTGTTTATTTATGAGTTGGCCAGTTCTTTCAGCTTGAGGAAGGTTTTAAATAAACCGAAAAATTTCATTTGCTCTGCCAAATTATTGGTTGTTGTGTTATTATTATTATTTTTTAAAAATATTTTGTAATTCCTTTTGTTGTTACAAATACATATATGCATGACAAGCATTATCAATATCAACAAACGTTAACTAGCAATAGTCGCATGTTCATGAATGCACTTCAATATTGTACGTAACAAAGAAATAGAGTGTATACAGCATTCCTGCATACATACATACAAACATACATACATACATGCATACATACATACACACACAACGGCATTTTATACAGTACACTATTTACATGCCATGCCATCTGAAGAAAATCACAGTTTGTCAGTTGCCATTCCTCCCTCCCCCATTACAGGAGGGCTTGATGGGATATTATTTTTTTGTCCGAAGCTGTGTGTCTTCTGATGTGTTATTCATCATTTATGTGACAAAAAACCCAATGATTTGTAGTGATTCCATTCTATTATTATTATTATTATTATTATTATTATTATTATTATTATTATTATTATTATCATCATTATCATTATTATTATTATTCCAAATTTCATAAGGTTATTTGCAATTCTTGCATTATACTGCTCGGTTTTAAATCTATTGTGTAGCTGTGCCTGAAAACAAAAAGTGTTGGTACTTGTCTATCAATTTTGCATCTGAAGATGTGTAACTTTGCAAGCAACATGATCAAATCAAAGGTCATATCTGTTTTTAGGTGTTGGTCTAGGTGTTGTGTTTTTAAGTGTCTGCTTTTTTAATATTTGTTTTATTAGTATACCTCAGGCACCATCTCCGAAATCGGAAATCAGCTACCGTAATGGTGGGTAAAGACAGTCACATATGCAAAATCACACCATGTGGTGAACTCCAAGAGGAACACAAAAAACCCATACTGGTATATTTTATTCTGTGTGTCTGTTTGTTTTGTATTGTGCTGTGCTCAATACGGCGTGATTGTAAAAGTATATTGTATTTGTTTTGTGTTCGTATTGTGTTGTGTTGTGTTGAAAATGGTACTTGTTTTTAATGTGTATATTGTATTTGTTTTGTACTTGTGTTGTGTTCAAAGCGGCACATGTTTTTAGAATATTGTACAGTATTGTATGGTGAACTTTTTTTAACTTTGTGTTTGAGTATGAGTATCTAAATGCATATCTGCACTCTAATAGATTGGTGTGCGTGCGCGCTCGTGTGTGTGTGTGTGTGTGTGTGTGTGTGTGTGCATGTATGTATGTATGTATGTATGTATGCATGCATGCATGTATGTATGTATGTATGCATGTATGTATGCATTTATGTACGCATGTATGTATGTGTGTGTGTGCGAGCGCGCGTGTGCACGTGCGTAGATGTGCAAGTGATGCGTGAGGTGTACAGTGTGTCTTTTGTGTGTAAATTTATGTGAGCGTAGATACGTGTGCTCCAAAGGGAGAAGCATCCAAAGAAAAATAGAGGTGTAAGTTTTGGTGAAATGTTGATATTATAAAGTGTTCCTAATCGTAATCATGTTTGAAAGCACGCCTAAGTACTCAACAGTAGTTAAGCGCTTCGATTTGTTTCTTTAACAAGATTCAGCGCTATATAAATTCCATATAGAAGTAGTAGTAGTAGTAGTAGTAGTAGTAGTAGTAGTAGTATACGTGCGTGCGTGCGTGCGCGCAAGAGAGTATGTGTGCGAATATATGTATATATGTATGTATATATATGTATATATGTATGTGTGCGAATATATGTATATATATACATATGTATATATATGTGTATGTGTATAAAGTATGCAAACTATTTTTGCGCATGTCTACAAAATTATGCATTTAGAAATATGCACGTCGTGGCTCTATCCTGTAAAGATTTTCCCTCTCTCTCTGTCTCTCTCTGTCTCTCTCTGTCTCTCTCTCCTCTCCTCTCTCCTCTCTCTCTCTCTCCTCCTCTCTCTCTCTCTCTCTCTCTCTCTCTCTCTCTCTCTCTCTCTCTTTCGGTATCCAATCCAATCCAATTTTGTTGTTTATAGCCCCGACCAACCACAGAGATATATCAGGGCTGTTATACATACATACATACATACATACATACATACATACATACATACATACATGCATACATACATATATACATACATAAATATATAAATACATACACACACATACATACATACATGCACACATATACATACATACATGCATACATACATACATACATACATACATTCATGCATACATGCATGCATGTATACATGCATACATACATACAATTATTCATGTATGTATGTTTGTCCGTCGTGTCCGACGATGACCTCCAAAACAGCAGAGGAGGCAGCTGCTGTTTTGGAAACTGGGCAGAAATTTGATTATAGTGGAGATGCCTTGCCCACAGTACATCCCCACTCTCTCGGCCAAGTGGACATAAGGACAGTCAGCGTTGGAGATGTTCTCCAAAGGTCAACCAGCCCCCAGGGCTGCAGCACATAAGGACTGTGCGAGTCAAGCCTCCTAGTCAGAGAGTCAGAGTCGATCACTAAAGACTAAGCTGTAAAGTGGAATTCCATGAGTGGGAAAGCCACTGATCATACAGCCTCTCACTTTGCTGTTGCCCCCAGCTCAATGGTTTAATCAAGAACTGTGATAAAGCCCAGGCGCTGACGGCTGACAATACATACATACATACATACATACATACATACATACATACATACATACATACATACATACATACATACATACATACATAGTGTATGGAATTTATAAACCACCGAATCTTGTAAACAAATCATAAGTACATAGATGCATAGATACATATACATAGATATATACATACATACATACATGCATACATGCATGCATACATCCATCCATCCATCCATCCACCCACCCTCCCATCCATCCATCCATCCATCAATCCATCCATCCATCCATCCATACATCTATCCATATATCCATCCATCCATACATACATACACACACATAGACTCCACACACAATTCTCATTAGAATAAACTTTTTTTAAGAAAAAAAAAAGGATACAGGAACAAAACCACTCAAAGTAAAAAGTTTATCCAAAAAGTAGTGAAGCAGACCCCTTCCACCCCCCACCCCACCCCCCAAAAGAGAAAAGGGGGGGGGGGGGAGAGAGGAGGGGGCGGAGAGATGGGAGTATCAGATAACAGCGCAGCCCCTGTCACCCCCTCCCCCCCTATGTTCCCCCCCCCCCCCCTGCTCTTCAAGGGTATCAAGTTACAGGGCAGGGTTGCTTCTGTTATTGGCCCTCTCCTCTTCTCTCCTCTTCTCTCTCTTCTCTTCTCTCCTCTTCTCTTCTCTTCTCTCTTTTCTTCTCTTCTCTCCTCTTCTCTCCACTCCTCTCCTCTTCTCTCCTCTTCTCTTCTCCTCTTCTCCCTCTCTTCTTCTCTCTCTTCTCTCTTCTCTTCTCTTCTCTCCTCTTCTCTTCTCTCCTCTTCTCTCCACTCTCTCTCTCTCCTCTCCTCTTCTCTCTCTCTCTTCTCTTCTCTCCTCTCTTCTCTTCTCTCTCTCTTCTTCCTTTACTTCTTTCTCTTCGCCTGTCTTTTTTCCCGCCTTTTATTTGCTCTGCTCACTCCTCCCCCCCCCCCCCCCCCCTGCTCCCCCCCCCCCCCCCCCCCCCCACACACACACACACACCCATTATTTTCTCCTTACCGCCACCTCGACTCTTTGCATTTTCCTTCTCTTCCTCTTCAAGTTTTTAAAAGATGTGTGTGTCCTCAATTGTTGAGTTTTTGTTTGTGGGGGGGGGGGGGGGGGGGGAGATTTTGTGTATCTGTGTGTATGTAATGTGTACTTGCGTCTCAGTCTGTCTCTGCTTCTCTGTCGGTCTGCCTGCCTGTCTGTCGGCGTCCCTCTCTGTCTCTGTCTGTCTGTCTGTCTCTCTCAGATACAGACATCCAATTGCAGAACTGGCACACACACACACACACACACACACACACACTACTGGTATGGTCAAACATACTTTATTTTCATTCAATAGTTGAACATTAAACAGACCTCACGATTGTAATACATACTGTCAAAGTGCGTCTGAATGTGTACGTGCGTGAGTATGTTCATACATACGCACATACATGCGTGCATAATAATAATAATAATAATAATGTATGGAATTTATATAGCGCTGAATCTTGTAAAGCAACAAATCAAAGCGCTCAGATGACTTTTTTTTTTTTTGCGTGTGTATGCGGTTTATTTTAATTTTGTCATATGCTCCCACCGGCACACAATGGCCTACTCTTTCTTACGCATACATGCTTAGCCAGGGCTTTCGCACCCAGGATCCTCCCTCCCATCCATACATACCCGAATACATGCGTCTGCACGCGGGCGAGTGCATACGCGCGCGCGCGTGCGTGTGTGTGTGTGTGTGTGTGCGTGCGTGCATGTGTGGGTATGCTTGTGTCTTGTGTCTATTTGTGTGTGTGCGTGCACGCATATGTGCGTGTGTATGTATGAATGCATGCGTGTGCGTGTGTGTGCGTGCGCGCGCGTGCATGTGTGTTTCTTTGCAAACACTCGCGCATACGTACGTGCTTGGCTTGACTCCTTGTCTGTGCAAAGTGAATGTGCATGCGTGCATGCGTGCGTGCGTGCGTGGGTGCATGCATGCAGTAAGTTCAGGTTATTTATTGTCAAAAGCCTGTGAGCTTGATATAGTAGACAGAAAGAACACACAACAGGCCAAAGTGTATAGGTCATTATGAGGATGATGGTGCCGAAGGAGAGATAGCGGAGGAGGATAGACCCTTCAGCCCCGGATCCTCCCTCCCTCCCTCCCTCCTTCCCTCCCTCCCTCCCTCCCTCCACACGACTAGGTGAGGGGAGGGGGAGGGGGATGGGATGGAGGGTGGCTGAGGCGCAGGTCTTCTCCGATGGGAAATCACTTGAAACGGATGACCCCGGAGGGAGTGTTCGTTCTATCTCTTTTCAGTTCATTTTATTTTATCTTCCTTTTATTTTAGTTTATTTTACTTTAAACGCCAGATAGAAGGTTTGGCGTTGGGGAGATGAGGGGTAAAGGGTAGGTCAGGGGGTAGTAGGAAGAGAGGGGGAGGAAGTTGGTGGGTGGGTGAGGGTGAGGTTGGGGGGCGGGGGGGGTAGGGAGGTGAGAGGACAGAAGAAGAAGACTGCAATGAGAAGGAAACGGAGAAATAATGAGGAAAGGGCGAGAAGCGAAGAGAAAACGAGAGAGAGAGAGACAGAGAGAGAGACAGAGACAGACAGACAGAGAGAGAGGGAGACAGACAGACAGACAGGCAGAGACACAGACAGACAGACAGATTGACTGAGTGTGTGATAAAGAAACAAAGAAAATGTTTTGTTTATTTTAAAAAAAGTAGAGATTGGTATTAACCCTGAAAGGGAGTATGCACAGGCGAGTGAAGGGATGGAGAGAGTAAACGAATGACTGACAGACTGAATGAATGACGGAAGGAAGTATCGAAGGAAGGGAGGAAGAAAGTAGGAAGGGAGGAAGGAAGGAAAGAAGGGAGGGAAAAAGAAAGGGAAGAAGATAAGAAGGAAGGAAAGAAGGGAAGAAGGAGAGAAAGAAAGAAAGTAAGACAGACAGACAGAAGGAAAGGTAGAAAGAAAGAAAGAAAGAAGGAAGGAAAGGAGGGAGGAAGGAAAGAAGGAAGAAAAGAAGGAAGGAAGGAAAAAGGAAGGAAGGAATTATCTTCTTTTACATAAGGATGAATATTTAAAGCCAATACCTGGTCTTTCAATCTGGAGACAGACAGACAGACAGACAGACAGAAACAGGGGAAGATAGAGAGAGAGAACTGAACTCTGAAATGGTTTGATGGTACTTGGGCCTAAGATACAATACAATCAAAGAGACAGAGAGACAGACAGAGACATACAGAGCGACGGAGAGAGACAGACAGAGAGAAACACACAGACACACACAGACAGTGTGTGTATGAGTGTGTGTGTGTTTTTTTTAAATTTCTTTCTTTTATTCTTTTATTTCGAGGATAATGGAATAAGCACTCGTGTGCTTTTTTTCCATTCAGTCCCCGTGTATATGCACGCCCATGCATGTGTGAGTGCGTGCGTGCGTACATGCGTGTGTGCATAGATCTCACTAGTTCCCCAATCCTCCAGGGTGGTAACGGTGCAACGGTGACGAGTTCTGAGCCATGAGTTTCCTCCACTTCTGATTGTCACAGTCACTGAGCAACGCTAACCCCTGACCCTGCCAATGCCTTGCTCTCTCTCTCTCCTCTCTCTCTCTCTCTCTCTCGCTCTCGCTCTCTGTGTGTCTGTCTTCCTGTCTGTCTGTCTCTGTCTCTCTCTCTTTCTCGCTCTATCTATCTATCTCTCTCTCTCTCTCTCTCTCATCTCTCTCTCTCTCTCCCTATCTCTCTCACTCTCCCCTATCTCTCTCTCTGTCTCTCTCTCTCTCTGTCTCTTTTCTTTTGTACTGTGTCTTACTTAGACAAAGGTCTTTGACCGTCCATTGGTTCTTGTCACTTGCTCCAATCATTTCAGTTTTTTCATAGCATTGTCGACAGACACACACATGCACACAAACACACAGGCACACACAGACAGATAGACAGAAAGGCAGATAAACAGACGGGCAAAGACAGACAGACAGACAGAGACAGACAGATAGACAGCGAGATAGACACAGAGAAAGGGTGATGACAGAGAAAGAGAGAGAGAGGGGGTGGAGGGATGAGGGAGAGAGAGGGGGAAAGGGAGAGAGAGAGAGAGAGAGAGAGAGAGAGAGAGAGAGAGTGAGTGGGAGAGAGAGAAAGAGGACAGAAAGAGAGATAAACAAATGGACAGACAGACAAACAGACGGACAGACAGACAGGTGGAGGCAAAGAGGCACAGTTAGTCTGTTTCTGTTTCTGTTTTTTTGTGGTGGTGGTGGAGGGGGAGGGAGTTAACTTCTGTAGAGATGCAGCAATGGGTGGGGGCGGGCTTGGGGTAGGAAGGAAGGAAGGAGGAGAAGGAGAAGATTAAAAGTAGCAGTTGCAGTAGTAATGGTTAATTTGTGAAGAGCTTGTGGCCCAGTTGCCTGTTTAAAAGGAACGGTAATTGGCTGGATGCTGACGCTTTAGTTCTTGGTGGTCATGAGGTAAGGCACGCTAAGTGTGTGTGTGTGTGTGTGTGTGTGTGTGTGTGTGTGTGTGTGTGTGTGAGCAAGGGGAAGAGAGAGAAAGAGAGACAGAGACAGAGGGACAGACAGAAAGACAGACAAACAGGCAGACAAAAAGACAGACAGATAGACAAGCATGTAGATAGGTAGGCAGACAGACAGACAGACATGTGGTGGATAGGCAGACAGTCAGACAAGCATGTAGATAGGCAGACAGACAGGCATGTGGATAGGCAGGCAGACAGACAGACATGTGGATAGGCAGACAGACAGACAGACACATAGATAGGCAGACAGACAGAGACAGAGACAGAAAGTACCGGCAGAAAAGCCTGCATTCACCATACAATGACGCTCCCTCACAGGCACACACACACACACACTACACACTACACACACACACACACACTACACACTACACACTACACACACACACTACAACACACACACACACACGCGCACGCACGCACGCACGCACGCACACGTCAGGCAGACAAAAAGAAATGCTACACAGCATCATTCAGGCTCTGTTTAAAATAGATTTTCTTTAATTGCTCTCTCTCTCTCTCTCTCCATCTCCTCTCTCTCTCTCTCTCTCTCTCATCTCTCTCTCTCTCATCTCTCATCTCTCTCTCTCTCATCTCTCTCTCTCTCTCTCTCTCTCTCTCTCTCTCTCTCCTCTCTCCTCTCCCGTGTCAGTACCACTATCGCCTTTCAATTGTCCACACACGGACTGATCAGAATCCACACACACACACACACACACACACACACACACACACACACACACACACAACTGCCCGTCCCCCCCTCCACCCTGTCTGCCACCTACCCCCACCTCTCCATCCCTTCCCTCTCCCACCCCCCCCCCTACACCCCCCCCCCCCCTCCCCTCCACCAACAACCTGTGCACTTCTTTGTATTGATCGTATAGTTCCCATACCTCTGGTTTTCTGTGCTCCGACATCAATTCTGCCAGAAACTGAGCCCATCAACCAAATTGTGTATGCCTTTTACGAGTGTGGATAATAAATTAGATATAAGCCGTCGACATAAAAAGCGCAGAAAACTGCACTTTTCCCCCGCTATCTATTATGAATGATTATGGGCCAATCTCAAGCTGAAAGAGATGTTATGTTTGTTCACATGTGATTTTTTTTTTTAAAAGAAATGATTGCATTTTGGATGTGCATGCGGTTTATTACATTACATGCATTTTAAATGAAAATGTAAAACAACAACAACAACAACAAACAAACAAACAAACCCCAAAAGAAACGAAAGTAAAAATTCGTAAACCGTTTCTAGAATTAATGAATCACTAACTGTTGTTAACAATCTTTATGAGTATGCAATTTTTGTTTAATATACATAATCATTAAGATCCTGAACTACTCTATTTCTCTTTTAAAACACATGCATGCATGCATGCACACACAAACACATGCTCGTATGCTCGAGGACAAATCAATTTCTGGACACACCAAGATGAGATTATACACACATGAAACAAACATTTGCATGCATGCATAGCTAAGCGTACACACATACGCTCACACACACACACACATACACTCACACACACACACACACACACACACACACACACACACACACACACACACACACACACACACACACACACACACCACACACACACACACACACACACACACACAAGTAAGCACAGAGGATGGAAGACAGACGAAGAGAGACAGTGAGGCAGAGGTAATGCGCCAGTCTGGAAAGCAAGAAATCGTGAGTTCGATCCCCCTTTTAACCCCAACTTTCTCCTACAGTCATCAGATCGACCCTGATTGGTGGTCTGGTTGCTCGTCTTTCGATTGAGACAATAAATCGAGGATACGTGTGGAACAGACCTTTAGCGCACGTAGAAGAACCAACGGCAACAAGAGAGTCATCGTCCCTGGCAAAATTCCGTCGTAAAAAAGATTCTCTCAAATGAAAACGAAATAATAAAACATGATTTTTTTAAAGGAAACATGGGTGGCGCTGTTCTTGTGGCGACGCGCTCTTCCTAGAGAGACCAGACCGAATTTTTGCTGAGAAGTCTATATGACCAAAAGTCCTTCGAATGAGACTATAAACCGAGGTCCCGTGTGCGAACGCACGCAGAACATCTTGCACACACGTTAAAACCCGTTCCGCTTTTCGGAAGAGTAGGCTATTGTGTGCCAGTGGAAACGGATGACAAAATAGTTACACACGAGGACTGGGTGTAAAAAAAAACCCCACATGAGTGTTTATTCTATTATCCTCGAAATAAAAGATTAGATAAATCAATAAAAAGTGGTATGTAATAAATACAATATAACATGATGTAATAAAAATACACAAAGTACAATGTGAAGATGCACGCAGGCTCAGACCTAGACAGAGACAGACAGGCAAGCAGTCGCCACCACTAGACCCAAGTCGTCCTAGTTCCATCGATCACACACACACACACACACACACACACACACTCAACACACACACACTCGCCACACACACACACCACACAAACACACACACACCACAACACACACACACACACACACACACACACACACACACACACACACACACACTCAACACACACACACTCACACACACACACACACCACACCACACACACACACACACACACACACACACATTCTAATATCATTTAGAGTGAACAGACGTTAAATTGAAGACAACAAACACACACATACACACTCAACACACCACACACAACACACACACCACACACACACACACACACACACACACCCTAGTAGAGGACAGGAGAAGAGAAGACAAGACAAGGACAAGAGAAGGAGAAGGGGGAGATAAAATATATTTTTAAAAAAGAAGAAGAAATAAAAAAGGCGAGGCAGCAGAACGGTCGCAGTCGCTTCTCAAGTGACAGAAAAACAGATCGTTAAAACGCGCTGAAACGCACGCGCTCGCCAATGTCGCCTTGTTGAATGTTTGAACACCTCTGCAGAGCGTGCGTGACGCCTTGTACGTCTTCCATTGTGTCCACTGCCACTGTCAATTCTGACCCTGCAAGGAAGGAATGGAGTTGGGTTGGGTGGTTGTTGTTGGGGTTTTTTTTCCCCTCTTGCGTTTTTCTGACTTTTTCTTGTACCGTCTTTTAATTTGTTTGTTTTTTTAGTTTCGTTTCGTTTCTGTACTTGTAATTATATAAGTTTAAACACTATGGAAGAATGATGGTGGCAAAATCGTGTGTGTATGTGTGTGTGTGTGTGATGTGTGTGTGTGTTAAGACCATTATTTTAGAAGATAATGGATGTGAATAGCTAGCTGAATGGTTAAAGAGTGTGACTGGAGATCTGAAGAGCGTGAGTTTGAGCCTGTGTGGTAACTTGAGCCGACTGGTTAAGATGTGGGGGGAAAGGAGATGGTTGTTTTATTGTTGGGTTGGGGTGTTGTTGTTGTTTTGTTGGTTTTTTGTGGGGGGGGGGGGGGGGGGGGGTTGGGGGGGAGGGGGTATCCATGGTTCTTACTCTCTCCCATTGGCCTAAGACAAAAGTATGGTCAGTTATTGATGTCAGCTAAGTGTCAAGGCCTACATTAAAATGTTGTTATGATTTAAAATGTTGTGTTGAGATTGTCTTCAGCATAACAACATGCAATTTCCACCAAAGAAGAAAACATTGCCTGACGTACGTCGGAAGTAGCATAATCTGTTATGGTATTTGAAAACATTCACACAAAAGTCTCCACTTGACTCGACTCACCCCGATTTCACTTGACTTAGTTTGACTTGACTTGACTTGACTTGACTTGTCTTGACTTCACTCCACTTGACTTCACTTCACTTGGCTTCACTTGGCTTCACTTGACCCGAAGCGGTTACCACTCTCCAGTTGCATCACTGGTCAGCTATCAGCTAAGTATCCTTTTTGCCAGAAATAGTTTTTTGCAAAAGACCTCTTCCCCAGGCTTTTTCCTTTACCTAACTGGAGAGAACAGACAATGGTGGACTTCACTGAATCTTCCTCTGTGCCGTGTGTCTTCTATTCGGAGAGTTGAACCTGGCTGAGCTCATCCTTCTGCAGGTGGTAGATTGCATGCTGGGTACATTCGTGTCATCCGTATCTACAACTGCAACAGTCTATTCGTCTATGAAGGATGAATGACCAAGGCCACTACTCTGAATATTGACGTGCAGTATGAAGATATCACGATCTCAAAGTCATTCAACTTACGAAAGCATGGTGAACTTATGAACGGTTTAACATACACGCGCGCATGCGTGTGCTCATGCGCGCACACACAACCACAAACACACAACACAACACACACACACACACACACACACACACACACACACACACAAACACACACACACACACACACACACAAACAGCAGATAGGCAGTCAGATACACACACAAAACCCAGAAAAGAGAGACAGGCGCATAAGCTTAACACACTTCAAAGCATTCATGCCAATACATTTTTTTTTTCCTGCCTCATTTTCTGTGACGTCCTCCGTCCTGCTGTTCCCATGCCGCTCATTCCAATCTCCCCGCCACAGCCATACCCAGATTTGTTATGTCTCATCCCCAGAGTCGGAGGTCCACAGGGAGCCAATCACCATCAGGCCGCCGTAGGGCCACCAGCCAGAGGGGCCCTGCACTGCTGCTGGGTCACTTTGGCGGTGTTCAGTGGTGCCTGTTCTGAGCTAACATACGCAGGACACCACCTACTAAACCCCCTACTAACGACAGTATTAGCTCAGTCGCGGAGCCAGACTGAGTGAGTTGCCCACCCGAGGTGGCAACCACCACAACGTCCCTCCAACGACCGCCCCCCGCGAACCTCCAACCCCAAAGGCTTTGACACAAACTTGCCACAGGTACAGAAGTGTATGGGCAAACCAAATCTGAGGTCACCATGAGACCAGAGCAACTGGGACCACCGAATCAGAGGCAATTTTTTTAATTGCATGATAATCAATGACAATGAGGATGACGTAATGATGCTGCTGTGGAAGTGCATATGCTTTGAGACTACTTGACAGGGTTGTACTCTACGCTTACTATCATAATATATCCCGACGTCAACCGGGCCCGAGAGATACAGACACCTGCAGTGTTGGTCAGGTAATTTGAGCAACACTTTCAAACTCGCATCCGTTAAGTGGATGAAGCTCGACTGTGTGGTCCCAGTCTTCCCACTGAGCCCACAGCACACTCACTCTGGGTAGGAGCCGGCCGGAGTCCGAAAAATCCCTATGACTCTTATGGGAATCGAACCCGCGACCTTCCAGTCCGTAACCCAAAGCGCTAACCACTGCGCCATGGCGGCTGGTATTCATGCCAATACATTGTGGACATTTCGTATGGCTACAAGTCAAAGAACACAGGCATTAAGGCAGCGAACAGTGCTGGAAGTATTGATGTGGTAATTTTTGGAAAAGTCAGTTGAAAAGGATTCGTCTCACCTCTCTCTCTCTCTCTCTCTCTCTCTCTCTCTCTCTCTCTCTCTCTCTCTCTCTCTCTCTCTCTCTACTTGAGATATGAGTATTGTTTCTTATTACTGTAAGAATGTATTGGGTGGACCTGGATGATAAAAAAGCACACGAGTGCTTATTCATGATTCTCGAAATAAAAGAATTTGTCATTGTCATTTTCATTTCTCTCTCTCTCTCACATCACACTCACCACACACACACACACACACACACACACACACACACACACACCACACACACACACACACACACACACACACACACACACACACACACACTTCCTATAACACAACCTTTAAAAACCTGTGTTGAATCACACACTAAGATTGGAATTTTCTCCACACAATTTAATTTGAGGACACGACCCCAAAGTCAATATTTCTCACACTTCCAATTTCTAATTAGCCCGCTCTCAGAGAGAAAAAGCAGAAAGAAGTATTGTTTTCCAGCTTTCAGGCTTTTGTTTGGACACTGCTAATTATCCTGTTTGAAATTTCTGTGTGGCAGTGTCACTTAAAAGTCACGCAACTATTACACACACACACACACACACACACACCCAGATTAAAACCAGTGAGGTTCTTTATCAAATTTTACTTTTGGGTGTAACTGGTAAGACTTTATTCGGTATATATTTTGCTTCAATTTATAAAGGAACAATTTTGACTATAAAAATTCAACTCTTGGTTGTTGTTTTTTCTGTGTAGACGGTTCTGAAATTTGTCTGCACTTTAAACAAATGTGATTATTCTTCAAAAAGTAGTTTAAAAGCCGATTCGTTTTATTTTGCATGTGCGTTTGCACAAGCACGCACGTGCATGCACACACACGCACACACACACAGATATACACACGCGCGAGCGCACGCGCGCGCGCACACACACACACACACACATATATATATATATATATATATATATATATATATATATATAATATAATATATATATATATATATATATATATATATATATATATATATATGCACGCACGTTCGCACACACGTACGCACGCACACACATACACACACACATCTAAACCTGGCAGCATCTCTGCACACTTCCAGGAAGCAATACCTTTACATTTTTGAAAACTTCAGTTATGTTCAACAACAGAAAATCTGTGTATGCGTAACACACACAAAAACGCAATAATGGCACTTGACTGGCTCGAAACCATCTTTTATTTATCTATTTATTATTATTTTATATCAAGGATAATGGAATATGCATTCATGTGCTTTTTTACATCCAGTCACCGTGTGTATGCGGTTTTGTAAATGTTTGTCATCTGTTCCCACCAGCACACGATGGCCTACTCTTTCGAAAAGCGGAACAGGATTTAACGTGTGCGCAAGATGTTCTGCATGCGTTCGCACACGGGGCCTCGGTTTACACACTTCCTTAGTTCATGGTCAATGTCATAAGAATACATTCCCCTATGGGGATGCCAAGGGGCCTGTCAGTATAAACAGCATCCCCACATCTTCCAGAAATTTTGTGCTAGACATTTCATCTTTTCTATCCCTGTCTTTGAATCTGGCTTGTTCCTTTTCTTCCTGTCACCACCTTTGTGTCTATTTTTTTGTTGTTGCCTTGTTGATCCATTCTCTTGCCTTTTAAAAAACAACAACCAACAGCAACCCTTTAAAGATAAACAGTTCTCTCTCACACTGAAGTTGGATGCACTGGGTGCTGACGTGTCTTGTCAGGCGCTTAACGTCAGCGCAACACATTCATTTTCGCTCATAATTATGTCAGACAACAATAGCTGCTGTCTTGGTAAGCGTTCAACGATGAAGAATAACCATACATTTCAATATGAACAGTACGAAATCGTTCTCGAAATTGACTTGTTGTGTTGTTTGTTTGGTTTGGTTGTTGTTAGTGTTTTGTGGTGGGTTTTGTTGTTGTTGTTTTTTGGGGGGGTGTTTGTCGTTGGTTTTTTGTTGTTGTTGTTGTTGTTGGGTTTGTTTTTGTTGTTTTTTTTGTTTTTGTTTTTGGGGGTCTGTCCGTGTGACCGAGCATAGCTGCTACACACAGCTGGTTGCTGCCACCATTAGTGTCAGGCAGGACCTAATCAGGCAAATGACAATGCCATGGTGCCTGCGATGTATATCTGGAACAAGCACACTCGCTCATTATTCATGTGCAGTGGTCCCTTCCCAGGGTCAGATTTCATAGGCCTGGGGCTGTAAAAATAATAAAATGTCATAATAAAGAGACGGGTGTGGGAGGGTGTGCAGTGTAGGGGGGGGGGGGGGGGGGGGGGGGGGGGGGGTGTAGGGGGTAGTGCAAGAAACCAAGCAGGAAATGAAAAGGACAGAAAGGAAAAGTGTCAAAGGGAAGAAGGGAGGGAGGGAGGGAGGGACAGAGAGACAGAGACAGAGACAGAGAGAAACAGAGCCAGCTAGGCAGAGACAGAGAGCCAGCCAGACAGTTTTGAAACAGAGAGAAAAAAAATAGAAACAAAATGAATCAACAAAATCGACAACAAAATCACACACAACCCCCCCCCCCCCCCCCCCCCCCCCCCCCAAAAAACAAAAACAAAAAAACCAACAACAACAACAACAACAAAAACCACACACAAAAACACACAAAAACGAACAAAAAACCAGCAAGGAAAACTAACCCAAGCAGACCAAATACATGCCACAAAAAAACCCACACAAAACTAACCAACAAACATATCATAGCCTACATAATAAAAACAAAACCAAACAAAACATAAACAAAAACAAACAAAAAACAAACAAAAACCCAGAGGTACAATCAGCAGATGGCTGCAGATGATTACGAAGCCAATTACGACAAAGATAGGCCGGATAATTTCCCCCAGTTCCCATAGCAACCGTACCTGCAATAACAGCCCCTCGCCCCCCCAAGCGGTCAGTGCGGTTATCGAGTTACCTCCCTTACGGGTATGTGTGGAGCAACTAATTAACTCCCCTGCAGTGTCGTAATTAACCGGATTGGTTGACTCGGCTCTCGGCCTAGAGTTATGATTGTGCAGGGCTGAAAAACATCGGCCTGGTTGGATTGGGTTGATTTGGGTTGGGTTGGGATGGGGTGAGTTGGGTTGGATTGGGTTGGATTGGGATGGGGTTAAATTGGGTTAAGTTGGGTTGGGTTGGGTTAAGTAGGGTTGGGTTAAGTAGGGTTGGGTTAAGTAGGGTTGGGTTGGGTTGAGTTGGGTTAAGTTGGGTTGGGTTAAGTAGGGTTAGATTAAGTAGGGTTGGGTTGGGTTGGGTTGGGTTAAGTAGGGTTGGGTTAAGTAGGGTTGGGTTGAGTTGGGTTGGGCTGGGTTGGGTTAAGTTGGGTTGATTGGTTCAATTGTGTTAAGTAGGGTTGGGTTAAGTTGAGTTGGGTTGAGTTGGTTTAAATGGGGTTGGATTCTGTTAGGTTTGGTTGGGTTCTGCTAAATTGGATTGGGATGGGTTGGGTTAAGTTAGGCTAAGTTAGGTGAAGTTGGATTAAGATGGGTTGAGTTATTGAATTAAGATGGGTTGGGTTGGGTTAACTTGGGTTGAGATGGGGAAGGGTGAGTTGGAATAAGTTGTAGTGTAGTGCTATGCAGTGTGGTGTTATACAGTGTAGTGTAGTGTAGTGTAGAGAAGTGCAGTGCAGTGCAGTGTAGAGTAGTGCAGTGTAGTTTAAACATAGTGCAGTGCAGTGCAGAGTAGTGTAGCGTAGTGTAGTGTAGTGTAGTGTAGTGCAGTGTAGTGTAAACATAGTGCAGTGCAGCGCAGAGTAGTGTAGTGTAGTGTAGTTAAGTGTAGTGTAAGCATAGTGCAGTGCAGCGCAGAGTAGTGTAGTGTAGTGTAAACATAGTACAGTACAGCGCAGAGTAGTGTAGTGTAGTGTAAACATAGTGCAGTGCAGCGCAGAGTAGTGTAGTGTAGTGTAGTGCAGTGTAGTGTAAACACACTGCAGTGCAGTGCAGAGTAGTGTAGTGCAGTGTAGGGTTAGCATAGTACAGAGCAGAGTAGAGAAGTGCAGGGTAGTTTAAGCACACTGCAGTGCAGTGCAGAGTAGTGTAGTGTAAGCACACTGCAGTGCAGTGCAGAGTAGTGTAGTGTAAGCACACCGCAGTGCAGTGCAGAGTAGTGTAGTGTAAGCACACTGCAGTGCAGAGTAGTGTAGTGTAGTGTAAGCACACTGCAGTGCAGTGCAGAGTAGTGTAGTGTAGTGTAAGCACACTGCAGTGCAGTGCAGAGTAGTGTAGTGTAAGCACACTGCAGTGCAGTGCAGAGTAGAGAAGTGTAGTGTAGTGTAGGCACACTGCAGTGCAGTGCTAAACTGTAGCACCCAGACTATCTGCACCACTTAGTTTCTGGTAGAAAATACAACGAAAAATAATATTATGAAGCTGCAGACCAGACACAGGCATCTCTCTGTCTCTCTGTCTGTCTGTCCCTCACACTGTCTCTCTATCTGTCTCTATGTCTGTCTGTCTGTCTGTCTGTATGTATGTCTGTCTCTGTCTCTGTCTCTGTCTTCTCTCTCTCTCTCTCTCTCTCTCTCTCCCTCTCTCCTCTCTCTCTCTCTCCTCTCTCTCTCTCTCTCTCTCTCTCTTGTAAAGCAAGCTGTTTTGAACTGGAATGTATATATCTATATCTATATATATATATATATATATATATATATATATATATATATATATATATATATTATATATATATATATATATACCACAGCACTTTGGCTGGGCCAGAGCAGTGAAAAGTAAATAGTTGTACTTTCTCTGGGCTGTGGTAATAGTCTGGAGAGCTTTTAGGGAGACTTTCCAGGAAATCAAATTTTGGGCCTTGCCCATCCTGCAAAAAGGCTTTACCGCTTGTCAACGCTCTCTATGCCTGTCTCACTGTTGTTTCTAGCAGTCTGTCTGTCTGTCTGTCTGTCTTTGTTGTCTCTATGTGTCTGTCTGCTTACCTTTGTCGTTTTGTCTGTTATCTTTCTTTATCTCACGATTTAAGATTAAGTTAAAATAAAGGTGGACATTTTTGTCGTACACTCAAAAATAGGCCTGTATTTCCATACAAAAAGAATGGAAAAACCTTTTTCTGTGATCTACAAACACACTCACACACATACACACACTCATACACACACAACACACACACACACACACACACTTACACACTTACACACACACGCGCGCGCGCACGCACACACACACACCAGACATGCACGCAGACGAACCAAATATGTATCAATAAAAACATACCAAATACAAATACCTTTCATCGCAACACAAAACAACAACCAAAAACACCCTTTTAAATACAAACTGACACAATATGTCATTACCATAGCGCTTTGTTTTGCTGTCTCATGGCCCAGGAACATTCACGAGAGACTTGAAGGCACGCTAGAGAAAGAAAGGGGAAAAAACACCAACAGACACTATCAACACAGAACAAAATCAGAATATTAGTTCGAAACTTTTCTTTAAAAAATAGTAAGACGTGATTATTTTAACCTCCCACCCCACTCCACCCACCCCCTGAAATGTATGTTTGTCCGTCATGTCCGACGATGACCTCCAAAACAGCAGAGGAGGCAGCTGCTGTTTCGGAAATTGGGCAGAAATTTGATTATAGTGGAGATGCCTTGCCCACAGTACATCCCCACTCTCTCGGCCAAGTGGGCATAAGGACAGTCAGCGTTGGAGATGTTCTCCAAAGGCCAACTAGCCCCCAGGGATGCAGCACATAAGGACTGTGCAAGTCAAGCCTCCTAGTCAGTCATAGTCGATCACTAAAGACTAAGCTGTAAAGTGGAATTCCATGAGTGGGAAAGCCACTGGTCATACAGCCTCTCACTTTGCTGTTGCCCCCAGCATCAATGCTTTAATCAGGAACTGTGATAAACCCCAGGCGCTGACGGCACATACAATAGTTATTATAGTCAAGCCCAGCGCATCCAATTTCGGCGTGGGAAAGAGTCGTTATTATAAAATTTAATAGTACCACAACTTGCAGATATGGGCTTGTGACAATTCATACATTATAATATGATAAAACATTCCTTACACAATGAATTTTGCTGAAAACCTACTAGCATCACCTTCAGTCTGATAGTTTATGGGTAAGTTTGGCCACCAGAAAGGCAGCAAAAAGCTGCTTCTAAACAACACCAGCGATGCTATCTAGCGATGCTATCTGTCTGCGTGCTTTTTCCGGGCTGTGGCAGCTGTGTCTACATAATACCCAGGGCTGCTAGCGATTTGCACGTGAGAAAATCAATTGGACCTACAGTTGCAATATTCAAAAGGGCTTGCTTCCTTGTTTCTTACAACCTGTGCTGCCTTGCAGAGTTGAAGTAAGGACGAAAATCACAGAGTGTTCGTATGTATGTAGGCATGACAGTGGAGACAGAATAGACGGCTTGTTCAAAGAGAAAGATGAAGGATAGAAAAAAGTTTTTTTTTTATCACAGGAGAGTAGTGTAGTGTCGTGTAGTATAGTGTATCGCAGAAAAGTATTGTATTGTATTCCAGAAAAGTATTGTAGTGTATTATATTGCAGAAGAGTAATGTATTGC
>CM054134.1:129029284-129056784 GCA_028751875.1 Rapana venosa
TTCACATCCCATTCCAGGTCGCGGTAGGAGGTCTGCAATGCCAGTCTGACATGCTCTACGCACGCACGTGCGAATGCGCGCACGTTTCCCCTTCACCCTTACCACACAGACACAGACACACAGATACGCAGAAACACAGACACACACACACATACAGACAGACACACGCGCGTGCGTACGCGCACACACTCACACACACACAAACTACTTGCACGCGCGCGCGCACATACACACACACACATGCACACACGCACACACAAACATTATATGCACACCTACACGCACGCACTCATACACATGTACACATTCACGCACTCATGCACACACGTACACACACACATGTACACGCATATTCACGCACGCACAAACACACACACACAACACACACACACACACACACACACACACACACACACACACACACACACACACACACACACACACACACGTCTACACATTGACGCACCCATGCACACAAACACACACTCACACACACACACAGGGGGGCGGGATAGCCTGGTGGTTAGAGTATTGAGCATTGAGCTCTCGATCTTCTGACTTGAAGAGTGAATGTACAGTTAGAACGGTTATAACATTTTAATAATCAATTGTGAAGAGATTTTAACCAGCCCTACAACACAAAACGAAAACCAAACAGGCACGCCCCCCTCCCCCCTTTTACCACACAGACACACAGACACACTGACACGCACACATACACACATACACACACACACACACGTGCACTTAATTTTCAGTGTGTCAAGTTAGGCTACAAAAGTTTGCATTCTTTCTCTCTAATCGGGCAAGAGGGAAGTTAGTAGGCCATTTATTGTTGGTGCAGAAGTATCAGCAAAACCAAATCCTGTTTAATAACAGATAATCAACTCCACTCCACAATGACTATCTCTGTCGCTGCTGTCGTGGGAAGGAGCTCCACGGAATACCGCCAGGGTTCGCCATCTTTCTGTGTCTCTGCTGAGTTCTACCATCTCCCGTTAGCCCTCCTCCCAGACCACTGCTTTATCTCAGTGATGCTGGCAATGTAGGATGTTGGTGGTGGTCTGCCTCTTTTCCTTCTGCCCTTATCCTTACCCCTAACCTAATGACAGATAATACAGAAAAGAAGATACAAATCTGTTCTCAATTTCCCAAAGATGGTAATACAATGCAATAAAAATAGGATGTTGAGAATAAATCGACTCAAAAACCCCCAAAACATTTCGGTTAAGAAATCAACTTATCAAATGATTGGCTAAACACTCGTGAAACTATGCATACTGAAAGTTTTCGTGATTTTGCCACCTACAATAAAACGTGAGATCTTTCAGTTATACTTCAGATACACAGTAGGTGATGGTTGGTTGATGGAACAGTTCCTACATCGGATAACTCCGCTGGGACTGTAATACAATCACACCCAAACTGAGGTATACTTCATATTCTGCATGCATATACACACCATACATGATAAAAGTGCATGCAGTTCTGCACCAAAGTCTTCAGGGGGATGATGACATTCGGAGATTTAAACCATCAGGCGCCGCCGAGACTCGTGTCAACGACCCCTGGGATCAGAAAGATCAGGAGTTCACAGATCTATGACTTTCAGACTACAATGCTGCACCACAGACTTTAAAAAGAGTTCACATGATTAAGTAGACCTTAAGATGATGGAAGAGAGAGAGAGAGAGAGAGAGAGAGAGAGAGAGAGAGAGAGAGAGAGAGAGAGAGAGAGAGGCAGACAGGCAGGCAGACAGAGAGACAGAAAGAGACAAAGAGAGTGAGTGAGTGAGACAGAGATAGAGAAAACAGCTTAAGCCATGAAAAAAAAAAACACGTTCACATTGTTGAAACTTGTCAGATGAACTCATGCTGGTATATACAGTACCCTGTTCAAAGAGTCTGGGTGTTTGTTTTTTAAAGTGTGCTCTTTTAAAACAGTATGAAACCATAAATGATATTTTCTTCAGATGGAGTGCAAGTACACACACACACACACACACACACACACACACACACACACACACACACACACCACACACCCCTTCCTCTTCCACCATCACCACCACCACCACCATTGCCGCCTTTAAGAAGCGAACTCCAGTAGCCTGGGTTATATCCTGAAGCAACACACTGACTTCATCCACATCAGCCTTGAACTGTCTTGAAAGCACGGAAACACTCACCATATGTAGCCTCACCTCCACACACACACACCGCGCACACACACACACACACACACACTGGACACACACACGTGCGTGCTGGACACACACACAGAACATCCACCCACCCCCACGCACATGCGCGCACACTCACACACACACAAGGAACACCCACCCACCTACAGGTACAGGTACACATGCGCGTGTGCGCACATACACACACACACACACACACACACACACACACACACACACGTGCAGAGCGTAGGGGCATGCACACACACAAAGACACCCACACATGTATGTGTGTGCAAAAATCAAAGTTGAAATCAAAGTGTATGTCAAAGTTGTATTTCCATATGGTTTATTGAATAGGAAATGCATTTGCTATCCATCTCAGAATATAAAGTGTGTGTGTGTGAGGGGGGCAGGGGGGGAAGGAAGGTAGACAGGAAGAAAAGGAAAGGAGAAGGAACAGGGAGAAAGAAGAGGTCAAAGACCTATTGATGGAAACATTCACCCTTATATAAAAGTGAAGGCGAGAGCTGCAAGTTGTTTTCATTGCCTGGACAAACAATAGCCCACTTCTCCTGTTACAATAGAAACACAACACTGATTGCTCTCCACAGTCTGTGTTGATGTGAGAGACTCTTGAGTGCCCAACCAAAGTTAAACCAAGACAAAAATAATAGAACACCTTTGTGATGATGAAAATGGGTTCGTATCCATTTGCTCAATCTTGCTGCTGCTTGCTTTTTGTTAGATTGGGGTTTTCTTTGTTCGTTTCTTTTTTTGGTTTGTTTTAGCTCTATGTTTCAAAAAGTGAACCCACAAAGAAACAAAACACTTTGTGCTTTGGGAATGGGTTCATATCAGTTTTTGTTATTCCTGTAGTAAACCGCCATTTCACTTTAACATCCTTGGCTGTCACCAGAATGTGTTCATATAGATATAGATATATACAGATATATATATATATATATATATATATATATATATATATATATATATATATATATATATATATATATATATATATATATATATATATATATATATATATATATTGTGCAGTTGCCTGCCATTTCTAGCATGTGTTACCTGATCAATATTGCTTTCTATGTCATACAGCTGGTAGTAAGCCTAAGAACCCTGCACAGCTTTTGAGTTCAAGATTCATGACATATGTGTGTCATATTATGTCATAATAACAGTGAATCGCATCATCATGCAGTATGTGTCACTTACATGTAGCTTGTTCTTGTTTTTTGTTGGTTTTTCTTTTAATGCAATCAGTAATCTATTTAGTTAACTTTCTATCAATTGAGCTATGTTTAGATAACTTGAAAATGAATACATTCTCTATGTGTGTGTGTGTGCGTGTGTGTTTGTGTGTGTGTGTGTGTGTATAGAGAGGATAGAGTGTGTATGTGTGCATGCGTGCATGGTGTGTGCATGCATGCCTGTGTGTGTGTGTGTGTGTGTGTGTGTGTGTGTTGGGAGGAAAGGTAGACCAGATGAAAAGAAAAGGAGAAGGAACAGGTAGAAAGTAGAGGTCAAGGACCTATTGATGGAAACATTCACCCTTAAACAAAAGTGAATGTGGGAGCTGCAAGTTGTTTCTCTGACCTGGACAAACAATAGCCCACTTCTCCTGTTACAATGTGAACACAACACTGATTGCTCTCCAGGTGCTGGCTGTGTTGATGTGAGACTCTCTTAAGTACCCAACCAAAGTTTAATCAAAACATCAAACCCTTTGTGATATTGAAAATGGGTCCATATCAATGTTCTTATTCTTGCTCCTGCTTACTTTTTTGTTTGTTTGTTTTATGCTCTATGTTTCAAAAAGTGAACATGCACAGAAACAAAAAACCAAAACACTTTGTGCTCATGGGAATGGATTCATATTAATTTTCTTATCATCATAGCTATGAGCCATTTTTACCGTAAGTGTCAAAAACAAGGAAAGAAAGAAACAAACAAAACTCTATGTGCTCATGAGAAATGAGTTTATATCAGATTTCTTATTCCCGTAATAACCAGCCATTTCACTCTAACACCCTTGGCTGTCACCAAAACGTGTTCATATAAACTTTTTGGGGTTTCATTCTTGCAGCTGCCTGCCATTTTTATGTGTTATATAATCAATAATGCTTTTGTGTAGTACAGCCAATATAGTATGCCTAAGAATCCAGCACAGCTTGTGTGTTCAATATTCATGACATCTAAGTGTCATCTCATGTCATAATAACAGTGCATTGCTTTATCATGCAGTATGTGTCACTTACATTAGATTTCTCTTGGTTTTCTTTTAATGCAATTAGTAATCTATTTAGTTAACTCTCTATCATTTGAGCAACATTTAGATACTTGATAGTGAATGTATTTTCGGTTTGTGTATCTGTATGTCTGTCTGTTTACCTCTGTTTGTGTGTGAGAGAGAGAAGGAGAGAGAGTATGTGTGTATGTGTGTGAATGTGTGTGTGTGTTGGGAGGGAAGGTAGACAGAAAGAAAAGGAAAGGAGAAGGAACAGATAGAAAGAAGGGGTCAAAGACCTATTGACGGAAACATTCACCCTTAATTAAACAAAAGTGAAGGTGAGAGCTGCAAGTTGTTTTTCATTGCCTGGACAAACAATAGCACACTTCTCCTGTTACAATAAAAACACAACACTGATTGCTCTCCACAACACACTGTGCTTATGTGAGAGACTCTTAAGCACCCAATCAAAGTTTAGCCAACCCCCCCCCCCCCCCCCCCCCCCCCCTGCCCCCACCCACATTTTTGTGATGATGAAAGTGGGTTCATATCAATTTTTCTATTCTATTCTTGCTGCTGCTTGCTTTTTGTTAGTTTGGGGCTTTCTTTCTTTCTTTCTTTTGTTTATGCTCTATGTTTCAAAAAGTGAACTCACGAAGAAATAAAACCTTTTGTGCTCATGGGAATGGGTTCATATCAGTTTTCATATGATAATTGCTAGAAGCCACTTTTACTGTAAGTTTCAAAAACAAAGAAAGAAATAAAAAAAACCTTTTTTGCTCATGAGAAACGGGTTCATGTCAAGTTTTCTTATTCTGGCAGTTACTAGCCATTTTACTCTCACACCCTTTGCTGTCATGAGAACATGTCCTTATCGATATTTTCTTTTATTCTTGCAGCTGCCTACAATTTTTATCATGTGTTAGGTGATCAATATTGTTCTCTACGTAATGCAGCTGGTAGTATGACTAGGAAGGCAGCATAGCTTTTGCATTCAACATTCATGATAATTATTAATTTTGTGTAGCATCTCACTTCATTATAACAGTGATTCCCATTCTCATACAACATGCCTCAGGTACAAACAAATTTCGTTTTTTTTTAATGCAGTCAATTATCTTATTTCATTAACTCTCTATCAATTGTGCCATATTTAGATAACTTGATAATGAATGTATTTTCTGTTTGTTTATCGGTCTGTCTGTTTGTTTGCCTCTGTGTGTGTTTTTGCATGCATGCATGTGTGTGTATGCCTGTGGTGGAAGAAAAACAAGGAAAAGGAACAGTTAGAAAGAAGAGGTCAAAGACCTATTGATGGAAACATTCGCCCTTAATTAAACAAAAGTGAAGGTGAGAGCTGCAAGTTGTTTCTCCTTACCTGGACAAATAATAACACACTTCTCCTGTTACATTGTAAACACACCATTGATTGCTCTCCAAGGTGCTAGCTGTGTTGATGTGAGAGTCTCTTAAGCACCCAACCAAATTTTAACCCCCCCAAAACCCTTTGAAGTGATGAAAGTGGGTCCATATCAATTTTCTCATTATTGCTGCTGCATGCTTTTGTGTTTGTTTGTTTTTTGCTCTATGTTTCAAAAGGAGAACACATAAAGAAACAAAACCCTTTGTGCACATGGGAATGGATTCATATCAGTTTGGGTTTTTTAACAGCTACTGGCCATTTTTACTCTAAGAAAGACCCTTTCTTTTCATAATAGACTCATATTAGTTTTCTCATTGTCGTAGCTATTATCCATTTTACTCTAAGTGTCAAAAACGAAGAAAGAAAGAAAAAACACTCTTTGTGCTCATAAGAAAGGGGTTCATATCAGTTTCCTCACTCCTGTAGTAACCAGCCATTTCACTCTGACACCCTTGGCTGTCACCAGAACGTGTTCATATCAATATTTTCTCTTTTCTTTTTGTTTTATCCTTGCAGCTGCCTGCCATTTTTATCATGTGTTGCATGATCAATATTGCTTTCTACGTAATACAGTCAGTAGTAGGCCTAAGGAGAAGCACAGCTTTTGTGTTCAATGGTGGCGACATTTGTGTGTCATCTCACGTCATAACAGTCACTGGCATAATCATACAACATGCATCAAGTAGATTTTTCTTTTTTGTTTTGTTTGATATTGGGGTGTTTTTTTTAATGCAATCAGTAATCTATCTAGTTAACTCTCTATAAATTGGGATATATTTAGATAACTTGATAATGAATGTGTTCTCTGTTGTTGTTTTTTAACTGTCTGTGTGTCTGCCTCTGTGTGTGTGAGAGAGTGGGGGAGAGAGAGAGAGAGAGAGAGAGAGAGAGAGAGAGGAGAGAGAGAGAGAGAGAGAGAGAGAGAGATTGACAGAGACAGAGACAGAAAGAAAGAGAGAGAATGTGTGTATGTCAAGTCAAGTCCAAAACACTTTAACCACCCCATGGAGGACAATTGCAATACTGACAGGCACATTGATACCTATAATTATCTCACAAGACACTAGAAAAATACATTACAGATTGTTATTAACATTCCAAGATAGCTTTAAAAAAATTGTGTGTGAGCATGTGTGTGTATGTGTGTATGTATGTGTGTGTGTGTCTGTGTGTTTCTGATGTGGGAGGGAAGGTAGATGGAAGAAAAGGACATAGAAAGTAAGAGGTCAAAGATCTATTGATGGAAAGGTTCACCCATAAACAAAAGTGAGCGTGAGAGCTGCAAGTTGTTTCCTATTACCTAGACAAATAATAACACACTTCTCCTGTTACATTGTAAACACAACATTGATTACTCTCTATGGGCTGTGTTGATGTGAGAGACTCTAAGTGCCCAAACAAAGTTTAACGCCCCCCCCCCCCCCCCCCCCCCACCACCCACCCCCACCCCAAATACCCTCTTTGAGATGATGGAAGTGGGTCCATATCAATTTTCTCATTATTGCTGTCGCTTGTTTTTCTTGTTTTGTTTTGGTTTGGGTTTTTTGGCTCTAAGTTTCAAAAAGCAAACACACAAAGAAACAAAGAAACAAAACTCTTTGTAATCATGGGAATGGGTTCATGTAAGTTTTCTTGTTATCATAGCTATTAGCCATTTTTACTAGTGTCAAAAACAAAGAAAGGAACAAAATCCTTTATTCTCATAAAAATAGGTTTATATCATATTTCTCATTCTTGAAGCTACCAGCCATTTTATTTTAAGTGTCAAAAACGAAGGAAGAAAGAAACAACACTCTTTGTGCTCATAAGAAAGGGGTTCATATCAGTTTCCTCACTCCTGTATTAACCAGCCATTTCACTCTAACACCCTTGGCTGTCAACAGAACGTGTTCATATCAATATTGTTTCCTATTCTTGCAGCTGCCTGCCATTTTTTTAATGTGTTACACGATCAATATTGCTTTCTATGTCATGCAGCCAGTAGTGTGCATAAGAACCCAGCACAGCTTTTGCTTCAACATTGATGACATTTGTGCGTCACCTCACGTCATAGAAACAGTGATTGACATTATCATCCACTATGTATGCTATTTACATGAATATTTTTTCCGTTTATCTATTTATTTATTCTTTTATTTATCTATCTATTTATTTATTATTTTGTTTTTTATCATTTGTCTCGAGGATAATGGAATAAGCACTCATGTGCTTTTTTTTTTACATCAAGAAACCAGCAAACTATTTTGTTAGCTCTCTGTTCTTTGTTCATTGGGCTATATTGTTAGATAACTTGATAATGAACGTATTCTGTCTTTGTATGTTTGTTTGCTTCTCTCTCTCACTCTGTCTGTGTGTGTGTGTGTGTGCATGCGCACGGCCATGTGTGTGTGTGTGTGTGTGTGTGTGCATGCACTTGCCCATGTGTGTGCGTGTGCACGCGCTTGCCCATGTGTGTGTGCGTGTGTGTGCGCGCGTGTGTGTGTGTTTGGGTGTGTGTGATTAACTCAAATCTTATCCAAAAGGTTTGCTTGATTGTCTGCACAGTAGTGTGATAGGTCTTTAACAAAACTACTAACTATGCTCTCTCTATCACACAGTTCCTGTAGTGATGGCTTGGGAACACTGTATGCAAGAGACGATCTGATCTTTTTATTGCTATAACCAATGTTCTCCTACTTGTCTGTCTGGATAACTTAAGTTTTGATATGGGTAAACTTCTGGATTTTGAAAGATTCTAAAGAAGTGTGTGTGTGTAGTAGTAGTAGTAGTAGTAGTAGTAGTAGTAGTAGTAGTAGTAGTAGTAGTAGTAGTAGTAAAAAGAAGGTAAAGATGTTTTTATAACCTATGCCGCTATTTGGGGAGCTAGGTGTCATTGACCTCAACTTCTCTAGGGCCAGCGTATTGAGGGCGGCGCCCATCTCTTCTCCCTCGCTTTTGTACCTTCCCTAAACCTAGAAAGGGCAGGTACCCATTTACAGCTGGGTGAACTGGGGGACTGTGTAGAGGCAGTCTTTAAATTAACGTGCAAGCCACATGTGTGTGTGTGTGTGTGTGTGCCCCTGCACGGACGGGTGTACACGCGTCTTTGCATACCTACCCCCCCCCCCCCCCCCCCCCCCCCCCCAAAAAAAAAAGCCCAAAAAACCAACAATGGGGAACGGCCATGTGTGTGTTATACTGACTAACACACACAGAAGGCTGAAGAAATGTCCAACGAAAATTTCAACTCCAACTCCCCATCCAAATCCTCCTCCCCCCTCAAAAGGAGATAAGAATAATTTGAACAAAAATGTAAATAAATAAATAAATAGATAAATAATAGGATAAAAGCAAAATAAAAACAAAACACACAAAACCCACGCTCTGACACTACCTCTAAAGAAGTGGGGCAGTGGGAAGATTTATTCAATTTCCCTTTCTTCCAAAGGGTTTGTCTGATTGTCAGCACAAAGGCTGATGATAGCCTCAGTCCATAGAATAGTCCCCGCTGCTGCTGCTGCTGCTGCTGCTGCTGCTGCTTGTCCCTGTCACTTCTTTCTCACAGCCCCTTCAATGATGCTTGAGGTGCAATGTTGCAAAGGACAATGTTGTTTTCTCTCTCTCTCTCTCTCTCTCTCCTCTCTCTCTCTCTCTCTCTCTCTCTCTCTCTCCTCTCTCTCTCTCTCTCTCTCTCTCTCTGTTTTTATTTTATTTATTTTTAATTAATCAATTTATTTATTTATTCTTTCATATCGAGAATAATGGAATAAGCACTCATGTCCTTTTTTTTTTTTTACATCCAGTGCCCCCGTGTGTATGCGGTTTTGTAAATTTTGTCATCTGTTCCCACCAGCACACAATGGCCTACTCTTTCAAAAAGCGGAACAGGATTTGACGTGTGCGCAAGATGTTCTGCGTGCGTTCGCACACGGGGCCTCGGTTAATAGCCTCATTCGAAAGACTGTTGGGGAGAGTGGAGTCTGCACTGATGTTAACTCCAGGGGAAAATATCCCCTTGAACGGGATTCGAACCCGGGTCGAGAGTGCGAGTGCTAGGTTCTAACCACTAGGCGTGTGTGTGTGTGTGTGTGTGTGTGTGTGTGTGTGTGTGTGTGTGTGTGTGTGTGTGTGTGTGTGTGTGTGTGTGTGTGTGTGTGTGTGTGTGTGTGTGTTGGGGGTTCGTTTTTCTTTGAGATTTTTGTCCAGTTGCCTAGGATGAATTGTTTTCCTTGTTTTGTTTTGTTGCTTGGAGCCAATTCCTTGTGATGGATTTAAAATGGGTTTCAAGAACGAGGAGAAGGAGGAGGAGGAGGAGGAGGAGAACAAGATAAAAAAAAAGAGCATGAAGAACAAGAAATGCGTGCGTGCATGCGTACGAGCATAAGTGTATGTTTGCGTGCGTGTATGTGTGTGAGTGCGTGCGTGTGTGCGTGTGTGTGTGTGTGCTTGCGTGCGTGCGTGCGTGTGTGTGCGTGCGTGCGTGTGTGTATGCGTGCGTGCGTGCGTGTGTGTGCGTGCGTGCGTGTGTGTGTGTGTGCGTGCGTGTGTGCGTGTGTGTGCGTGCGTGTGTGTGTATGTTTGTGTGTGCATATGTGTGCATGTGCGTGTGTGTATGCGCGCACGCGCGTGCGTGTGTGTGAATGTGTATGTATATGCATGTTTATCCAAGTAGTATGATAAAATCATGCCCATGCATATATGACCTCTTGTCAGAAACCACCCAGCCAAAGCAAACCTACATTTGATAGCAGCGCAGCTCAGCTTCGGCAATGCAGTGATATGGAGTAAAGCAGAAAACGATGAGCCTCTGATTGTGATCTGGATGTAGGGCTTGAAACCAGATTCTTCCCCATCTAGCTGTGAGAATAAAGGTGTGTGTGGGGGTCTGCCTGCAGTGGGTCTGGTGGAGAGTGGAAGCTGCACTACAAAGGGAGTGGGAGGGAAGAGATAGATAGAGGAGGCCCTAGCCTTAAGCAGACCATCCTCCCTCAACCAACTAGGCTAGGTTGCTTGGACGGGGTTCGGATCCTTGGGATGAGACTATAAACCGAGGCCCCGTGTGTGAACGCATGCAGAACATCTTGCGCACACGTTAAATCCTGTTCCGGAAAGAGTAGGCCATTGTGTGCCGGTGGGAACAGATGACAAAATTTACAAAACCGCATACACACGGGGACTGGATATTTAAAAAAAAGCACATGAGTTGCTTATTCCATTATCCTCGATATAAAAAAAAAAATCTGAGCGTTTTGATTTGTTGCTTTACAAGACTCAGCGCTATATAAATTCCATACATTATTATAATTATTATTTCTCATCTATTTCTCTTATAGAGAAATTCATCACGCCAAGATGACTATAGCAGCGGAACAGGCGCCAAGCGAGTCAGTGGCGCGAAGTTAGCCAGCCGCTAGAGTGAGAGGTGGTTTAAGGAGAAGAAGTGTCCTGAATATTATATATCAATTGTGTTGATAGGTCTAGCAGTAGCAGCTCCTAGGCTACTACTTCTAGTGCTGTTACTATGACAGCGACGATGATGATACCGACGACGATGATAATAACAGGGAGGCCAGAAGAAACGCTTCAAGGACATTCTGAAAGCCTCACTGAAAGCCTTCAACATTGAGGTAAACTCATGGGAGAAGGCAGCAATGGAGAGGCTACAGTGGCGAGCAACTGTACACAGTGGCGCCAAGGCCCACGAAGCAAACAGAATTGCGACAGCTGAGCAACGCAGGCAAGACAGGAAAGATAGAGCCTCCAAGTCTCCAAAAGCAGCCACTATACCCTGTCCATAGCGCGGATTGGCCAAATAAGTCATCTTCGCACCCACAGAAATGGACCCTCCCAATCCCAGGATGAATAGATGGTCATCATCGATCCCGATGGACGAAGAAGAAGAAGCAGCAACTCCTACTACTTCTAGTGCTGTTACGATGACAGCGACGATGATGGTACCGACGACGTTGATAATGACGCTGACAATGTCGACGATAACTTTAGCTGTGGCTGCTTTTTTTTTTTTTTAATACAAAATATCCTAGATAGCATGCACATATGTAAGACAAACAGACAACTCCAGACTTCTTTTTGTTGTACAAAGGTGACAAAATAGACACGATACTTTACGAGGACAGTGATGGAGATGTAAAGTATTATAAAATGTTCATCCCGGAAAATCAATCCCCTACAAAGATAGAGCATGGAGCCACAATGTCTTTGGTCACAATGGATAGGTTGGGGAGGGAGGGGAGGAAGTCTTTATTTTGGGGGAGGGGGGGGGGTGTTCGCTTTTCGCTCCTTAGTTATAGCTCTCAGGTTCACCAAGAAGAGATTTTGCGAATGCAACTGTTTTTACCTTCCATTGAGGTAGCCGCATTCCGATTTCAGGGATGGTGTTTAAACACGATGCCTGTGTGCATGAGTGTTTGGTGTTTTTTAAAATTGTCATCCATTCCTACCAGAAAAAAATGGCCTGCTGTTCCGAAAGGCGGGACAGGTTTCTAACGTGTGTGCAAGATGTTCCACGTGCGTTCGCACATGGGGCCTCGGTTTATAGTCTCATCCGAAAGACTTTTGGGGGGAGTGGAGTCAGCGCTGATGTTAAATCCGGGGGAGGGGGGGGGGGGGGGGGGGGGGGGGGGGGGGGAGGGAAGTCCCCTAAAACGGACCCGGACCCTCAGATCACGAGCGCAATGTTCTAACCACTAGGCTATCCCGCCCTAAATTGGATATAGTTTTTGGAAATGGAACAGCGGGCCCTGGGCTAGCTGAAGACTTAGAGTGAAGGTTCACTTCATATTCTCATCCATCTGGTTGCAGGAACACAGCTGGGGACGACTAAGGCCAGGCTGGGAGAGACACAGAGAGAGAGAGAGAGAGAGAGGGGGGGGGGGGGGGGGGGGAGAGGGGGAAGGCAGGCAGACGATTCCAATGAGCTGCTGGCACGGAATATTCGTTACAGCTGATCCCAATCTAAAATAAGGTCACAGACGCGGCAGGGGAAGGAAAATTGGTTGCGAAACGCGCAGAGTCCTGTGACGGGTGAGGTCGGTCTTGTCGCTGATCCACAAACTTGTGTCAAAAAATAAAGGGGGGGTAAAGGGGGGGGGGGGGGGGGGGGGGGGGGGGGGGGGGGGGGGGGTGCCGTTACTTGATAATATGAAGCCAGGCATATAGATTCGATGGCTCTGGTCTCTCGGCATCCTCATTTCTAAACATGCTCCTGTCGACGTAGCTAATTTCCTGTGCTCCAGTTGCATCAACCGCATCTGCTGTATATCAGGGATCGGTGAGTTGACGAAAACCGAGACCCTTGCATTTTGTATGATGATGATTAACTTCACGTGGCACGGCTTTTTTTTTTTTAACCCCTAGGCTATTTGCTATCAGTGCCATTGATAAGTATTCGTTTCGTTCTGGGTTTGGGAGCTAGATATGTGTATCTGAAACACCTCGGGGTTGTGAGGCTAATGGCGTCCAGATACTGCCTAAATGGAAAACGAATGTAGGGCTAATGGCCACCAGACAGCAGCAAGCTGTAAGCAGTCACACAGCAGCAATGTTACTACCATATTGCACACAATCTGGCTGGAGGTTGTTGTTTTTTTTTTAGAAAGCTTTGAAGACAGGTTCTTCATTTCAGGCATTTTGTTTCCTTTGCGGGAAGTGTTTAGAATATATAAAGCTGAAGTAGGATGCGCTGGGCCAGACTTGTCATGCACTGAACGGCAACACAGTGCATGTTCACTAATATGACAGACAACAACAGTTGTTGTCAAGGCTTTCCACTACGATGACCACGACGAAGAAGAAGATCTTATTTATTTATTTATTCTTTTATTTCGAGGATAATGGAATAAGAACTCATGTGCTTTTTACAAACAGCCCCCGGGTGTGTGCAGTTTTGGTAAACTTTTGTCATTCATTCCCACCGGCACGCAATGGCCTACTCTTCTGGAAAGTGAGATGGGTTTTAACGTTTACGCAAGATGTTCTGCGTGCGTTTGCACACGGGACCTCGGTTTATAGTCTCATCCGTAGGACTTTTGGAGGTGGGGGGTAAGAAGAAGAAGTGGTATAGATGTTAGTGAATGAAAACGTTGAGCAAAGCCCTGTGGTCATAGATGACCTGTACTGACTTATTGAGAGGTGCTGTGACCACTTGTTCCATCTGCTTTTATTCTGTAGTCCAAACGACTGTGTTTTATCTGGTTCCGTTCGGACCTGTCATGTGTGTATGTACAGTGATATGAAGCTGTCCAGCTTCTTACCTTGAATATTGACAGGTTTAAACGACTTATAAATACTGAGATACCAGAGCAATACGAATGCAGTAGAAGTAAATGTAGTAGTAGTAGTAGTAGTAGTAGTAGTAGTAGTAAATGTAGTAGTAGTAGCAGTAGCAGTAGCAGTAGTAGTAGAAGTAGTAGTAGTAGTAGTAGCAGCAGCAGCAGCAGCAGCAGCAGCAGCAGCAGCAGCAGCAGCAGCAGCAGCAGCAGCAGCAGCAGCAGCAGCAGCAGTAGGAGTTGTTGTTGATGTCGTTGCCAACATCATCAGCATCAGCAGCAGCAGCATCATCATCATCAGCAGCAGCAGCAGCAGCAGCAGCAGCAGCAGCAGCAGCAGCAGCAGCAGCAGCAGCAGCAGCAGCATCATCATCATCATCATCATCATCATCATCATCATCATCATCATCATCATCATCATCATCATCATCAGTAGTAGTAGTAGTAGTAGTAGTAGTAGTAGTAGTAGTAGTAGTAGTAGTAGTAGTAGTAGTAGTAGTAGTAGTAGTAGTAGTAGTAGTAGTAGTAGTAGTAGTGTTGTTGTTGTTCTTGTTGTTGACGTTGACATACACACAGACGGACAGAGAGAGACAGACAGACACGCTTTAACGCTTTAACGCTTTAACGCTTTAACAGTTTATTGTCATTGCCCTACTGGGCCTTTTGACAAGGGGGGTAACACAAATATGTTTGTGAAACAGTAAATAAAAAGTTAAATACGTGATTAATACAATTAATTTTGGGGCAAAAAAAGTATCCATCCTTATAGCAGACTAATTATAATGAAACATTGGTGTCTGTACATTTACAAATCACCTAGTTCATACAAAGAAAAGAAAAAGGAAAATCAAACTGAAATGCAAAAACAACATTCGAATCGACCATCCATTCAAATTATAAGTGATATATATCAGCCTTTTTAACTCTGCTTACTTGAGAATACATTGCTCTTTAAGTGACTATATCATTACATATTTATATAATTGGTGCTGAGACAGAAAGACAGAGAGAAAGGGAAAGAATGAGAGACAAGAGTGTCAGACAGAGACTGAGACAGACAGACACACACAGACAGACAGAGAAAACAGACACAGACAACAACCTCCCCCCCATTCCCCACCACACAAAACACACAGAGAAAGGAAGAGACAGAATGTCAGATAAACAGCACAGACAGACAGACAGAGAGGGCAGAAGAGGAGCAAGCAGTGACAGTGGACAGGCCCAATAGCCTGGCCTTGTCAGACCCAGAGAGAGCCAGGCCTCTCGAGGCAGCAGTGTTGTCTAGGGGAAAGAGGGACACTACCTTGTCCATTGTGCCCACAAGGCAACAGCCCTCCTCCTCCTCTCCTCCTCCCCTCCTCCCCCCCTTTTCCTCCTCTACCTCTTCTGAAAGCTGCCTGCCGCGTTTGTGTGTGGGGAAGGCAGTGATGAATGTTGGGCAAAAGCACACACCACGCACGCATCAGCACGCAAAACGCATGCGTGCACCGAGGCATGCACATATACATGCACGCACATACGCATGCACGCTCGCATGTTTACACGCTCCGCATCCACAAGTGTGCGAGCACCATATACACTCACACTCACACACGCAAGCTCCCGTGCACGTATCCCCACACACACACACACCGCGCGCGCGCGCACTCGGAAACACACACAATCACACGCGCAAAGCTCCCACGCACGCATGCACACACACCCCCACACACAACCCAAAACATACACACAAAAACACACACACGCATAAACACGCCCGATTGCGTGCACACGCACACACAAATTGCACACGCACACTTGTTTATGCACATAATATACACACATACACAAACATAGACAGTCATGCACACCCACACAAAGGCACACCCACACACGCGTGCGTGCGCGCGCTTACACAAACACACACACACACACACACACACACACAACACACACACACACACACACACAACACAAGCAGATAAGTGCTTATTCCATTATCCTCGATATAAAAGAATACAATATAAAAGAAGAAAAGAAAATAAATAAAAATAAACACACACACAGAGATCGAAAAGAGAGAAGAGAGAGAGAGAGAGAGAGAGAGAGAGAGAGAGAGAGAGAGAGAGAGAGAGAGAGAGAGAGACGTGGAGAGTGCAAGTAAGGGCTGCAAACATGAAAACGTTTCCATGTCCATTGTCTCAGAGCACGCTCCTGGCTGTGCTGAACACTTTACACCCCCGTAAACATCAGGACAATGGACACCGCCCCTAACACAGAGTTATAGGGAATAAAGCCGAAGAAAGCCAAAGAGCGAAAGGGAAAACATGACGCTTGGAGAACATAGACTCTAAGATAAAGAAGATTTAGAGAACATATCCCGAGACAGGATTGTTAGAGTGTATTTTAGCTGATGAATCTTTTGTCCCTATATGGCGAACCTTGGGAGTGGATGACTTGAGGAACATGTATTTAATAATAGGGGACGGGATAGCTCAGTGGTCAGAGCACGCGCTCTATCCAAGCTAAGGTTAAGCGTCGTTAAGCATGGTTACCTAGTGGATGGGTGACTGTTTGTGTCCCCTTCGTTTCAGGTTAGTCCTCCAGTTCACCCAGTTGTAAATGGGTACCTGTCCTTTTTAGAAACAGGGGAGGTAAAACAGCAAGAGAGAGGAGATGGGCGCCGCCCTAAAATTACTATGCTGGCCCCCAAAAGAAGATGAGGACTCTGACAACGTCACTCTCCAACAACCACATAGGTTATGGGAGCACCTTTACTTTTACCTTACGTTCAATAATAATTCAGCTCTGAAAATAATCACTTAACTGAGAAAAAGAGAACAGCGCCAAAGATCAGTTGAAACTACTTTAAAAAGGGTAGCAGAAAAAAAACATTTAAAGATGTTCTGCCTGCGTTTGTACCCGGGCCCTCGGTTTATAGTCTCATCCGAAGGACTTTCATGGGGAGTGGAGTCGGCACTGGTGTTAACTCCAGGGGCAAAATCCCCTGGAACGGGCGTCTCGGTGGTCATTACCGGTAGTGAGGGAGGGATCCAAGCAAGACAAACTCTGAAGGGCAGCACAGGGGAACAGAAACAACAGCATTGTCCAGACTGAAACCTGCCCGGGTGGCCAAGAACACCCGTCTGTATCACAGACAAAACACAGCTCCTGCGTTTATTGCTGCTCTCTATCTTTCTGTATGCATGCAAGACATGGCATTAACATCGGGTCCAGAAAGAACAACTTATACCATAGAAAGGAGGTACTATTGTAGGATACCAAAGATAAGATAACTTAACGTAATTATGACCAACGAAAATGCGAGCCAAACCATCAAACGCTGTATCAGTCCGGAAAAGCAAGGAACTATTAGTGTGGCTGCGGTACAAGATGCATTGGCTTTACCAAAGCTTTCCCTTGAGAACTGTGGGAATAGGGAACTGAAGGAGCAGAGAGAAGGGAACTGTAGGCGGAAACATCGCAGAAGGGACAGAGAAACTATTTCGCAGAGAATCACGCTTTGCACACAACCCGGTCGTGCTTCCAATGTCTCAGTCATCAAAATCAGAGGACCTAGACATTGTTTGAAGTTGAAGTCCTATGGACTTCGTGCCCTGATCTGACCCAGGCATAGACAAACCGATATATCGCATTACTCAAAAGACTAGCACACAGACGAATACCCCTAGTGTTAGTGAATCAACGGGGGACGGAGAGGATGTCTGGCTTCAGATGGGAGGCAAACCACTGACACCCTGATTTCTAGGCGCGTGCGTTACCTCTAGACCACCAAACCACAGAAAGAATATCAGTAAAAGGAGACAGGGAGGACAGTGAGAACAACGGTGTAGCAAAATGCTGAGCGAAGCCAGTCTGACAGATGTGGTCATCAGCAAAATGGCCAATAAGAAATGACCCCCAAAGCGCATTTCTGTATCCAAAGTTTGCTTGCTCTAGCCCTTCCCTAAAAAGTCATTGATCAATACTTTGTGTGTTTAGTTTATGAGTAGTGCAAGGAGTCATAACCTTCAGAAACTTCCACATTTGCCATCCATCATCATTTTCGTCCTTGCAGACAACTTAAGTACAATTCTAGCTGCAAAACTTGCAATGAAGAAACTTTGTTTTTCTTTCTGTCATCATTATTTTCTCATTTCTCTGTCTGCAAAAGAGAGCAAAAGTAAGACTACAACATTCACAAGTTTTGCTTTTTTTTACAAAGAAAACTTTCGGTTTATCTGAAACCACAATCGATCAGGTTTTTATAAGATTGAATACTTTCTCTGGGTTTATTTCCTTCTTTTTGCCATGTTTTTGATATATTCTGATGAAGTTTATATGCAGTTAAAAAAGGTAAATGTAAAGATGTCCCATAACCTATGGGGTCGTAGAGAGCGAGGTATCAGAGACCTCCACTTCTCAAGGGTCCAGCATATTGAGGGAAGCACCCATCTCCTCTCCCTCGCTGTTTTACCTTCCCTGACCCTAAAGAGGCAGGTACCCATTGACAGCTGGTGAACTTGGGGACTGTACTGAAGCCAAGGCGCGCAAACCGTCACCCATCCAAGTAGTAAACACGCTCGATGCTGCTTAACCTTAGCAGGGGGAAAGCGAGTGCTCTGACCACTGAGCTATCCGTACCCATAATGCAAATAGAACATGTAACATAGAACATTTAAAACATTCTGGATGATACTCCAAATGAAACATTGTGTCACAAAGCTTAGAATATCAAATAATGAGTAGTAGGGTAAAATGACCCAGACAGTTCTTAAAGTTAAGTGAATCAATTTCGGCAATGACTTCACTCTACTGCTATTGAGCCTTTTAATAAAATGGGAGTGAAACTGATGCGGTCTGAATTTATTTGTCTTCTAGAATTTTTTTCAGCTTGGTTGACATGACTTGAAGGGGGGAAAAAAGACGGAAAGGAAGGGAAGGAAGAAAGGGGTAAAGGCGGAATGGGCGTGGAGGAATGAAGGATGGAGAAAATGTCTGACTGGGGTAGAGAGAGACAGAGAGAGAGAGAGAGAGAGAGAGAGAGAGAGAGGAGAGAGAGAGAGAGAGAGAGGGGGGGGTGTCTGCTGAGAAACTCCCCGACACAAATCCTCCACTCTCTCCCCCTCGCTCCAACGTGGACTTAGCTGCTTTCTGCCCCGGCTTTCCCCCAGAGAGCGAAGGCGCTGGGGGAAATTCATTAATTTAAACCTCGTCTGATATTTGGGGTTGATTGTCAGTGCAGGGGCCGATAGCCGTTAGAAAGCGTTGGATTTGCCATCAATTTCTTCCTCACACAGGCCGAGTGCTGCTTGAGCAGCGCTGGTTGCAGCCAGTGACGCCGTTTTTGACTTCTTCAACTTCCCCTGTCTGCATGTAGTTCTTTTGGGGCTCCCTGCCTGCTAATTTATTCTGATGGAGCTGAAAGACATTAGGAAGAGGCTGAGGGGGTGGGGGTGGGGGGAAAGAGGTTGGAGGGAGGGGCGGGGGGGCGTGAGAAGGGAAGAGCCCCATCATCCCATCTCGTGTGTGTGTGTGTGTATGCGTGCGTGCGTGAGATAGAGAGAGACAGACAGACAGAGACACAACCAGACAGATAGATACATAAGGAATATAAAGACGGCATCGGTTTTGGTGTTGGATTTTTCCCCGTTACTCGGCTCAATGCTGAGATTTTTACTTACGCTACCATTTCTGGCCATCAATAGTTTTTACTACACAGTAGGCATACTTGGATTTGTTTTTTCTTTACAGTTGTTATGTTAATTCTACTATTCTTACAACTACAGCTACAACTATGTGATGATTCTTACTGTCAACCACCAGTGATGAAGATGACGATAATGCCGACGACAACGATGATCATAGCGCTACCGTAACTGACGCAACTACAACTGAAAATGACGACCAGTAACCGTAGTTGCAGTAGTTAACCGTATCAGTAACATCAGCAGCGGCAGTAGCAGTAGCAGTAGTATTGTATTGATGAACTGTTTTCTTCTTGTATACCTTTTCGTGACAGATCTCCAACATACATAAAGACTTGCAGAGTTGGTCAGAAGAGAACCAGTTCTGACCAGCTGGGGCCGGTTTCAGGAAAGACATCCACGCTGGCTGACTACCGCTGTGCCATGAAACCGTGTTCGATGAAATTATACGACCGTAGATCCACTCCACGATTATGCAGTCGCAGTGCTGCCTTTCCCCCGATACTGTGACCGTTTATGTGGGCGGTACCATGCCGCAGATTCACTTCAGAATGAAAAGAAAGTTCAGAATAAGGAAGACATCTGGCTCTTTGATTCAAAGACGGGCCATGGTGCACAGAGACATATCAATAGTACTGCGGGGTTAAGATCATCATCCCATCTCGTGTGTGTGTGTGTGTGTGTGTGTGTGTGTGTGTGTGCGTGCATGCGTGTGTGTGAGAGATAGATAGATAGATAGATAGATAGATAGATAGATAGATAGATAGATAGATAGATAGATAGATAGATAGATAGATAGATAGACAGATAGATAGACAGAGACAGAGAAAGAGACAGAGACAGAGACAGAGTCATCTTCATCCCTTGTTCTGTCACAGCAAGACCATGTTTACCTTGAAAAAGAGTTCATCAGAAGTGGCCTACGACCTATGATTGACCTAAAAACTACAGTAACGTATAGGATAAAGTTTGCCTACTACCCTTCGGGGATGGGATAGCTCAGTGGTCAGAGCACTCGCTTTTGCCCAGCCAGGGTTAAACAGCATCGAGCGTGGTCACCAAGTGGATGGGTGACTGTTTGCGCGCCTTGGCTTCAGTACAGTCCCCCAGTTCACCCAGCTGTCAATGGGTACCTGCCTCTTTAGGGTCAGGGAAGGTAAAGCAGCGAGGGAGAGGAGATGGGCACTGCCCTCAATATGCTGGCCCCTAGAGAAGCTGAGGTCTCTAGTGCCTCGTTCCCCTACGACCGCTTAGGTTATGGGACACCTTTACCTTTACCTTTTACTACACTCGATGGTCCTCACACAGCAAACGCTGTAGTTTGAAGAGTAGCAACTTTCAGTCAACTTGACGATAATTCCACAGACAGTGGTGCAACCATGCTTTCATCAAGATGGTCCCTGACCATCATGCTCCTGTAACTGTGTTGCAATGTGGTCTTTTAGATGGATGGAAACCAAAAGTAAACCAACCAGCGTAGCTATCGTTTCCTTTCTCAGCAAAGGGAATGGGACTGAGAGTAGTGGTAACAGAGGAGGAGGTGGTAAGGATCCTTATTGGTGTGATTTCTGGGACAGAGTTACCTTCTGGGGAGTGGGGATGGAGGGGAGGGGGGGTTAGGAGAGAGAGAAGAAGAGAATGAAGGTTGGACAAAGAACAGTAATAAAGCATCCTAACGGGTTGTTTGCATACAATACTCCCAACCCTGACTGATGTTTATCTGAAACGAGGTCATTGCCGGGGAGGGGGAAGTCAATGGCCCTGAACTTGGACTGGCCATTGCCGGGTGGTCCACTTTCTTCTTGACACTGATCCCCGCCTCTGTAGGGGGAGACCAGGTTGCAGGTTCCGTTTGTTTTTAGTGCTTCCTCCTGCCTGCTTCACTGGGGCTGTTGTGTTAGCGTGCCGGAGGAATATTCCATCAGCTGCAGACAGCAATGGCCAGGGTAGTAACCCCCAGGCTGCGTGCTGCATGGAGCTGTAAACGAAAACTATTGCTCTGCGTTGATGGACAAATTCATTTCCGAAGTAGAATGGTCATGATGGAATCTGATGCCACCGCTGCCATAAACGTGTACAAGATGACAAGAGTTAGTGTTGGTTGTGAGACATCGTACCTAATATGCAGAATGTTGTGAAAGGGAGTGTTTTACAGGTAGGAATGGGTTTTTTTAAGGATATGTTTGTTATATTTTAGATTCGTTGTCCTTTTTTGTGTTTTTATATCTTTCCCCTGCATTATTTCTATGCATGGCTTTTGGTGCATAAATCATTATTGTTTTCGCTTTTCCCCTTCCGGTTTCTCTCTCTCTCTCTCTCTCCTCTCTCTCTCTCTCTCTCTCTCTCTCTCTCTCTCTCTCTCTCTCTCTCTCTCTCTCCTCTCTCCCTCTCTTTCTCTCTCTTTCTCTCTCTCTCTCTCTCTCTCTCTCTCTCTCTCTCTCTCTTCTCTCTCTCTCTCTCTCTCTCTCTCTCTCACTGAAAGAGATTTATGTAAAGAGCACTCATTTCCTTATTATATCATTCATCTTTGTTATTGATGATGTGTTCTGTTTTGTCTTCCTTGTAAATGGATGAGTGTGCACGCACTCTGTGTGTGTACGTGTGTGTGGTGTGTGTGTGTGTGTGTGTGTGTGTGTGTGTGATTTTATATGTTTGAATCTGCACTTAAAAAGCACTTAAAAAGTTTTGTATGATTATTACTGTTACAGGAAGTTGTGTATAACTGCAAGGCTTATATTTCATTTTACGAAATTGTTTGGAAGCTTGGAATACACATTACATGGCTGCTTTTCTTTACGAGTTGCTTATGCTTTGATACATTTCTGCATACAGTACTGACACAAACTTTTGCTTATGTTTGATTTACTTTTCCATAAAATTGGGGGGGAAGGGGGGGTGGTGGCTCTGATCGTAATCGTCACAATGACATCATTAATTTCAACATCTTAGAAAACCTTCGATTTGTAATCAGTCAAATGTGTAAATACCAAAACATTCAGAATCTCATTTATTTTGTACAATACTTTCAAAATCTTTCTTAATTTGTATCTAGTTTTCCCCCTATAATCTTACATAAGATTGTCTTCAGGTATCATTATTCGCCCCTGGGGATGAAGGGGAACCTATCAGTATAAACAGCATCCCCACCTAGAAATTCTGTACTAAGAATTCCCTCTTTTCTATCCCTCTCTTTGTTTCCGCTTTGTTCCTTTTCTTCCCGTCACCTCCTCAAAAATTGTTCTACCTTCTTGGCCCAGTCTTCTGCCTTTTTCCCCCCCAGAAATACTGTGAAGATAACTATTCTCTTCCCCACGCTGAAGTCGGTTGTGCTGGTCCTGACTTGTCAGGCGCTTATCAGCAGCCCAATGCATCTTCGCTCATATGACAGACAGCAGTAGTTGCCGTCTGAGTGTTCGACGAAGAAAAAGAACTCTTTATATCTCTTTCGCTATTTCAAAGCTGCAGAGCTAATGTGCAAAAGGTGATCTTTCTCAAATTGGGTATTTTCTTTCTCTCCTTGTATTATTCATTTGTACGGAGGTCTTTTTTTCCTTACAGGAATCTTGAACAGGGAAAAAGAACGTTTTCATGACAAAATGTGGGCAAGGTGGAGAGAGACAGACAGACACACAGACAGACTGCCAGGCAGACAGACACACAGACAGACAGACAGAGACAGACAGAAAGATTGACAGGCTGACAGACAGAGACAGACAGACAGACATATAGATTGACAGGCAGACAGACAGAGACAGACAGAGAGATTGCCAGGCAAACAGACAGACAGTTAGGAGCCAAATGGAGTTTCCCTAACATTTCATAGTGTTTTAAAAGGCTTCACGTTGTTTTCAGGGGTGCTGAACCGCCATGTGGAGGAGTTTATTCCCTTCCCTTTCTTCATAACAACGGGAAAGTCCACGTGGCGACTGTAGGCCCTACATGGTGCTGTGGGGCGCCAATGGCCAAGAGAAGAGTACACAGGGCGTAGTAAAAGTCGGCGGGAAGCGGGGATAGGTTGATGTGGAAGTGATCAGCAGCAGGCTGTGCCTGGTTGTGCCTGTGGTGGCACAGGGTGGACATGACAATGCAGTCATGGGTAGCGTCATAGTGGTAGCGTCAAGTGGTGGCGTCAAAGGAGGCGTATGGCGCAAGGTATGGCGTCATAAGGAGGCAGTGATGGCGCATAAAGGAAGCAGTGAGGCGTATAAAGGAGGCAGTGATGGCTCATAAAGAGGCAGTGATGGCGTCATAGGAAGGCGGTCATAAAGGCAGTAATGGTCATAGTGATGGCGTCAAAAGGAAGGAGTGATGGCGTCATAGATGCGTCATAAAGGAAGGCAGTGATGGCGTCATAAAGGAAGGATATGAGGCTAGGTGGCTGTATGGAAGCGTATGGCGTCATAAAGGAAGGCTGATGGCGTCATAGTAGGCGTCATAAAGGAAGCAGTGATGGGTCAAGTGATGCGCAAAAGGAAGGCAAGTGATGGGTATAAAGGATATTGGCCGTCAAGAGATGGCGTCATAAAGAAGTCATGATGGCATAAAGGAAGGCAGTTGATGGCGTCATAGTGATGGCTCATAATTGGATTAGTGATGGCGTCATAATGAATGGCATGTATGGCTGAAGTGATGGCTCATAAAGGGAAACCAGTATGCTCATAAAGGAAGGCATGAATGTCGCAAAGCGATCGTTCATGTGAAGGAAGGTAGACAGTGATTGCCTCATTTGGCTAGGAGAACTAGAAGCACGTGCTGTACTCCACAGCCGGCCATTCAGACAAGAACGTCTGCCTCCAGTTTCCAGACCTCCTATTGCACTTTTAAAGCCTACCGCGTCAACAAGCAGAGACAAAAGATGATTGTGATTGTATATTCTTCTCTTCCAGAAGACATCCTTCTTCGTTCATCTTTCTACGGCAAAATGTGACTTTTTTTCCTAAATATCTACAGGCTTTTGGATTTATTGTTTATGGACAAATCTTCTGATTTTTTTAAGCTGAAGTATGAACCAGAGAATCCAACATCTCTGGAGTCACTGGTCTTTGAAATACCGGGCCAGGCGCTGTTATCTGACCTGGTGCAAAGGTTGTGGTCGGAGTCACTCTGATGATCAGCCGCATCAAAGCTAAGCAGTGTTGATGATGGTAATCCCAGTAGCTATTGTCTATCTGAAAACAAAAACAAAAAGAATGTTGTTCAGAATCGCATAGATAGATAGATAAATAGATAGATAGATAGATAGATCGATAGATAGATATATAGATAGATATATAGATAGATAGATAGATATAGATAGATAGATAGATAGATAGATAGATAGATAGATAGATAGATAGAAAGATAGATAGATAGATAGACAGGTAGATAGAGAGATAGAGAGAGAGAACTAGCTTTGCAAAAGAGGGAAGGAACAGAATCTCTCTCTCTATCTCTATCTCTATCTCTATCTCTCCATCCATCTATCCACCTATCTACCTTCCTACCTATCTATCTATCTATCTATCTATCTATCTATCTATCTGTCTGTCTGTCTGTCTGTCTATCATTCTGTCAAAGCATCTACTCTCAAAACGTCATGAGGGCATGCCTAGGTCACAACAAAGAGCAGAGGCTGGGGGTGGCTGGACTCCTACCCTCCAAACCAGATTAACCTATGATGGCCACATCATGAGGGCCAGCCATGTCAAACTAAAATCTGCTTCCAATTTTCTCAGGAAGGCGGCCAAAGTCTTGCCTGACAGTTTGATGTGGAGGTGATCAGGGTTTGCGTGTCTGTTTATGCCTCTGTGGCGTCATAAATGGCACGAGAAACCCGTGACGTCATCGACCAGTGGCACTGTCAGCTCGTGCCGAAATACCCAGCCTTCTCTGTTCCCCGTGAAATCCTGTCAGCCCTTTAGCGCTTTATTGGAGTTTTTCATTATCGATGTTCATGTTCTGTGCCATTTTGGTTGAGGTTGGTGCATAAGAATTTGTCACGTTTTCATCCTTGTATGCTTTTTACCATACTTCAAAATTTGTATGTTATCTTTTAACATGTTTTAACGCAAGTTTTGTGTTTATTTAGAACATGTTTTCAATAAAGTGTGTGTTTGCTGTTGGGTTTTTTCTACTGCAACTACTCGTATGTCACATCTTTAATTATTATCTATATCATAGGTGTGGATTTCACTCCTGTACCATGTGCCTGTCTGGCTGTTCTTTGCCTGGCCATGGTGAACATTAATGAAAGAGATATTTTGAGATACACGGTTAAAAAACAAAAAACGTAGTAATAAAGTTTTGTTAAAGAAAAACGATATCTTAGGAGCAGCACTATAAGAAACACACAAACAGATAATGTAGTCATAATATCTTATGTACACATTAAAACCTGCTCCACTTTTTGGCCCTTTGTGCTGTTTGAAACAAATGACAAAATTTACAAAACTGCATGCACACAAGGACTGGTTGTAAAAAACAACAACACGTGTATGTTTATTCATTTATTCTCGAAAAATATAAAATGATATAGACAGACACACAGACAGACAAACAGATAGACACTACACACACAGTCAAAAGAGGTGACCGTGGAAAAAATGTGGTGCTAATTTTCTACCGGAAAAGCAGACTCCTGCCTGACAGTTTGATGAGAGAGTGATCAGGGCTAGTGTGTCCGTTTATGCCCACTGGCCACATAAAATGGCCACAGGAGCCGTGACGTCATGTCTCAGGGCCGCAAAGTGCGCGTGCTTGCTGATTCAGTCTGTCTTTGCAGTCAGGAAGCTGTTTACTGCAGCTTATTCCCGCTTACACACACACACACTATCTATAGATCTTCTTCCTATCATTTGCTCTCGTGATCTTCGGTTTAAGCTTTGTTTATTCGATATACATACATCATAAGCAGACAAGATACAGTATCTTTAATGATGGTATGTGAAAGATAAAGGAAGAATATACGCCCAAATCCGATGTGGCTGGGTTGGGTTTTTTCATTCTTAAGCAGAGTTATTATTTCTGAATAAAATACTATTTTATTCAAAGGTAAAGAATGGTAGGAGAAGTGGAGAGACTTATAGGAGACTACGCTATGATCATGACCAATACCAGTACAACATTCTCTCCAAATCGAAAACAAGATTAAAAGTTTTCATCTGAAAAAATGTGCTCTGATTATTTGATAAATAATGAATAATATACGTAATGTATATAGCACTCTATCTTGTCATTTCAGATACTAAATATACATATGTTATGCCTCCCTTGCTCTGTTCTGCTTGATCAAACTTTTTTCGTAATGGTTGTTTGATGATCGATTATTGCCACCCCAGGTTTACTATTCATTGGGCTACGACCTTGAACGCTACAGCATACGTGCATGCATGCATGCAAACACGTAAACGCACTGGCATAGTGCCTGTAAACGCGCATCCTTTTGGGGTTTCTGACGTAGGGGTCAGAAAGAGAGAGAGACAGACAGACAGACAGACAGACAGACAGGCAGAGAGAGAGAGAGAGAGAGAGAGAGAGAGTGTGTGTGTTGTGTGTGTGTGTGTGTGTGTGTGTGTGTGTGTGTGTGTGTGTGTGTGTGTGTGTGTGTGTGTGTGTGTGTGTGTGTGTGTGTGTGTGTGTGAGAGAGAGAGAGAGAGAGAGAGAGAGAGAGAGAGAGAAGAGAGAGAGAGAGAGAGAGAGAGAGAGAGAGAG
>CM054134.1:129061784-129064284 GCA_028751875.1 Rapana venosa
TATCTGCAGCTTTTGATACCATAGATCACTCAATTCTTCTTTCTCGCCTCCAAAATACGTTTGGTATTAACGGCACAGCCCTCACCTGGTTTGCTTCATACCTCACAGACCGGTTCCAGAAAGTTATTGTAAACAAAATTCAATCAAAACCTGTCAAAATGGAATGTGGAGTCCCGCAGGGATCAGTCCTGGGCCCTGTTCTCTTTACTCTCTACACTGCTCCACTCTCACATATAATAAACAACCACCATATTGATCATCATTTCTATGCCGATGATACTCAGCTTCAGTGCAGCGATACTGTTGAAAACTTGCCTTCCCTCCTGACAAATATGTCCTACTGCCTTCAAGACATTCAAAACTGGATGACTCAGAACAAGTTACAACTTAATGCCGATAAAACCGAAGCCATGCTCATAGGGACCCAACATAAACTTTCCTCTATCGCAAAAACTTCAATAGAATTCGGCAATACGTCAGTTCCTTTGTCCAACTCTGTGAAGTATTTAGGAGTAGTTCTTGACAACACACTCTCTATGAAAAAATTCATCACCCAGACCTGCCAGTCTTGCTACTATCAATTACGGCGCATAAGCGCGATTCGCAAGTATCTGTCCACTGATGCAACTTCCAAGCTTGTCACATCTCTCATTCTTTCACGTTTAGACTACTGTAATTATCTTTTGGCTGGCCTACCAGCATCATCTATCCACTCTCTTCAACGCATACAAAACTCTGCAGCTCGACTGGTCCTAAGAAAGAAAAAATCTGAACACATCACTCCTCTTCTGCGATCTCTTCACTGGTTGCCTGTCTCACAAAGACTGGAGTATAAAATCAGTACCCTCTGTTTCAAATGTCTCCACAAATCTGCACCCTCTTATCTCTGTAACTGTCTTCACCTGTACACTCCATCCCGTTCCCTTCGTTCAGCCGCAGATACTTTGTGCTTTCGAACACCCAGATTCAAACAAACCACTGTTGGCCGTCGCTCCTTCTCTGTTTCTGGTCCATCCACCTGGAATGACCTCCCTCTGTCACTTCGCCAAAAGCCTTCACTTGATACCTTCAAATCCAGCCTCAAAACACACTTATTTCCTACCTGAGACTTTCCCCTCACATATCTGTCCGTAATTTTCAACAGCATCTTTCACCTTCTAAGTGTTGTTCCGAGTGTGTGTGTGTGTGTGTGTGTGTGTGTGTGTGTGTGTGTGTGTGTGTGTGTGTGTGTGTGTGTGTGTGTGTGTGTGTGTGTGTGTGTGTGTGCGTGCGTGCGTGCGTGTGCGTGCGTGCGTACGTGCGCGCGCATGGATTTGAAATCTGTTGTTCATTATGTTTAAGGAGAGTTGCATGCCTGTAAATGATTGAGTGCAAGCGCTTCAATTTGTTTGTTTTTTACAAGATTCAGCGCTATATAAATTCCATATATTATTATTATTATTATTACTATGACTCTCTGACTAGGAGGCTTGACTCGCACAGTCCTTATGTGCTGCAGCCCTGGGGGCTGGTTGGCCTTTGGAGAACATCTCCAACTTGGCTGAGAGAGTGGGGATGTGCTGTGGGCAAGGCATCTCCACTATAATCAAATTTCTGCCCAGTTTCCAAAACAGCAGCTGCCTCCCCTGCTGTTTTGGAGGTCATCGTCGGACACGACGGACATACATACATCGATAACTGACAAAGCTTTTAGTCTGGACCTATTATTCATAGTCAAACAACAAACATATTGCTCTGGCAGTATACACTCTATATTTTCCATACAGGCATTAGTTTTCACGTGATGGATATTCCATAAAAAACCACATTTATTATCACCCCCTGTATTCTCTCAGTGCTTTATCTGGAGCTGACAGGTTATTTCAAGTACAGCCATTTTTACTTTGATACTTGACAATCTTGTGTTAGATTTATATTTATCCAAGAAATATCCTGCACTATCAGGGGTTATGTAGCACTGATTTATTTTCCTGGTAGCAATTTCCCAACAAATCCTTTTTCTATTTCAGTAGTCATAAGTATTGTACAGTTTCCCAAAGTATTGTACAGTTTCCCAAAGTATTGTACAGTTTCCCATTAAACATCTTATGTTGTTGCTTTTTATTTCGAGGATAATGGAATAAACACTGATTTTGTTTACATTCATTCCCCACGTGCATGCGGTTTGTAGATGTTGTCATCCGTTCCCAATGACACAATGGCCTACTCTTCCGAAAGGCAGAACGGGTTTTAATGTATGTGTCAGCAGTCGTGTCCTGTATACTGCACATTTCCACAATAAATGTCCTCCTATAAACATTGCATATATATTCCCAACAAACATCTTCCACATCAAGTAGTCATTTCCTATGTTATGCCGACAGATAGCTTCCCATAACCATTGTACTTTTTCCCCAACAAATGTCTTTCATACCAGCAGTAATCTCCCAAAAATAATGTTTACAGAACTCTGGCGGTATCATAATATCCTGCAGCATATCTATAAATAGATCCCTTAATT
>CM054134.1:129069284-129094284 GCA_028751875.1 Rapana venosa
TCTCACTCTCTCCTCTCCTCTCACACACACACACACACCCCACACACACACACACACACAGAGCGGGAACAGCGCCATGTGGACCCCAGGGAAATATGTGGAGCGATGTGGTTTGTTGATGTGGGAGTTCAGCACAGTACGCAGCCTGGCTGCTCGTGTACTGTACTGCCCTGGCAAGTCACAGCTAGCAACGTCAACTTTTTCCCCTCCACTTTTTCTTCTGGTTGGGCTGTTTGAAATGATTGTCATCTGGGTTTTTGGGGGTTTTAGTTTATTTGCTTACTCACTTGTTCATTCAGTCGTTTAAACAAACGCTGCCGAACTGTGCCTCACTATAATATTTGAAATACATAGTTTTACAGCTAAAGAAAAACACATAATTTGATCCAAGGATGTCTACAAAAGTTTTGTATGCTTGCCAATGCCAAATAAAATAATTCTGAGCTGTGTGAAAATATGAAGCGTGCAATTATGTCTTCTTCTTCTTCTTCACCTACACCCTGTTTCTGCAGCATTTTCAAGCGCTGTGACTTCCAAACTTTATCCTTCCACAAGAAGTCTTGAGTCCTCCACTTTCATCCTCCAGTCTCTTTCCCCTATGAATCCGATTAAGATAACGACCATACCTTAAAAAGTACTAACCTTTAAAGATATCTTTCATTTCCCTGTTTAACATAAAAAGGTAAAGGTAAAGTTGTCCCATAACCTATGTGGTCGTAGGGGAGTGAGGCATCAGAGATCTCAACTTCTGTAGGGTCCAGCATATTGAGGGTGGTGCCCTTCTCCTCTCCCTCGCTGCTTTACCTTCCCTGACCCTAAAGAGGCAGGTACCCATTTACAGCTGAGTGAACTAGGGGATTGTACTGAAGCCATGGCGCAAACGGTCATCCATCCAATTGGTAACCACGCTCGATGCTGCTTAACCTTTGCTGGGGGAAAGCAAGAGCTGTGACCACTGAGCTATCCCGCCCCCTGTTTAACATAGACCTCTGTATTAACTTCTCTTCAGTACTCATAAATTTGATAACCGCCATTTCTTTTTATGGTCATTCTGTTGAACTTGTCTTTTCCAGCCAAGCAATGGCTTGAACTGAAAATATGAAACTCTTCCTGCTGTCAAGTAGTCCTGTCATTCATTGTTTCGAGTAGGGTGGGTATCTTCGCTTAAGCATGCTTTACTCACACAAAAACAACACCAACAAAACCTTCAAAAAACAAAACAAAACCCAAAAACCTGTTCCTGTGCCAAATTGTTCATGTGTTGCTCAAATTAATGCTCTTGATGAGAATTTGTGCATGCCATTTCTGAATAAGTTCTGTTAAATTAAATAAGGATCTTAAATGTCAGTTTCACTGTATAACAACAAGCATAAACATCAGCATTTATTTTGGTAAGTAAAAGTTCATGGCTATTTAACAAATCTGGCCAGTCCCAATAAACATCCTGAGAGGTCCACAAAGAAAGGCTGCCTCGACAGCGAGCACGTTCGGCATGAGGATTCTAAAAAAAAGAAATCCACATTAATTTTGTGTGTTGCCTTTTCTTATGACATACAATTCCCTCTACATGCATCTGCCGCTGCTGCCTCTCTCTAAGTGTGTGCATATTTTGTCACTGCGCGATTTTTTCATTCCAGTTTAGCCGCTGCTTCAAAGTGTGAAATGCATTAGCATTCTGAACACTTGCATGACGTGTGGCCTATCGCACTTTCTGTGGGAGGTATGGCCAAACTAGGCCATTGCCTAATATCCATTCTCTGCTGCAGTGTTTGACACTCATCTGACTTGTTTCTCTCTCTGTGTCTTGAATAAACATGTATTAGCTTGCTTGTCTTGAGCGATTGTCGTAGGTTTGAGAGAGAGAGAGAGAACTCTGAACTCTGAACTCTGAAATGATTTAATTGCACATCGGCCTTTGGCCACAATGCAGTAGAGAAAAAAGGGATAATATCTGATATAACATCTCCTATCTATGTACAATCGAGAGATAGAGACACACACACAGACAGAGACAGAGACAGAGAGAGGCTGTCAGTTATTTACAATGCCATGTTTCTGAATCGGGGTTTTGTTCCGAATGGCCTCGCTTTCTGTCTGTTTGAAAGATACAGTTGATGGCTTGTTTTGTAAGGTGTTTTTTTTTTCTTCAAGGCAAGTTTGGCTGGTCCTTACTATATTTTTCCTTTTCTGAACCTAGATTTCTACTGTTAGTTGGTATTATTTTTTTAAAGAGGGGAGGAAGGGTGGATAGGGTGGTAGCCTAGTCTGTTGTGACGTAAAGTGGCTGTTGTAAAGTGGACATGGTCAACGGAGATAGGAACTCCACCCTGGATCCGGACACTGTGACAACTCAGCATTGCTAGGTGGGCTGCCAATGCACAGAGGGTACACCCCAAGACAACTCCAAATCTGACAATTCCTATTGTCTGCGTGAGGGTGCAATGGGGTCAAACAGCAGATTTTCAAGGGAAAGTTAGGGAGTACACGTTTTACGTTCGTAATCGCGACTGAGTTTTTCGTTTATGCAATACCCTTTTGCTGCCATTATTTCTGTCCGTGATTTATGTATGTTGGTAGAAAACGATGTACTAGGCAGTTAAAAAAAAAGAATTTTAAGTCACTTTTTGACCAGGTTCACACTATTGAACGATTGAATCCAGAAAGCGACAAGGAATCCATTTTACGATACCACACCCGTGGTTTCAGTGTTTAATTCTAGATGCGACGATAGCTGAGGGCACGAGTTCGAGCCTCCACTGAGGACTCCGTTCAAGGAGACTTTTCCCTCATCATCAACACTCGACACTGACTCCACCCATTCCATGAAAATCCTTCCACTTGGGATACAAACCCGTTTCAGTGTGCGAACACACGCACATTTTGTGCACACATTAATAGACGTTATGCAGCTTTTGTAACGGAGTTCGCCAGTAATGTTCGATGGGATGGATGACACCAGTATGCCCAGCATGCACCTTATTAAATATAAAAGACTGGGCTCCGCCAGATTCAACATGGTCTCGACAGACTGATTAATAAGTTAAGTTCAATGCCCTTACAATCTTTCACTGGAACATTGCAGTTATGTTTTATCAAAACAAACTGTGTCCGGCGCAATATAAAAAATTTACAGGCAAGTTGACAGCTAAGCTACAGCCAAACTTTACAGTAAAAATTTCCAGTCAAACTTTCCAGACATGTACAGCCAGCCAGGTTACACGTGTGTGCGTGCGTGTGCGTGTGTGTGCGTCCGTACGTGCGTGCGTATGTGTGTGTGTACATAAATCATTGCACTCACTAATATGAACATATCCATACATGTACACAAAAATATACATACAAAGAACTAAGCAAATCCTGTTGATACGTTGATAATACCATAATCAACACACACACAAACTTGCAAAAATACACACATACACACACACACAACACACACACACACACACACACACACACACACTGCGCGTGCACGCGCGAGGGACGGGGGAAATCTCTTATCCATTATTCACTTTTTACTGGATGACGCTACTTTCAGTCGTTTGATCTTCATTTATTCATGTATCTGGTCAGCTTGTTTACATACTCACTTGCTAACTGATTCACTGACTGACTGACTGACTGACTGACTGACTGACCGACCGACCGACCGACCGACTGACTGACTGACTGACTGACTTAGTTACTTGCTCAATCACTTACTTATTCACCCAGAACATCTTCCGTACACGCTAAAATCTGTTCCGCTTTCTGAGAGAGTAGGCCAATAAGTGCCGGTGGGAAAGGATGACAAAATTGACAAAACTACATACACACGGGGACTGGGTGCAAAACAAAAGCACATAAGTGCTTATTGCATTACCCTCAAAACGAATTAATATAAATAAACAAAAAAATGAAACTTACATTTGCTTGCTTTCTTGCTTACTTTCTGAATTCCTTGTTTATATACTTGTTAATCCATTCATTGGTTTTATTATTTATTTTTCTATCTATTTCACTTTTTTCCCGCTTTGTGAGAATAAGGCGGCTGGTCCTTCATGTACATTTATTTTGATATTTATTCTGTTATTTCAGCTTTTTTTTCAATCTGTATGTTTGGGCGTTTATTTGGTCCCCTTTCGTTTTTTGGGGGGAGGGAAATAAATTGCGTTCTCCTTTGTCTCAATCTAAACGTGCGAGAAATAAATCCCACATTTCCCTTTTGGGAATTTCTGTCTGTCTTACAGTCTTTATGTCTACCTCTGTCTGTCTGTCTGTCTCTGTCTCTGTCTGTCTCTGTCTCTGTCTCTCTCTTATATATCTGTCTGTCTATCTATCTATCTATCTATCTATCTCTGTGTGCTTTTATGTGTCTGCCTGTCTAAATTGTCAATCTATCTGTCTCCGTCTCTCTCTCTCTCTCTCTCTCTCTCTCTCTCTCTCTCTCTCTCTCTCTCTCTCTCTCTCTCTCTCTCTCCTATCTCTGTCTGTCTGTCTGTCTGGGCACCGTGCCCCCCTACCCTCTCTCGTCTCTGTCTCTGCCTTTGCCCCTTTCCTCCTCACTCCCCCTCCTCCTCTCCCTCCCCCCTCCCCCCTCTCCTCTCTCACTCTCTCTCACTCTCACTCTCTCTGCCTGTCTCTGACCCCTTGTATGTTTCCATTTATTGACATTGCCTTTGCTTCTGCCTTTCTCCCAGCGGCAGGCATAAGCTAACGCCATGCAGGCAGACAGACCTCTGGGGAAATACACATTGCCTGCCAACCACAGGTATAGTAGGGTTTGTTGCCCTGAGAGTTCAGCCCAGTGCTCTCTGAACCTGTCTCTTGTCCTCCTCCTCCTCCTCCTCCTCCTCCTACACGTTGCAAGTGCAGTGCAGTGCAGTGCAGCGCAGTGCAGTGCAGTACAGCGCAGTGCAGTGCAGTACAGCGCAGAGCAGGGTCGTGTAAGTGTAGTGTAGTGCTCCTGTGTAGTAAGAAGTAGGCGTAGGTATAGTAGCAACAATAGTCTCTGTCTCTACGTCTGTATGTCTCTGTCTTTGTCTTTCTCTGTCTCTCTTTCTGTCTCTATTTGTCTCTGTCTCTCTCTGTCCCTCTTTCTCTCTGTCTCTGTCTCTGTCTCTGTCTGTCTCTCTCTCTCTCTCTCTCTCTCTCTCTCTCTCTCTCTCTCTCTCTCTTCTCTCTCTTGCTTTTGTGTTCTGCTAGTCTAAATTGTCAATCTGTCTCTCTCTCTCTGTCTCTCTCTCTCTCTCTCTCTCTCTCTCGTTTGCTTTCTTGCATTCTGGATGATTTTATCGGCTTCTTTTATTTGCTTGTTTGTTTGTTTGTTTGGTGTTGATACAATTTTTTTAAGTTATTTTTTTAAAATCGAAATTGGGAACGATATCGCAAGTTGTAGTTCATCCCAAGTGATTATTTCAAAATCATCCTGTGGGAGTTTTTATGGTGTGGTTTGTTGTTGTTGTGTGTTTTTTTGGGGGGATGGGATTTGTTGTTATTTTGTTGGAATTATTTTCGTTTGTGATAGAATGTCTTGTACATGTATGCATTTAGATGAAGACGTGATTACATGAACTAGAAAAGTGCTGAAGTTAATGTCAAGATGACCACGATGTCATTTTTTATGATTACATATGCATCAATTTTAACAAAACCCATCTAACAAACAAGCAATTACACTGTGGAGATGGAAAACAAAATGTTATTTTGTGGTATGTTTTTTCCTGTTTGTTTGTTTGTTTGTTTAAATGTAGGCTGTGGCGATAAGAATTTGTAAGGAATGTGTGGTCTGCTTTACGACTGTTGAGAGCACGTGCGCGTGCATGTGTGTGTGCGTGTGTGTATTGCAGCCGTGATTTGTACTGAATGTGATATCAAGACCTCTCTCTCTCTCTCTCTCTCTCTCTCTCTCTCTCTCTCTCTCTGCACGTACAAGTATAAGGTGTACGTTTGCACGCGTGTTTGCGTACATACTTTTTTGTGTGCGTCAGTAGGTGCATTGTGCGTGCATTTGCGAACGTCTTGTTACATGTTCTAAGTTGCGCTTTATATCACTGCATCTCTCACAATGTCTTCTTACATGTTTCAGTCTGCATCTGTCACAATATCTGTTTACATTTATCAGTCTGTACTTTACATGACTACAGCTCTTGCAATGTGTTGTTTCTTTTTTTTTCCAACAATCCGACATCACTTGACTTCTTCCCTTGACTCCTTAAGGAGTCATTGAGGCACTGCACTTCATTTTTCAAGCGGTGTCTCTTACAGGCATTGACCCTGGCCAGGCCCCTCCCTCTCCAGGCCCTGCATGGAATGTGAAGTATGTTTGTATCGCCACATGCCATTGGCTGTGATTGTAGTCATGAAAGTCTTTCTGTCTTTTCTTTCGTACCTGTTTATGTACATTGATTGAGTAGCCATGCTTTGGGATAAGGGTGTATTTTTTAGTTTATTTCTTTCGTCATTGTAACTATGTGTGCACTAAATGCATTTGTTTCTTACTGAGATAAGGCTTTGATTTTTTTAATTTGTGTTGTTTTCTGTTCTTTTTGGTTGGGTTTTTGTGTTTTTTGTTTTTACGAGGAACAAGTCTTTTTTTTTTTTTGCAACACTCATGTGATTACCTCCCTTTACCAGATCGTTTGCAGAAGTTGCTGGTTCTTATGAAGATAGCCATATGAATCTTGCTTTCTTCATCTTTCCATCGGGTTTTCCAGCTTACCTCCTTCCTCCTCCCCCTCCCCCCCAACATATATAATATAAAATTCAGATTGCACACACACACACACACACACACACACACACACACACACACACACACACAACATATATATATGTGTGTGTGGTGTGTGTGTGTGTGTGTGTGTGTGTGTGTGTGTGTGTGTGTGTGTGTGTGTGTGCAATCTGATATATATTGTGTGTGTGTGTGTGTGTGTGTGTGTGTGTGTGTGTGTGTGTGTGTGTGTGTGTGTGTTGTGTGTGTGTGTGTGTGTGTAAATCTGAATTTTATATTATATAATTATGTTGGGGGGTGGAGGAGAAGGAGGTAAGCTGGAAAACCCGATAGAAAGATATATACATATAGATAGATAGATAGATAGATAGATAGATAGATAGATAGATAGATAGATAGATAGATAGATACACAGATACACAGATACACAGAGACAGAGACACAGAGACAGATAGATAGATAGATAGATAGATAGATAGATAGATAGATAGATAGATAGATAGATAGATAGATAGATAGATCTGTATGTGTAAGTGTGTGTGTGTGAATAGAGAGACACACACACAGAGAGACAGAGATTTGGGTATTCTAGCAGAGGATGCCCCACAGGTCTTCTGAAGAAGTGAACGTACGGAGAAATTGTTCAGCCAGACATAAGTATGTGTTTTCAATTTCTGTCATTTTGAACACAATCAACATTCAACATACAGACACGTTTGGCAACGTAGCGTTTCAAACATTGTGAATAATGTAATTGCCATATTCCAGATGAAACACGGAGAAGCAGCGTTGCTAAATTGGAGTTGTTTTTAGTTTCTTATGAGCAGAATAATTACAGCTTTCACAACATTCTCTGATGGGGATTGCTGTTTTTTTTCACTCTCTCTCTCTCTCTCACCATTATGTAATTATTGGCTTTTAGCATTGTGTAATATCATATTACAGTTGGTGCCCATCCATGTCTCTGTCTTGTCTCAGTCTGTCTGTCTGTCTGTCTTGGTCTGTCTCTATCTGTCTGTCTGTCTCGGTCTGTCTGTCTGTCTATCTTGTTCTGTCTCTGTCTGTCTGTCTCGATCTGTCTGTCTGTCTGTCTGTCTGTCTCTCTTTTCTCTCTGTGCATGCGTGTGCGTGCGTGGGTGCATATGGATGGATATGTGTGTGAGTGTATCATTCTGTCTGCCTGGCTGCTCATACCCTCCTATACACTCACCCTAAAGAGGACAAAAGATGCAGACAGAAACATAGCAAACAAGCTGCATTCCCCCAGTATTAAGTGACTGACTTCTACCCTCCCATAAATGTCAGCCGTCATTCACTCTCTAAGCTGACCCTCATGCAGTGGCCACACACACACACACACACACACACACACACACACACACACACACACACACACACACACACACATACACACACACACACACACACACACACACACACACACACACAGCAGTGGGAACTACAGGGCTATGCCCAGAATGAATATAACCTGCTGCCATTTGCCCTTGCTGCAATAACCACAACCCTGACAGTCCCTGGGCTATACTGTTTCTCTCACCATATCAGTGGCATTTTGTTGTTGTGTTTTTTAAATTGGTCCTTGACTAGAACCCCGTTCACTCCTGGTGAGATTTTTGCCACTGCAACCATTTTCTCTCCACCCTGAAGACAGCCCTATTTCCAACTTTTGGGGTTAGCAGCAATTTAGATGAGTGGAACAACTTGGGAATCTGTGTTCGTGAGTTTATTTCTATGATAGGTGAGATGTTAAAGTTTATTTTATGTGTTTGCCTGTCTGTTATCTGGCTGTCAGTCTGTTTTTGTGGTGCATAATTGTTTTGGTTGTCGTGCTAATGTGTCTGTATGCAGATGTGTGTGTATGCATGAGCAAGCATGTGAGTAGAAATGTGTACCAGTGTGTGTGTGTGTGTGTGTGTGTGTGTCTGTGTGCTTGTCTGTCTGTCTGCGTGCTCACGCCCTCACATACACTCACCCTCAAGTGGACAGGAGATGCAAACAGAAGTGTAACAAACTGCACCCCCCAGTGTAAAAAAAAGGCTTTCTTATGGCACCTTATGAATGTCAGCCTTAATTCACTCTCTAAGCTGACCCTCATGTAGTGGACACACACACACACACACACACACACACACACACAGCAGTGGGAACTACAGGTCCATGCCCTGAATAAATATAACCTGCTGCCATTTGCCCTTGCTGCAATAACCACAACCCTGACAGTCCCGGGGCTATACTGTTTCTCTCACCATATCAGTGGCATTTTGTTGTTGTGTTTTTTAATTGGTCCTTGACTAGAACCCCGTTCACCCCTGGTGAGATTTTTGCCACTGCAACCATTTTCTCTCCACTGTGAAGACAGCCCTATTTCCAACTTTTGGGTTAGCGGCAATTTAGATGAGTGGAACAACTTGGGAATCTGTGTTCATGAGTTTATTTCTATGATGTGTGAAATGTTTAAGCTTTATCATATGTTTGCTTGTCTGTTATCTGGCTGTGAGTCTGTTTTAGTGGTGCATAATTGTTTTGGTTGTCGTGCTTATGTGTCTGCATGCAGATGTGTGTGCATGCATGAGCAAGCATGTGAGTAGAAGTGTGTGTCAGTGTGTGTGTGTGTGCTTGTATGTCTGTTTGTCTGTCTGTCTGCATGCTCACATCTTCACATACACTCACCCTAAAGAGGACAGGAGATGCAAACAGAAGTGTAACAAACTGCACCCCCCAGTGTAAAAAGGGCTTTCTTATAGCACCTTATGAATGTCAGCCTTAATTCACTCTCTAAGCTGACCCTCATGTAGTGACCACACACACACACACACACACACACACACACAGCAGTGGGAAATACAGGGCCATGCCCCCAATAAATATAACCTACTGCCATCTGCCCCTGCAGCAATAACCACAACCCTGACAGACCCGGTGCTACAGTGTTTCTCTCACCATAATATAAGTGGCAGTTTTGTGTGGTCTTTGGCTAGACCCCCGAGGTTTACACATGGTGAGACTTGGCCACTCCAACCGTTTGTACCCACAGCAAGGTAGCTGCATTTCCAGATCTGGGGATATAATAGTGGTAATTTAACTGAGTGGAACAACTTGGGAATCTCTGTTCACAGCCACCATTTTCCCCACCATTAAGATGGCTGCATTTCCAAATCTGGGGATAGTGGTAATTTAAATGAGTGGAACAACTTGGGAATCTCTGTTCACAGCCACCATTTTCCCCCACCATCAAGGTGGCTGCATTGCTGACTTTAAGTGATGGTGGCAATTTATGAATTAGCAGAACAACTTTGTGAATCTGTGTTTGTGGGTTTATTCTATGATGTGTGGCATGTTCAAGTTTAAATAATGTGTTTGCTTTGTCTTTTATATTGCTGTGAGTCTGGCTTTGTGGTGCATGTGCTTTTGAGTTGTTGTGCACAGAGGTTTGCATGCAGATGTGTGCATACTCGCGTGGACAAATGTGTGAGCATGTGCACTTGTGTGTGTATGTGTCTCTGTGTGTATGTTTGTGTGTGTTTTCATTCTTTTTATGTTATTCTTTTTATCGTGGATAATAGATAAGCACTTATATGCTTTTTTTTATATATATTTAGTCCCCGTGTGAATGTGGCTTTGTAAATTTTGTCATCTGTTCCCACTGGCACACAATGGCCTACTCTTACAAAAAGTGGAACAGGATTTAACGTGTGCGCAAGATGTTCTGCATGCGTTCGCACACGGGGCCTCGGTTTATAGTCTCATCCGAACGACTTTTGGGGAGAGTGGAGTCTGCACTGATGTTAACTCCAGGGAAAAATATCCCCTTGAACCGGAATCGAACCCAGGTCGTCAGATTGCGAGCGCAATGTTCTAACCACTAGGCTATCCCGTCTCATGTGCATGAATGTGTATGTGTGTGTGTATGTATGTGAGTGTATGTCTGTTTGCATGCCCACACCCTCACATACACTCACCATCAAGAGGACAGGAGGCGCAGACAGACAGACAGATAGACGCATAACAAGCAAACTGCATTCCCCAGTATGGAAAGACTTACTTAATATAACATCCCATGAATGTCATCCATCATTCCCTGCCAAACCTGACTGACCCTCCCTCATCTAGCAAAAGGCTGACATCCCCAGTAGTATTCTGCTGTTCCCTTCCCTGGTAAGCGGCAATTTGAATGAATGGAGCCCTTTCCAGTAGATGTCTGTTCATGGGGTTTCTGTTTCTGTTTTTGTTTTTGTTGCTGGTTTTTATTTTTTGTTTATCCGCTACAGTTCCGAGGTTTACCATTGGTGAGATATTTTGCATATGCAACTTTTCTCCCCCCCCCCTTCCCCCCCTCCCAACCACCACCACCACCACCATTTAGGAGCCGTATGTTGTCTTTGGGGATGGTACCTAAACACAGCACCTGTGTACAAGCGGAGTTTTGGGGGGTGTTTTTTTTAAAACTTTGTCACCCATTCCTACAGGAGCAAAAAAAGACATACTCTTTCGAAAGGCGGGACGAGTTTTCAACGGGCGTGCAAAATAATCTGCGTGAGTTCGCACACGGGGCTTCAGGTTATAGTCTTCTTTTTCATCGAACGCTCAAACAGCAACTATTGATGTCTGTCATAATTATGAGCGAAACGTAATGCGTTGAGCTGCCGTCAAGTACCTGACAAGTCAGGCCCAGCGCATCCGACTTCTGCATGGGAGAGAGTTGTTACCTTTTAAGTCTTTCTGAGAGAAAATAAAAAAGGGGGGAGGGGGGCGCAAATGGATAAAGAAGAAAGAAAATAGACAAGAAAGAAGTGACAGAAAGAAAAGGAAAATGTAGAGACAACGAGAGCGACAGAAAAGAGAATTCCTAGCACCAAATTTCCAGAAGGTGGGGATGCTATTTATGCTGGCAGACCCCCAGCATCCTCATGGGGGAAGGCTTACAGTCTCAGCCAAATGACTTTGACATTCAGTTAGATTTTTTCCGTCAAACTGGGAAGACAGGGCAAGACTGGGAATTGAACCGAGAACTTCACGGTGTACTTGTGAGGCAGGTTTTAACCGTCCAGCCACCTTCCTTCCTACTTCATGTTAACGTGATATTAATTTTTATGTGAAAGGTTATTGTATGATATGATGCGTGAAATGTTTAAAATTATGTCATGTCTCCGTTTGTCTTTATTTCATCTTAAATCAGAGAGGGGAAAAAAACCTGGTAAATTGTACGCAGTACTGTATCCATCAGTGCTGTTGAAAGAGAGAAAGGGAGAGGAGGGAAAAGGAAGAAAAGAAGCAAAGGAGAGAAAATAAAAAAGAAAGAATGGATGAATGTATCAATGAATGAAACAAACAAATAACGGACAAATTAATGAAAGAAGCAAATGAAAGAGGACGCACAGAAAGAGAGATCGACGAGAGAGAGAGAGAGAGAGAGAGAGAGAGAGAGAGAGAGAGAGAGAGAGAGACAGACAGACAGACAGACAGACAGACAGACAGACAGACAGACAGAGAGAGAGAGAGTTGTTTATCTGCTCCAATACCACGCTAATGGCTATCTTTCCTTGTCATTCTTCTTCCAGTTGGCTCCATCGAAAGTGTGTGTGTGTGTGTGTGCGTGTGTATGTGTGTGTGTGTCTGTTTAGTCATTCATTCATTCATTCATTCGTCTGTCTGTCTGTCTATCTATCTATCTATCTATCTATCTATCTATCTATCTATATGTGTCTGTCTGTCTGTCTGTATGTATGTATGTATGTCTATCTGTCTGTCTATCTATCTATCTGTATATTAATTTATCTATTTGTTCAATTATTCATCTGCATATTCATTCATGCATTTTTTTTCTTTATTCCTTCATGAATTGATACAGCTTCATAATTTAATTTTTTTTATTTTACATTTTTTGATCTCATCAGTTCTCTATGTCTGGCTTGGAATAACATTTACATTTATAACATTTGATGGATTTCACGCATTTGCAGACGAAAAATACTGGCGAGGCGTTAAAACAGGAGAGGTGTTATTCATCATCAGAATTATGCATTTCTGCCTGAGCAAGTTCTAATATTCCTACAGAATCACAACAACAACAACAACAACAACAAAATCCAAAATGGCAGAGTGTGGAAGCATAGAAATCGCACTGTTACCCAGGAGCTCACTCAGCAAATCTACATAAATGATCACTGTAGATCTTGTTGTGTTAACGCCCTAAAAGGTCTAATTCCTCTCCGGCCCTTAAAAGTGTACAATCAAAAACAAACACAAGACCGTCTCCTCCCCCACCCACCCATCCACCACCACCAATACCAAATCAGCAATATTCCAATGCCAGTAGTTTATTTGTGCGTTTGTCCATTTCTTTTCTTTCTTTCTTTCTTTCTTTCTTTCCTTTTTGTCTTTCTTTCATTTGTTTGTTCGTTTGTTCATCCATTCGTTCTTTATTTGTTAATCGATCAATTTTTCAACGTAAAGTATGCACACACATACACACACAAGCACACGGATAGACAGACAGACAGGCAGACAGACACAGACATACAAACAGACAAACACACGCACAGAAAAGGAGAAGGGGAGGGTGGTATAAAATATGCAGATGACATGTCAGACATGACCTAAGGCAGACAATATCAAATTGTCCTTTATAAAAGCTTGACTGTCAGTTAGATGAAGGGTTGCAGAGGGGGTCCCTTTCCATTGTTCACCCCTATACTATCACTCCACTACAAGTAGCACACACAGCCAGGCTGTGACTGTGAGAACAGCAGTAGTGGTGGTGAGAGAGAGAGGGAGTTAGTTATTCACCTCTCCCTATACTGATACTGATACTACTGAATTCATTGGGTATGGCTTCTTTCCGAATGCCATCTGTGTGTGTGTGTGAGACAGACAGACAGAGACAGATATGGAGAGACTGACAGAGACAGACAGACACACACACACCTAAACAAACACACACACATGCATGTATGCGCACGAACACACACACACAGATAAACAGACAGGCAGGCAGACACAGACATACAAACAGACATACACACAGAAAAGGAAAAAGAGAGGGGGGTATAAAATATGCAGATGACATGTCAGACATGACCTAAGGCAGACAATATCAAATTGTCCTTTATAAAAGCTTGGCTGTCAGTTAGATGAAGGGTTGCAGAGGGGGTCCCTTTCCATTGTTCACCCCTATACTATCACTCCACTACACGTAGCACACACAGCCAGGCTGTGACTGTGAGAACAGCAGTAGTGGTGGTGAGAGAGAGAGGGAGTGATTCACGTCTACTTATCTGATACTGATACTACTGAATTCATTGGGCGTGGCTTATTTCCGAATGCCATCTGTGTGTGTGTGAGACAGACAGACAGACAGAGACAGATATGGAGAGATTGACAAAAACAGACAGACTCACACACCTAAACAAACACACCCATGTATGCACATGCGCACACACACACAGATAAACAGACAGGCAGACAGACACAGATATACAACCAGAAACACACACAGAAAAGGAGGAGGGGAGGGGGGGTATAAAATATGCAGATGACATGTCAGACATGACCTAAGCCAGACAATATCAAATTGTCCTTTATAAAAGCTTGGCTGTCAGTTAGATGAAGGGTTGCAGAGGGGGTCCCTTTCCATTGTTCACCCCTATACTATCACTCCACTACACGTAGCACACACAGCCAGGCTGTGACTGTGAGAACAGCAGTAGTGGTGGTGAGAGAGAGAGGGAGTGATTCACGTCTACTTATCTGATACTGATACTACTGAATTCATTGGGCGTGGCTTCTTTCCGAATGCCATCTGTGTGTGAGAGAGACAGACAGACAGAGACAGATATGGAGAGATTGACAAAGACGGACAGACACACACACACACCTAAACAAACACATGCATGTATACGCACGCACACACACACACACAGATAAACAGATAGACAGGCAGACAGATACAGACATACAAACAGACAAACACACACACAGAAAAGGAGAAGGGGAGGGGGGTATAAAATATGCAGATGACATGTCAGACATGACCTAAGCCAGACAATATCAAATTGTCCTTTATAAAAGCTTGGCTGTCAGTTACATAAAGGGTTGCAGAGGGGGTCCCTTTCCATTGTTCACCCCTATACTATCACTCCACTACACCTAACACACACAGCCAGCTGTGACTGTGAGAAAGGCAGTAGTGGTGGTGAGAGAGAGAGGAGTGATTCACGCCTCCTTATACTGATACTGATACTACTGAATTCATGTGGGTGTGGCTTCTTTCTGAATGCCATCTGTGTGTGTGAGAGACAGACAGACAGAGACAGATATGGAGAGATTGACAAAGACAGACAGACCACACACACCTAAACAAACACACGCATGTATGCACACGCGCACACACAGATAAACAGACAGACAGGCAGACAGATACAGACATGCAACAGACAAACACACACAGAAAAGGAGAAGGGAGGGGTGTATAAAATATGCAGATGACATGTCAGACATGACCTAAGCCAGACAATATCAAATTGTCCTTTATAAAAGCTTGGCTGTCAGTTACATAAAGGGTTGCAGAGGGGGTCCCTTTCCATTGTTCACCCCTATACTATCACTCCACTACACCTAACACACACAGCCAGGCTGTGACTGTGAGAAAGGCAGTAGTGGTGGTGAGAGAGAGAGGGAGTGATTCACGCCTCCTTATACTGATACTGATACTACTGAATTCATGGGGTGTGGCTTCTTTCTGAATGCCATCTGTGTGTGTGAGAGACAGACAGACAGAGACAGATATGGAGAGATTGACAAAGACAGACAGACTCACACACACCTAAACAAACACACGCATGTATGCACACGCGCACACACAGATAAACAGACAGACAGGCAGACAGATACAGACATGCAAACAGACAAACACACACAGAAAAGGAGAAGGGGAAGGGGTGTATAAAATATGCAGATGACATGTCAGACATGACCTAAGGCAGACAATATCAAATTGTCCTTTATAAAAGCTTGGCTGTCAGTTAGATGAAGGGTTGCAGAGGGGGTCCCTTTCCATTGTTCACCCCTATACTATCACTCCACTACACCTAGCACACACAGCCAGGCTGTGACTGTGAGAACAGCAGTAGTGGTGGTGAGAGAGAGAGGGAGTTAGTTATTCACCTCTCCCTATACTGATACTAATACTACTGAATTCATTGGGTATGGCTTCTTTCCGAATGCCATCTGTGTGTGTGTGTGAGACAGACAGACAGAGACAGATATGGAGAGACTGACAGAGGCAGACAGACACACACACACCTAAACAAACACACACACACATGCATGTATGCGCACGAACACACACACACAGATAAACAGACAGGTAGACAGACACAGACATACAAACAGACAAACACACACACAGAAAAGGAGTAGGGGAGGGTGGTATAAAATATGCAGATGACATGTCAGACATGACCTAAGCCAGACAATATCAAATTGTCCTTTATAAAAGCTTGGCTGTCAGTTAGATGAAGGGTTGCAGAGGGGGTCCCTTTCCATTGTTCACCCCTATACTATCACTCCACTACACGTAGCACACACAGCCAGGCTGTGACTGTGAGAACAGCAGTAGTGTAGTGGTGGTGTGAGAGAGTGAGTGATTCACATCTCCTCTACTGATACTGATACTACTGAATTCGTGGGGAGTGGCTTCTTTCTGCCTGAGTGCTATCTGTGTGTGTGTGTGTGTGGGGGGGGGGGGGGGGGGTTGGAGAGAGGAGGTGGTGTATGTGTGTATAGGGGGGGGGGGGGGGGTACGTGTGTGTGTGTGTGTGTGTGTGTGTGTGTGTGTGTGTGTGTGCAAGTATGCATTTCTGTGTATCTAGGTATATTGGAGTGTCTGTGTATCAGTGACCATGTGTGTGTGTGAGTGCATCTGTATCTATACCTGTCCATGTCTATGCGTCTGTGCCTCTATGCCTGTGTCTGTGTTTGTGTCTGTGTGGATATCCACATCTGTGTCCGCATGTGTGTGTGTGTGTTTGTATGTGTGTGTGCACTCACTCAATGCACATGGCAGCATGGCCTGTATGTATGCCTGTCTGTCCTTGTCAGTGTGCAGGATCTTACCAGAAAAGTGCAGGGGTGACTGTAACAGCAACAAAGTGCAAAGGGGTGGGTGGTGGGTAAGCGTGGGGGTAGAACACAAAAAGAGCGCTGACAGGTAGATAAGAGGAGAGACAGCTGCCAAGACAACAAGAACTGATTCAACTTGTATGATACAGCAAGCACATAGGATAGAGTTGTGTTTTTTTTTTGTTTCATTGTGTTTTCGGTGAAAGCGAAACTATAGATGTAAAAAAGAAAAAAAGTTGAGCCTACCCTTGTGGGATGCTCCTCCTTCCCCCCTCCCACACTTCCACACTTATCATTACATACTGGGATGCACCATCAGACTCACACACACACACATACACACATACGCGCATATATACACATACATACGTGCGCAAGCACACGCCCGTACACACACATGTGCGGGGGCACACTCACGCACACACACACAAACACACACACACACACACACACACACACACACTCGGGCACATATACAGACATACGTGCAGAAGTACGTGCATGCGTACATATACTCACATATATGCATGTACGCAGAGACTCACACATTCATGGAGGTTTGATCAAATGTATGCATGCAGGCATACAGAGAGAGAGCGTGAGAGCGAGAGCGAGAGAGAGAGAGAGAGAGAGAGAGAGAGAGAGAGAGACAGGCAGACAGAGAGAGAGAGACAGACAGAGAAAGACAGAGACAGGCAGAGACAGAGAGAGAGTATAATTATTCACCCATAAACCAGCATACACACCCTCACACACAAGCCCTAAGCACACACACTACCCAAAAATGATATTTACTGGCTTAAAGCGTGTTTTCTAGCGTAAAGGAAACACTTCACGCAGAAACTAAATGTTGTGGGGGTAAAAGTTCAATACTCTCATCATGTGATGAATGTGACATTGATCCTCAACCATAACACTTTTGTTGTTTTTGTTCGTTTTGGCTCACAGAGACAGACAGACAGACAGAGACAGAGAGAGAACAAATCTGAACAATGAACCAATTGTATTTATAGAGGGTAATAGAATAAGCATAACAAGAGCTTTGTTTTTCTTTTAATATCCAGCCCTGGGGGGGGGGGGGGGGGGGGAGGGGAAGTAAAGCAAAAAGTGAACAAAAGTAATTAACTTACAATACATGGCATGAAGAGCAATCTAAAGAAAGAAGGAAGACTACACACACGTGTTTATATATAACGAACATGCATCATTACGTCGTCATCCTCATTGTCCATTGATCATCATGCAATTTTTTTTTAAAAAGCTGCCTCAGAGAGAGAGAGAGAGACAGACAGACAGACAGACAGACAGACAGAGACTGAGACAGACAGAGAGACAGAGACAGAGTATAGGCAGGATGCCCAGAGGCAAACGAGACATGGCATATGATTGGCCTGAATATGGGACAGCTCCAATCAAAATAATAATGCAGCAGCGTGAAAATTGCCATTGACTTTAGTGGGTTGTGGGGATTGGGAGGGGAGGGGGGGGGGGTGTGACTGATTTAGTGCTGCTTCCTCCACCACCGACCCTCCCCCCTGCCCCCTCCCTCTTTTTTTTTTTCTCTTCCGCAGAGCTGAGTTTGTTTGACGATCGACCAACAACTCTCTCTGTCTCTGTCTCTCTTTCTGTCTCTCGTATTTCGTATTTGTGTGTCTCTGTTTCTCTCTGTGTCTCTGTCTCTGTCTCTCTCTGTGTCTCTCATATTTTTCTGTCTCTGTTTCTCTCTGTGTCTTTGTCTCTGTCTCTCTCTCTCTTGCTGTCTGTCTGTCTGTCTCTGTCTCCCTCTCGCTATCTGCCTGTTTGTCTCTGTCTCTCTCTCGCAATCTGTCTGTCTGTCTGTCTCTGTCTCTCTGTCTGTCTCTCTCTCTCTCGCTGTCTGTCTGTCTGTCTCTGTCTCTCTGTCTGTCTGTCTCTCTCTCGTTGTCTGTCTGTCTGTCTCTCCCTCTCACTCTCTCTCTCTCTCTCCCTCTCTCTCTCCCCCCCTCTCTCTGTGTCCATTGTCCTGTCACTTAAGCCCTTTGCACACACACATGGACGCGACTGTCGCCGCAGGGATAAGAGCTACTGCCTCACGCAATAGTGATCATGAGTGCAGGAAGGAAGCTTGTGTTACCAGGCTACCTATGTCGGGATGCTTGCATATCAAAACAGGACAAATTTCATTTTGGCTGGCGGTGTTGTTACCAGTGCACAAGATGTATGTGTATTGACTTCCTAACGTCTCTGTTATCTCCCCTTCCTGGAGAACCACACTGAAGTTTTCAGGCTGTGTGGTTTGTTACACTTCGTGTGACGGATGCTATAGCCGAGTGGTTAAGATCAACCGTTCGCTTTCAATCCCATGGGTCTATGAAGTTGTCGGTTGAAATCTCGGCGGTGTCTGATGAATTATTAAGGATCGGGATATTTTTTGACGATCTCCCATGTCAACGTTAAGTACGTACCTGTCAATGTCTTATATGCCTTCGTGTATAATAAACATGCAGAAGATTAAATATGCTCGTATAAGATCCCGTTATTCGTGTCAGTGTCTGGGGGGTTAGGGAAACGCGAACATTCCCAGCATACATCCCCGATGTCGGAACGTAGCTACGACCGTGTTGGGCAAAAATAGTAGCATACGCCAAAGTCTGACCTGGTGTGAACCTCGGAGCTCTACCCGAGAATCAAAACAAAGCAAAGCAACAACAAAAAACCCACCAAAAACCAACCCAATAACAAAAGAAAACCCTTCATGTCTCCCCAGGGTGATTTTCTTGAAATCAAATCCCTGAAGTCTTGCAGGTAAATGGAATGTGGCGGATCCCACAGCTCTGCGGGTGGCTGATTGCACACTGCCTGTGTCTTTTCATCCATGCCACTAGATTGCACACTGCCTGTGTCTTTTCACCCATGCCACTAGATTGCGCTCTGCCTGTGTCTTTTCACCCATGCCACTACATTGCACACTGCCTGTGTCTTTTCATCCATGCCACTACATTGCACACTGCCTGTGTCTTTTCACCCATGCCACTAGATTGCGCTCTGCCTGTGTCTTTTCATCCATGCCACTAGATTGCACACTGCCTGTGTCTTTCCATCCATGCCACTAGATTGCACACTGCCTGTGTCTTTTCATCCATGCCAAGGTAAGGTGGTGGCTGGTTGAAGGTAAGTCCCGAAATTAGGTAGCTGCGCTGGGACTCTAACAAAACAAAACCGACTAGGTTTTTGTCACCTCACTAATGCCGCTCATCGTGTTGTGTCTGTTGATTTCGGTGTGCAAGGTTTTTAATACAGCACAATTGACCAGTTCTTGTGGTCAAACACCGAAATATGTATTTGCTTCTAATGTTTGAAGAGTAGGCCAATGTGTGCCGGTGGAAACAGGTGACAAAGTTTATAAAACCACATGCACACCGAGATTGGATGTAAAAAAATGGACAGTTGTGCTTATTCCATTGTTCCGGAGATAGAAGAATGAATGAATGAATAATTAAATAAATAAACACAACTGTTTGTACCAGCCTGGTAGGTTCGTTCGCTTTGGACCTGGCCAAGCCTGAAAGAGTTTAATGTCAATGCACTGAAGTACACACATTTTCTGAACGGGCCACTGAAGCAAAAGCAAAGAAAACAAACAATGAAATGAATCGGTACCGTGTCCTCCATCTCGCATTCAGGCCAATGTAAACAGTGCGTGGGGTCAGTGACAGCGAGGTGAATGTTGTTGGGCCATGTGGGTCTGCAGACAGAGAACAGGCCTGTCTGTGGGAGAGGTCACTGTCCACCTCACTCCTCTCTCTCTCCATGCGCTACTGTGGTCATTCTGATGAAACTTAACTGGTCTTCTTTTTCCTTGTTGTTACTGTTGATTGTTGTCTTTTTTCCTTTTTTTCTGTGTCTGTTTTGTTTTGTTTTGTATTGGTTGTTATTATTTTGTATTTTCTTCATTTGTCAGTGTGACTTGAGCTTATGTTATAATAATAATAATAATAATGTATGGAATTTACATAGCGCTGAATCTTGTAAAGCAACAAATCAAAGCGCTCAGATTTTATTTCATACCACTTTTAAGTCATGGCAGATTTCTCTCCGTGAAATTCGGGCTGCTCTCCCCGGGGAGAGCGGGAGAACGCGTCGCCACTAAGCGCTGCGCCACCCTTTCACCCTTTTTTTTTTTTTTTTTCTGCAGCTGTATTTGTTTCCCTATCAGAGTGACTTTTTTCTAAGAATTTTGCCAGGGACAACTCTCTTGTTGCCGTGGGGTTTTTTTTACGTGCGCTAAATAATTACGTGTAACACACGGGACCTCGGTTTATCGTCTCATCCGAAAGACTAGCGCCCAGACTACCACTCATGGTCTAATGGATGGGGGAAAAATTTCCGGTCCAAACGGGGTACGAACCGCCGCACACTTCAGACCCGGACTTTTCGCTTTCTAGACAGGCGCGTTACCTCTAGACCACCGATCCACCAATTATACTGTCTTGGTTTCGTTTTATTATTTTTTGTGAGTCTTGTTTTGTTGTTTTTTAATTTATTGTCTTCATTTGTCTGTATGACTTGAGTTTATGTTATACTGTCTTGATTTGCTTGATCATGTTTTGTTAGTCTGGATTTATTTTTTATTAAAAAAAAAAACTCATCATGTATAATTTTTTATTTGTTTTCAACATGTATCAACATTGTCTTTTGAATGCTTTTATAATTATGTCATTTTTTTGGTGATGACAGGATGAAAAAAAGTTGTGTAAACTTAATCTTTTACCCTCAGTAAGATCACTTTTGACTTGACTTGTCTTCACACACACAAAGAGCGCGCGCACTCGACCAATCGCCCACACACGCATGCTCCCAGATCCATCAAAAAAAAAAAAAGTCAAGATAAAAATACAAAGGGATAACACCAGGGCAGAGACAAGAGACAGTGAGAATGAGGCAAGTTTTCAGTCAATTCTTCAAACTTTGTCAAAAGTTCCAAAAAAGTGACAACAAACAGACGTCATAGATTCCAGTGGAAGAAGAAACTTTCTTCAGCAGCGGACTTCCTAGCTGCCAATCAGTCATCCTCTGACCCTTCTCCTGCCCTCTGAATAGAACTAGGCCTAAGGTGCTGAAGCTTGGTTGAAAGCCAACACTGAGCAAACGACTGACTGACTGACTGACTGACGGTGATCCACCAATGCGCTTCAAACTTCCAAGGGAACTAGGCAGAATGAGCTTGCAGACACTATTTATTTCCCCAGACTCCTTTTTCTGATGCATGCAAAGTTTCCAAAGAGGAGTGGAAACTACTAGGCTACCACCAACACAGGAAACATTTGCCTTTGATTCTTCCTCCATCCAGCTTCAATTCAAGTCCATCCACCACTCCCTCTGTCTCTCTCCCTCTCTCTCTCCCTCTCTCCCCTCTCTCCATTCTCTCTCCCCCATTCCCCTCCTTCCCAGCCCCAGGGAAGGACGGCTGGTGAAACATCTCCAATCAGCAGGCTTTCTTCCACAAGTGGGCCCTGCCTCACTGGCCTTTTGTCCTCCCCTGTTTTTCTTCCCTGCGGGCCCAGGCTGCCTGGCTGGGGCCGCGTTTGTTTGGACAACTCCTCGCACAAAGAGACACTGCCGAGCCCTGGGCCTGGGCCCCAGACGGGGAGGTGACAGTCGCACAATTGCTCAGCATTCACGCCTCTCTCTCTTGCTTGGCTGGCTCTTCTCAAAACACTTATATCGGGGCCCCCGATTTTCCTATCTATAGACAGACTCCACAGACACACGGCCCTTGATCGGGGGCCTGAAAACGTTTTAGAAAGTTCTGCCAATGGGAAAAGAGAAGAGAAGCGCTTGACGAGTCGGACGTGTGTGTGTGTGTGTGTGTGTGTGTGAAGACAGGCCCGGTGACCGAAAGAAAAAAAGGGGTTTAGCTGGCAAGAAAAGATCTCAGCCCCTTTCAATGGCGTCCAGATGGTTTTTGTGCTTCCAGGATCAAAATGATACAATCTTTTCAAACACACTTTCCCCCAGCATGAGTGTTTGGGCAAACAGGCTTTTGGGGGCTTGTAAACTTGAGCGGAATTGAATTCTGGGCTGCTGGAGCCTCCTCCATCCTGCTTTGCAACAACTTAACCCCCATCTGCAGGGACAGGAGGGAGGGGGCAGCCAATGGATTGGAGGGCGGTGAGGGTGGCTGTTCCCAAACTGTGAGGAGCTCGGCGTAATGTTGGGTTTGCAGGTTTTCACAATCTGCTAGCAGTGAAGGCTTGTGCGTTGGGAACAAAAGGAGAGGACGTTGAGCAGATCAGGGTGGCAAACGTTCCGTGAAAAGATCCTCCTCCACTCATCAGGACTGCTGTGGTGGGATTGGGGAAGAATCCATCCTGCCCTGTCAGTCCATGATCCTGGAGTGTCGACGATTTGAATTGGGCAGGAGTGGAGAATACATTATTTGAACTGCAGGCTCATGATACGTGTGGCTGCTATGTTGTAGACCGATTTCTGCTGTGTTAGCTTAATCGTTTATTAAAACAACGATTTTTTCATCCTGAATTTTGCCAGGACATTAGCTTCACATTCCAACCATGATTGAAGGCTCATTAAATAATGTCCTTTCTTCAGGCTGATAGAATCTTTCTTTCGTGTGGCTGTTATCTCGTGCTACCTATTTATCCATATAGCGACCATTGTTTTTGTCATGATGGTCCATGCTTTACAACAACCACAAAAGCTAGGATTAGATTTGGACAACATTTCCCCTATCCTTGTAAAAAAAACAACCTGACACGTCGTATTGGCGAAGACGTCTCTCTTCCTTAGTTTCTTTATTGCTTTTATCATTGCTACGGGGATTTTTGTTTGTTTTTGTCCTCCTCCTTTCATAATCATCATCATCATCATCATCATCATCATCATCATCTCACCACCACCACCATCACCATCACCACCACCACCATCACCATCATCATCATCATCATCATCATCATCCATCATCAACATCTTTTTCTGTAAATGGTTGGTTTAAACGTTTAATACGTCGGACATAATACACGGAAAACAGTCGCAGCATTGAATTCAATTATATGAAATTACTGGCCTGAAGTTCAGACTGCCAGTCAGCTCAAATGCACATCCATTGTAAGGAACATGTTCTGCTCAGCGGAAAGGTAACACAAAATAATGTTTCATTAAACATCATGTGTTAGGTAGCTGTACCAGCTGTGCATAACTGTGGGGTTTGCTTGCTGTCGTCTGACACTGGAATTCCTGTACACCTGTCCTAATTTATGGCATCAGGGCGTTGCCCTTTATCAATACGGACATTCACAGATGAACAGATGAAGCGTCCATATTGTTTGTCAGAAAAGTAAAGAAAGCAATGATACAATATAAAAAGTATTGTTAGTCACTACAAAACACTTGAATAAACAAAGGAGGGAAGGATATTATCTCTAAGTGCAATAATCGAAGCAAAAAGAAGACGAGAATGTCAGTCTCTGTCGCAACATATATCAAGATGATGACAATGAAAATTAGTGAATAGAAAGAGGAATACACGAATAGGTAGACAAGTAAAATAAACATCAATAAAAAACAACACACATAAAACATAGTTTCTGTGTGACGTATACAGTGATTGAAGCATGCCACACAATACAATGGAATTAAACACTCTCACACAGTGTAGGGTACAATCCCTACCCTACAGTGTATATGTATTCATATGTGTTCATTTGCCATTAATCTTTATGCACACAATGCGCACGCGCTCAGCGTGTGTCGGAGGATGGGTGCGGGGATGGCGTGTGGTGAGGAAGCAAGCAAGGACGTAAGCACGCACACACACGCGCACACACACACACAACCTCTCTCTCGCTCTCTCTGCTCTCTCTCTCTCTCTCTCTCAACAAACCAACCCCACACAAATCCAACCCTCGTCCCTCTCCAAACTCAAGAACCTAACGACCCGCACCGCACACTCTTAACCATCACAGCACACAACACAGCACAGCACAGCACAGCCTTAAGTAAGCTAGGAAAACACCATCTTGGCACAGACTGCCACAATTAAGGCAGCACTATCGCCTCGCCTCGCACCTGCAAAATGCCAGACCATCCTTGGAACACAAAACGCAAGCACAAGCAGAACCAGAAGCCCCAGTAGCAGCAGCAGCAGCAGCA
>CM054134.1:129099284-129101784 GCA_028751875.1 Rapana venosa
TCTCTCGTCTCTCCTCTCTCTCTCTTCTTCTTCTCCTCATCTCTTTCTCTCTCCTCTTCTCTCTCTCTCCTCTCTCTCTCTCTCCTCTCTCTTATATAAGGGCGGGGACTGGATGTAAAAAAGACATGGGTGCTTATTCATTATCCTCGAAATAAAAGAATTTGTCATTGTCATTGTCATTTGTCATTGTCAATCCATACAGAAGCAAAGGCAGGCACACACACACACACACACAACACACACACACACACACACACACACACACACACACAAGAAATCCATATACAGAAATAAAGACAGTCAGACACACACAAGGAATCCATACAAAAAGAAAGACGGGCAGACAAACACACAAGGAATCCACACAGAAACAAAGACATTAATTAGAGAAAAATGGTGAGATTGACCACAAGAACAAGATCAGCGCTACCCATTTCTCCCCCCTTCCCCTTCCCCGTCTTTCATGTGTTTGTTTCCCTATCGGACAACATCACTGAACGGACCGGGAAGAGCTTCTCCACAACCCAGGCACTTGCCCACAACCGCCGCAAATGGAGCCAGCTGGTGCAACGTTCGTCACTGCAGTGCACCTACGACCCTGGAGGAGGTTATGGGAGCAGATGAGATGAGATCAGAGTGGGAGGGTGGGGGGGGGGGGTTCTACAAAATTTGCCAGGGACAACTCTCTTTTTGCCGTGGGTTTTTTTTACGTGCGCTGAACAGATGCTTGCACACAGGACTTCGTCTTATCGTCTCATCCACACACAAAAATAGCACCCAGACCATCATTCACGATCTTGTGGATTGGGTGAGGGGAGTGAGGGGTGAGGAGGAGTTTCGGACATAATCGGGGATCGAACTCAGACTTCTTGCTGTCTAGGCAGGTGCGCTACCTACCTCTAGACCACCGATCGATCCCTGTTAGACAAATATTGGAACTAAACATGCCATCAATGTGACCCGGCAGCAGTGCAGGGTCTTTTTCAGCTGGCGGCCTTGCGGCGGCCTATCGCTGAAAGCTCCAGGCACACTGCTGGCTATAGGGAAGTGACAGGAGGGGGATGGGGTGTGAGGGGAGGGGGTGGGGGTGGGAGAGGGTGGAAGCTTGAAGTCAGATGTGCCGGCATGTTATGTGGTGAAACCTGCATGAGTGAGTGATATAGGAATATACACTCTGGGACTTGTACTGGGTATGAGCCCAAAAAAGTCACAGAAAGAGAGAGTGAATGCGTGAGAGAGAGACAGAGACAGAGAGATACAGACAGACAGACACAGACAGGACAGAGTGAGACAGACAGGCAGACAGAGACAGACATACAAAGACAGAGAGAGAGACAGAAAGAGAGAGAGAGGGGAGAGAGAGAGAGAGAACAGACAGACAGACAGACAGACAGACAGCAAAGAATAAGAATGCTGTAGCAACATCAACAACAACAACAACAACAACCAACTACTACTACCTTTACTTCTTCTACTACCACTATGGCCCCACCCCCACCCCACCCCTACCCCTATCATTACTACTACGCTTACTTTTTTTTTAAAAACTACTACAACATCTTCAGCAATGGTAAATAAGCGAAACCATCAAACCATTCAAATTCCAGACAACAATAACGACCAAACAAACAAACAACCAAATGTCAAATAATTTAAAGCATAGTACACCACCCAAAAAAATCCTTGCTTCTATCCAAAGTTTGCTGCTTTGACTGGTAAAGAAGAAAGCTCTCTCTCTACATTCTGCTTCGCTTCAGTGACTCTGGTACGTAGACAGACAAGACAAGACAAGACAGACAGAAAAAACAGACAAGACAGACAGAAGACAGACAGACAACACAGACAAAGCAGACAGACAAGACAAGAGAGACAAAGCAGACAAAGCATTCAAACAGACAGGCACGACAAGACCAGACAAAGTAGACAAACAAGACAAGACAAACCAAGACTAGACAGACAGACAAGACAAGACAGACAACGCAGACAGGCAAGACAGACAAGACAAGACAGGACAAGACAAGACAGACAGGCAGACAGACAGAGAACACAGACAAAGAAGACAGACAATACATTCAAACAGACAAGACAAGACAAGGAAGACAAAGCAGACAAACAAGACAAACAAACAGACAAAAACAAGACATGACAAGACAAAGTACACACACAGACAAGACAAGTAAAGCAGACAAGACGTCCAAGCAGACCCAAGACAAGACAGACAGACAGACAGACAGACAGACAGTCATACAGACAGGCAGACAAGACAGACAAGAAAGACAAAGTAGACACACAGACAAGACAAGACAGACAAACAAAACAGACAACACAAACCAGACAACAAAACAGTCATACAGACAAACAAGACAAGACAAATCAGGCAAACAAGACAAACGAAACAGACAAAACAGACAGACAAAGAAGGAAGACAAACACAGAGACAATACAGACAAGACTAGACAATACAGACAGACAGACAAAACATGCTAGACAGACAGTCATG
>CM054134.1:129126784-129149284 GCA_028751875.1 Rapana venosa
ATAACGTAACCTATTCGATATTCTACACCACTAACCTCTCTCCTGAAAAGTTCAAACTGCAACTACAGTGACTAGCCATTAATGCCACTGAGTCTCTCATTAGTCTTATTGCAAAATGCCGCCTCTGGTGATATTGATGCCAAATAAAATTATTCTGGTTCTGCTTTGGGCAAGGCTAGCGTTTTGCTGCTGTAATGACAATAATGGTTAGGACCCCCCCACGCCCACCCCCACCCTCACCCCTTTTCTTTTTCGTAGTGCTATTCTGGTACCGGACTGACTGTGGTGATGCTATCTATATGCTGGGTTATTCATTACTGAGAGTCTGCGACTGCTGCTGCTCTGCTGCTGCTGCTGCTATGTCATTGTTGTTGATGCTATCTCTGCCATCTGGCAATACGGGATGCTGCTGCTGCTGCTGCTACAACAACAGTGACAGCTACTCTCACTACTACTGCTGCTGCTACTGCTACTACTACTACTACTACTACTACTACTACTACTACTACTACTACTACTACTGCTACTACTACTACTACTACTACTTCTACTACTACTAATACTACTACTATTGCTGCTACTGCTACTGCTGCTGCTACTACTTTTAATACTACTATACAAAAACAACTACCATAGCACTGCTGCTGTCGCCTCAATATATTTGTACCTCAGCTATTAGTAGTACAAGCATCCTTACAACACTCTTTGCTGCTTATACTAAATCACTACAACTGCAATACTACACTGTTCCCACAATAATTATCGTTACGGTCCACCCCCCCCCCCCCAACCCCCCTCCCCCCACACACACACACCCTGCTGTTGCCATTTTCACACAAACATTAATACCTAATTATATCAACAGTGAGAAATTCTCTTGTCACTTATTAATGTCACCACTACTCTTGAAGTTGCCGGGGGAATGTGTCGTGTGTGTGTGTGTGTGTGTGTTTTCTTTTGTTTTTGTTTTTCTTGCTTTGTTTTGTTTGTTTGGTTTTGTTTTTATCTTATTTTTTTCTATTCATTTTCTTTTCGAGGATAATGGAATAAGCACTCATGTGCTTTTTTTTTTTACATCTAGTCCCCGTGTGTATGCAGTTTTGTCAATTTTGTTATCCGTTCCCACCGGCACACAATGGCCTACTCTTCCGAAAAGTGGAACGGGTTTTAACGTGTGCACAAGATGTTCTGCGTGCGTTCGCACACGGGACCTCGGTTTATAGTCTCATCCGAAGGACTTTTTGGGGACAGAAGTGGAGTCGGCACTGATGTTAACTCCAGAGGAAAAAAATCCTCTTGAACGAGATACGAACCCGGGTCAGCAGATCACAAATACATCACTCTAACCACCAGGCTATCCCGTCCCCCCTAGTTTCTGACTGTATTTCATTTTGTGTTCTCTTTACACATGGTAAGTTTGGGTCTGTTTTTGTTTTGTTTTTCTTTTTCTTTCGGTGTTTGGGCGGGGTTGGGGTTTTTTTTTTGTTCCTCGGCTAGAGCTCCAAGATTTACCAGTGGTAAGATGTTTGCTCATGCGACCGGTCACCCCCCTCCCGCCCCCCCATCCCCAACCACCACCACCACCATTTAGGTAGCCGCATTCCGACTTCGAGGATTGCGTCTGTTTGTCTAGAAAGAGATTTTTTTTTAAAATAAAAGATGAGAATACTTACTTCTTTCTCTTAAGTAAACAATAAATCAATCAATTCGCCTATTAACAACAACAGCAAGCAGCAGCAACATCAACAAAACAAACAACAATGAAAACAACAAAACAATAACAACAACAAAACCCACACACGATACAGACACTGCTAGGGTAGGGTGGGGTTGGGGTTGTTGTTTTTTTCAATGCAGAGACAGAATTTAGCACCATTTGTCACCACATAAAAGTCATTCATTGTACTAGCTCGTTAACTGGACTCCCCCCCCCCCTTCCACCTCCCACCCCATCCCCAACACCCTCCCCTCCCCATCCTTCCCTGTCCCCATCCCCATCCCCATCCTCTGGCTGGTCCACTGAAGATTGATTGTAGCAGCCTCACACACTACCAGTCGCAGAAAGAAATCCATCGGCAGAAGCTGCTGCTGGGCAGTAATTAAAACTGAGCTGGCCATTCTTCATCTGACCTTGGAACCAGGTCCTTTCTTCCTGCCCCTGCCTGCTCTGTCTGTCTGTCTGTCTGTTTGGTTGTCTGTCTGTCTGTCTGGTTGTCTGTCTGTCTGTCTGGTTGTCTGTCTGTATGTCTGGCTGGCTGGCTGGCTGGCTGGCTGTCTGGTTGGCTGGCTGTCTGTCTCTGTCTCTTGTCTGTTGCTATCTCTCTCTGTCTTTCTCTCTGTCCTGTTTCACCGTCTCTTTGTCTGTCTGTTCTGTCTGTTCTGTCTCTCTCTGTCTCTGTCCCACTCTCTCTGTCTGTCTCTCTGTCTCTGTCCCTCTCTTTCTCTCTGTCTCTCTCTATCTGTCTCTCTGTCTCTGTCCCTCTCTCTTCTCTCTCGCTCTCTCTGTCTGTCTATCTCTGTTTCTGCCTCTCCGTCTCTGTCTCTCCCTCTCTCCTCTCTCTCTCCCCTCTCTCTGTCTCTCTCTTTTTATCTCTGTATTTCTCCCTCCCTCCCTCTCTCCCTCTGTCTGTCTGTCTGTCTTTCTGCCCATGGTCATAAACCAGGAGAAGGTGCTTTCCATCAGTTTGAATGAAAGGAGGAGGAGGAGGAGGCAGTTGGTCTCTTTATTCCCTCAGACTGCCAGCTTTGTGTTCGTTTAGTTACACCCCCTCCCTCCCCCATCCTTCCTCCTCCACCCCTAACCAAAAAGTCCATAAACATGACTGTGACCCGTGTACTTTTCGTCCATGCCGTACCACAGGCCCAAAACAGAATGTGTGACAAGGTTGGACAGACAGACAGACAGACAGACAGACAGACAGACAGACAGACAGACAGACAGACAGACAGACAGACAGACAGAGACAGAATGAGACACACACACATACACACACAGAGAGAGACTGAGAGAGAAAGAGACAGTCAGACAGACAGACACACAGACAGACAGACAGACAGACAGATTTTTTAAATTTGAATTTTATTCTTTTATATCGAAGATAATGGAATAAGCACTTATGTGCTTTTTTACATCCAGTCCCCGTGTGTATGCGGTTTTATAAATTCTGTCATCTGTTCCCACCGGCACACATTGGCCTACTCTTTCGAAAAGCGGAGCAGGATTTAACGTGTGCGCAAGATGTTCTGCGTGCGTTCGCACACGGGGCCTCAGTTTAAAGTCTCATCCGAAGGACTTTTGTGGAGAGTGGAGTCTGCACTGATGTTAACTCCAGGGGAAAATATTCCCTTGAACGGGAATTGAACCCGGGTCGTCAGATTGCGAGCGCGATGTTCTAACGACTAGGCTATTCCGTCTCTACAGAAACACAGAGAGAGACAGAGAGAGAGTGAGTAAGACAGTCAGACAGTCAGACAGATAGACAGACAGAGACAAAGAGAGAGTGAGAGAGAGACAAAGAGGGAGAGAGAGATAGAGATAGAGAGTCAGACAAACAGACAGACAGACAGAGACAGATAAAGACAGACAGACAGAGACAGACAAAGAGACAGACAGAAAGACACAGAGAGAGACAGAATAAGACACACACAGACAGACAGAGACAGACAGACAGAGACAAAGAGACAGACAAACAGAGAGACAGAATGCGACACACACACATACAGAGAGGGAGAGAGAAGAGAGATACAGAATGAGACACACACATACATAGAGACAGAGACAAAGAGACAGAAAAAAACAGAGAAACAGAATGAGACACACACATACCCAGACAGAGAGGGAGGGAGTAAGACGGAGGAGGTGGGGCAAAGAGAAGGAATCAAACAAGCCAAATCACCAGTAACAAGGAACCTCATCAGTTATACTGCAGTCCTAGTCTCTCTCTCTCTCTCTCTCTCTCTCTCTCTCTCTCTCCTCTCTCTCTCTCCTCTCGTCTCTCTCTCTCTCTCTCTCTCTCTCTCTCTCTCTCTCTCTCCCTCTCTCTCTCTCCCTCTCTCTCTCTCTCTCCCTCTCTTTCTCTCCCTCCCTCTCTCCCTCCCTCTCTCTCTCTCCCTCTCTCTCTCGCCTCTCTCTCCCTCTCTCCTCTCTCTCTCTCTCTCTCCCTCCCCTCTCTCTCTCTCTCCCTCTCTCTCCCTCTCTCTCTCTCCTCCTCCCTCTCCTCTCTCTCTCTCTCTCTCTCTCTCTCTCTCCCTTCTCTCTCTCTCCTCTCTCTCTCTCTCTCTCCTCTCTCTCTCAATCTCTCTCCTCTCTCTCTCTCTCCCTCTCTCTCTCTCCCCCTCTCTCTGTCCCTGTCTCTGTCTTGTCCAATAACATAAAGTCTCAGCTAGTCCTGCACTCTCTGCACGTGCGTCAGGCCCGCTGAAAGAAATGCACATGCAGCAAAGGCCCTTCCCTTCAGGCTACCTAGCGGCATCTGTCTGTACAATCTATCTGTCTGTACAGACACACCCCCACCCCCAAATCTGACAGTCAGGATATGGTGGGTGGTAGTGGGGTGGGTGATCGCGATGGTGATGGGGATGGTGGTGGTGGTGGTGTGGTGGTGGTGGTGGTGGTTGTGGTAGTAGTATTACAGTTATCTCCATTTTTTTTTTTTCTTTTTCTTTTTTTTTTTTTTTTTTGGGGGGGGGGGGGGGGGTTGGCTTTGTTGTTTTTTTTTTTTTCTGCCCCTCCCACAAACGTTGTTAATAATTTCTGAAAATTCAGGTTTTTTGAGGTAAGGGCTGGTTTAAAGGGAGGGAAAAAGCCCCTCCTCACACGAAACGAAAATAGGCCTTGTGTTTTAAATTTCATCTGAATACCTTGCAAACACACGCACCACACAACACACAACCACACACCACACACACAAACACAACTTAAAAACCTTTCTTCCTTTTTTGGAAGAATGGGCCACTTCATCTGTGGAAAATACAAAAAAAATTATAAAATGAACAGCACCGGGTGTCATGCTTTACCATCCCCGAAGTCGGATCCTCCCTTTAAGGGTTTTTTTTAAAAAAACAGTGGCATACACAATAAAACAAAAAACCCTCACCAGCTAAATCTCATAGGCTACCCAAGGGAACGACAAAAAAAAAAACAATCAAAAACACTTTATTCATCAGCTGTACCCACCTCAAACCTTCCATACATAAAACAAAAAACATCCTCTCACCCCCCCTCCCAGGGCCATCAAACAGAAAAAGGGGGGTTTGTAAATATGAATGGGTATATGTTAATATAAATTTCTTTCGAGCCAAAGGGCCCAAAAAGGCCGGAGCTTTCCCGGTTTCGTACTTTAACCCAACTGATTTTTTTTTACCACCCCGTGACAGGCGCTATCTGTCCCAAAAACTTCCCAAAAAAAGGGCACCAAGTTCTTTTCAACCCTTTAAAGATCTGTGAAGCAGAAAGCCTCCACCACCCCCTCGCTCCAGTGTGCTGGGGGGGTAGACAGACAACAGACAACAGACAGTTTTGGGGGTTTTGGGACCGCTCAAGCGCGACGCTGGCGTAAAAATTGCACCGAAAATTTACGGCCAAAACAGGGGGGGTAACGTGACACCGAATCTTCTTCGTGTCAGTGCGGGGCAGGTCTGAAAAAAAAGAGATGGAGGTAGGGGGGGGGGGGGGGGGGGGGGGGGGGGGGTAGGGGGAGGAAAAAAAGGAATGAGAAGGGAAGGAAAAATAAGAAAGATAGGGAAAAGAAAGAAAATATAAAACACAGCAGACGAAAGAATGTGTGTTTGTGTGGTGTTGGTGTCAAAAAGTCAAAGTCAAAATTTTTTTTTCAATGGTACAGAATAAACATGCATTTGCTTTTTTCATCAAGCCCCACAAAGAAAGAAAAAAAACGAAAAAAAAAAATGTATATGCAACATAGAAAAAAAAAAAAACCCAATCTTGGGAAACTATACAAATCAAACAAAAAAAACCAATAAATATCAAAGTGGGTTAAAAACAAAAAAAAAAAAAACCCAGAAAAATTAGACCATACATTCAAAAAATTCAAAAATCTTGAAAAAATATCCTCTAAACAAACAAAAGCAACAAAAAAAAACCAAACCAAAACAAACAAAAAACAAACGAATAAAAAATTTAAAAAAACCCCACACCAACTCTTCCCCCCCCCCCCCCCCCCCCCCCCCCCCCCCCCTCTCACACACCATAACACACAAACCTTCAAAACCCTACAAACAAAAGAATAAAACAAAAAAAAAAAGATGAATCAACAAGAACAACCCCAGCAAGGAAAAAAAAATGAAACAAAACACAAATAACTACACAACAACAACACAAATAACTAACATAGGACAAGTTGTGTGTGTGTGGTGTTGTTGTGTGTGTGTGTTGGTGTTTGGTGTGCTATGAAGTGTGTTTTGAGTGGTGAAATGTAAAAGTTTTTTTGCTTTTTTAATTATTTTTTATCGAGGAAAAAGGAATAAGCCTTTTCACATTTTGGTTGATGGTATTTTTCTTTTCTCTGGGGTTTAAAGACTACTTATATCAAAATTTTAACAGGGAAAAGTTCATAATAAAAACACAATAATGTATCAAAGAGGGGGAGGAGTAGCATGCCCCCCAAAAGGACACAGTAACTTTTCCCTCGGGAAAAGCGCGCTTTAAAGACAGGCATGGAACTATGCGGGGGGGCCCAACCCTTTTCAAATCCCTTTATTTTCTTTTTTGTGGACAAGTTCCCATTTTTTCTTTGTTTTTTTTCTTTTTTTTTTCCTTATGGTTTTTATTTTCGTCTTCCCATTTTCATCTTTTTCAGCTTTTAAGACTTTGTGGGTTTTTTTTTTCCTTTATTTTTATAAGTATAAGCATTGAAATCTTTTATCTTTATTTTCTTTTCGTATTATCACAGTTGAATTTGTTTTAGCTTTATTTTTTGTAATTGTGAAATACTCTTTTTTTTCTCCCTTTTTTTGTAATTATAAGTAGTTGAACATTGGGGTTTTTTTTTCAAATTTTTTTAAATAATAACACTTTAAGACTTTATTTTTTTTTTGGGTTTTTTTTTTTTCCCCTTTCCCTTTTTTTTTTCGTAGTGGTGGTGGGGGTTGTGGTGTGTATTACAGTTATCTCCATTTTTCTTTTTTCTTTTTCTTTTTTTTCTTTTTTTTTGGGGGGGGGGGGGTAGGGTTGGCTTTGTTGTTTTTTTCTTTTTCTGTCCTCCCACTAATCGTTGTTAATAATTTCTTGATAATTCAGGATTTTGAGGTAATGGCTGGTTTTCAAGGATGGAAAAGTCCCTCCTCACACGAAACTGAAAACTGAGGCCTTGTGTGTTTGAATTCATGCTGAATACCTTGCAAACACACGCCACACACACACACACACACACACACACACACACACACACACACACACATTAAAACCTGTTCTTCCTTTTGGAAGAATAGGCCACTTCATGCTGATAGGAACAGATGACAAAAAAATATTATAAAATGAACATGCACACAGGTGTCATGCTTAGATACCATCCCCGAAGTCGGGATGCGGCTGCCTTAATGGTTGGTTAAAAAACAGTGGCATACACAATAACAACAAAAAACCCTCACCATCGCTGAATCTCATAGCGGCTAGCCAAGGAACGACAAACAAAAAAACAATCAAACACTTGTATTCACTCAGCTGTACAACCATCCATCAAACCTTCCATACATAGACAGACAACAATCATCACTCTCAGCCCCCCTCCCACGGCCATCAAACAGAAAAATGGGGTTTGTCAATATGAAGTGGGTATATAGTATATATATAAAGTTCTTTCGAGCCAGAAGGCCCATAGAGCCGGAGCTTCATCCGGTTCTGTAGCGTTAAGCGACTGACTGGGCGTTTTTTCACCACCCCTGGACAGCAGACGCTAGTCATGTGCCAGTAACTTCCCAATAAAAGCACCAATTCTTTTCAGGCCTTAAAGTATCTGTGCAAGCAGAAGCTCACGGCACGCGCTCGCTCCAGTGATCTGGCGGTAGACAGGACCTGACAACAGAAACAGAGATCAGGGGTATGGGGTGGGACCGCTCAAGCGCGACGGGGCGGAAATTGCACCTGTAATTTACTGGCCGAACAGGGGAGGTAACGTGGACACGAATCTGTCTTCGTGTCATGCGCGGCAGGTGGAAAGAAAGAGATGGGGTAGGGGGGGGGGGGGGGGGGGGGGGGGGGGGGAGGGGGGTAGGAGGAGGAAGAAAGGAATGAGAAGGGAAGGAAGATAAGAAAGATAGGCAGAAAGAAAGAAAGATATGCAGAAGCACAGACAGACAGAAAGAATGTGTGTGTGTGTGTGTGTGTGTCAAAGTCAAAGTCAAACTTTTATTTTCAGATGGTACATTGAATAAGCAGTGCATTTGCTTTTTTCATCAAGCCATCTATCTAAAGAAAGAAAAAAAAACGAGAAAAAAAAGATAATGTATATGCAGACATAGAATAAAAAACCTAATCTATGGTAAACTATACAAATCAAACAAAAAAAACCAATAACATATGCATATGTGGAATTAAAAACAAAACAAAAAACCCAGAAGAATATTAGACCATACAATTCAAATAATTCAAAAATCTTGAAAAAATATCCGTCATAACACAAACAAACAAGCAACAAAGAAAAACCAAACCAAAACAAACAAAGAAGACAAAGCAGAATAAAAATTAAAAACCCCACACCAACTGCTTCCCCCCCCCCCCCCCCCCCCCTCTCTCACACACACATATACCACACAAACCTTCAACCATACAAACAACTGAATAAAACAAAAACAAAAAGATGAATCAACAAGAACAACCACAGCAAGGAAATAAACAATGAAACAAACACAAATATACATACACAACAACAACACGACAATAACTAACATAGGACAAGATGTGTGTGTGTGTGTGTGTGTGTGTGTGTGTGTGTGTGTGGTGTTTGTGTGTGCGTATGTAAGTGTGTGTTTGAGTGTGTGTAAGTGTAAATGTTTTTTGTGCTTTTTTAATTATTTTATATCGAGGATAACGGAATAAGCACTTATGTCTACATGTTAGTGTGTTGTTTTTTCTCGGGGGTTGAATGACTACTTACTATCAGATGATTCAGACAGGTAAATGTTCATAACAAAAACACAATAACTTTATCAAAGCAGGTGAGGAGTATGCATGCCCCTCAGGAAGGACTACAGTAACTTTCCCTCAGTGGAATGCTGAAGCTTATAACAGACAGGCGATGGAACAGTGCTGCCTAACCCTATGTTCAAATCCAGTTTAGTAGACTTTGTGGACAAGATTCCTATTTTTTCTTAGGTTTTTTTCTGTTTCCTTATGATTTCATTTTTGTCTTCCTATTTTCGTCATTATCAGCAGTTGAAGACTGTTGTGGGTTTTTTTCTTCCTTTATTTCATAAGTATAAGCAGTTGAAATACTGTTTTAGCTTTCTTTTTGTTATTATCAGCAGTTGAATATCTTTATTTTTTTGTAATTGTAAGTAGTTAAATACTGTTTTTACTCCCTTTTTTGTAATTATAAGCAGTTGAACATTGTTTTTTCTCTCCATTTTTTCATACTTATAAGCAGTTGAAGACTGTTGTTATTGTTGTTTTGGTTTTTTTCCCCTTACCTTTTTTATTCGTAATTATTGGCAGTGGAAGACCATTACCGTTTCTCCTATTCTTCACTAAGCTGGGTCAGTGGCTCTCAGACAGGTGTGAGTGCTGGAGGGATGTGGGCGGAACAAAGACCTGCCTGCCACCCCAGTACTGTCATCAACAGGAGGAGGGGTTTGGGGGGGGGGGGGGGGAGGAGGCCAGTGAGGGGGGACAATAGGATGGGAATGACGGTCAGGGGAGAAAACTACCGCCTTTCCAACACAGACACACAGCAATAGCCATGTGTAGGGACAAGGGCCCTTTTGTCACAGCTTCTCAAAGACCACAATGGCTTGCTTTTATTCTCCTGTTCAGACCTACTATCCCGGGGACAGGGGAAAGCCTAGTGGTTAGAGTGTTGAGCTGTGATCTGATGGAACCACTACCGAGACGAGACGCCCGTACAAGGTTGTTGGGTTTTTTCCCCCTGGAGTTAACAACATTAGTACCAGCGTCACTTTCCTAAAGTAAGTCCTTCAGGTGAGACTATAAACTAAGGTACGCACGCACGTGAAACAACTTGCACATATGTTAAAACTCGTTCCTCCTTTCGAAAGAGTAGGCCATAGCGTGCCAATAGGAATGGATGACAAAATCTAACACAAAAAATTCATGCAGACTGTGAGTGTCCTGTTTAGATTTGGTTCCCGAAGTCAAAATGCAGCTACCTTCATGGTGGAGGGAAAAAAGCCCGCGGATGCAAAAAATCTCAGCACTGATGAACGAACCCATGAGTGCTAGCTGATGAACAGAGAAAAATGAAGAGGGGAGGGGGGAACCTTACTGTGGTGGGGCCGGCAGCGAAGGCCGACTTTCCATGCCCTGCTTTTGACCCAGCTGTAAGGGTCAGTCATGACCACCAGGCTCTGGACCTGGCTGCTCTGATGTCATCAGAGACAAGGAGACCTGCAGAGGGTCAAGGTCTTAGGTCAGTCATTAGCACAGGTCCTAGGACCTGGCTGCACTGATGTCAGTCAGAGACAAGGAGACCAGAGGGACAAGGTCTTGCCTGCCAGTGGTTTCATGGGGTTAGAGTTGAAGGACATTCATGACCGTGTCTGGCACTAATTACCATGTCCACTCTCTTCCCTTGAGACAATGGTTAGTAGCTCTCTCTCTCTCTCTCTCTCTCTCTCTCTCTCTCTCTATCTCTCTCTATCTCTGCGCGCACGCGCGCGCTCAGCATGTAAGTATAGGTACTTCAGCAGCTTTAAAAACAACAACATAAAAACGACAACAACAAAAACCGTGACTGCTGACAGAAAAAAAAGGAACTACAATGTAAAATACTGCTGTGCTTTTTTGCTTGTTTGCTTGTTTTTGTTTTTAAAGAAAGATCGTTTTGTAAACTTTTCCGTGCTGTCATTGTTTTCCATTCTATGGTCATTATCATAGGTAGCTGAGATTTTTCTTTTCTTAATTTTTTTTTGTGGACAGAACACAAATGGAAACACTATTCATCGAATAAGTTACGTAATAAAAGGATGATGACTAGGGCAGAAGAGTATGCTGTACAGAAACAAGTGTATGGGAGTGGAACAAGGGAAGAGCACGTGATATTCGTAACATGATGACTGTGTCCAACGCTACCTCGTTTCTGACTGCAGGCTTAGAGCAATGGATTTGTCTTGCTCAGTCTGACAATCTGCTACACCCTCACCCTGTAATCTGCTGCCGAACAACAATACAAGGGGTGGCCCACAGGCCTCTGATCAATAGCGCTCCTGGCGTTCAATTCTCCCCTCGCAGCGCCAATAATAACTCCAACCTACCCCTCTCCACGTACTATGATAATCATATTCATAGTTTTCTTTTGTTATTCAACTCCCCCACCCACCAAAATTCTTTTTTAATGCTAAAAGCGATATGCATATGTATTTGTGCTTGCATATTTACATATATAATCTACGTCTATGCATGCACATGCTTGAGCACACACGCGCGCGTGCATGCAAACACACATGCGCATGTATGCATGCACCCACGCATGTACGCATGTACACACACACTCAAGTACACATCACACACACACACAGCTACTTGCAGACAAACATTTCCCATAATGTTATGCCCTAAAAATAATGATCAGATTTGCTATTCTCCGAAAGAAGACATTTCCCCTTTGTTACCTTGGTTAAGATTTGATGCTTTCAGAAACGAGACTATTTACATATGATTATGCCCCAAGTAATGATCTGATAATTATCTTCACAGTTTCAGGTGGGTGGACCAGTCCCATTGATTTTCTTCCCAATTATTGATCTTCTGTTTTCAGGAATAGGATCTGTACACTTAAACAGAGCGAGCGAGCGAGCGAGAGAGAGAGAGAGAGAGAGAGAGAGAGAGAGAGTGTGTGTGTGTGTGTGTGTGTGTGTTTGTGTGTGTGTGTGTGTGCGTGCGCACGTGTGTGTGTGTGTTGTTGTGTGTGTGTGTGTGTGTTGTGTGTGTGTGTGTGTGTGTGTATGTGTGTGTGTGTTTAATTTATTCTTTTGTTTCGAGAATAATGGAATAAGCATTCATGTGAGGTTTTTACATCAAGTCCCCGTGTGTATGCAGTTTTGTCAATTTTGTCATCTATTCCCACTGGCACACAATGGCCTATTCTTCCGAAAAGCGGAACAGGTTTTTACGTGTGCGCAAGTTGTTGTGCGTGCGTTCGCACACGGGACCTCGGTTTATAGTCTCATCCGAAGGACTTTTGGTGGAGAGGAGTGGAGTCGGCACTGATGTTAACTCTGGAGGAAAAATCCTCTTGAACGGGAATCTAACTCGGGTCAACATATCACGAGCGCATCACGCTAACCACCAGGCTATCCCTTCCCCTGTGTGTGTGTGTGTGTGTGTGTGTGTGTGTGTGTGTGTGTGTACACACGTGTGTGTATGTGTACACACACGTGTGTATGTGTGTGTGCGCGCGTGCGTGTGTGTGTGTGTGTGTACGTGTATCTATCTGTCTATCTCTCTGTCTGTCTCTGTCTGTGCGCGTGCATGTGTGCGTGTGTGTGTGAACTCAAGCATAGTAACAGTTAAGCTGATGTGTAGCTCAAATGCACTCTTCACTGCAGTAAACTCTAATCAATCGAATAATCCATCCATTCAGAAAATGAACTTTTCCACCTGAGTTAACCAGTCCGCAGTGACAAAAACACAGGCACTGTCATTCACGAAAGTCGTGTATTGCCTTTCTTCCTTAGCACAGGACGTGGGGAACTATCCCATCCCTTCTGTCAGCATTGACCTACCTTCCTTCATACCCGCTCACTCCCTCCCCAACCACAATCTCTCTCTCTCTCTCTCTCTCTCTCTCTCTCTCTCTCTCTCTCTCTCTCTCTCTGTGTCTCTCTCACCCCCCCCCCCCCCCCCTCTTTAGGGTCCAGTAAAAAACAGAAAGAAAAGAAAGAAAAGAGAGAGAGAGAAAGAAAGACAAAAATTGATTGCTGCAGTCACAGTGGCCAGGGCCTGGGTTGGGCAGTAATTAAAAGGGAGGCAGGCGGCCATTAGTCATTAGTCATTAGTCATGTGACCTTGGCGCTAAACGGGTTTTCCACCCTCCACCCCCTTAACCTCCATCCAGTTCCGACTTGACACCAAAACATGTCTTATATATCAATTACTACATAGACTAGTAGCCAATGGATCGGTGGCCTAGAGGCAACGCACCCACCTAGAAAGCCAGGAGTCGTAAGTTCGATCCCCGTTTGAATCTTGAAATTTTACCCCATCCACTGAAACCTTGAGTGGGGGGGTGGTCTAGGTGCCAATTTTTCGGTTGAGACAATAGACTGAGGTCCCGAGTGGAACACGCTTTTACCTGATCTTATGCCTCAAGCTGGTGTGGCACTTTCGTGCTTGTGCGGGCCTGGTTGCTGTTTCAGAATTGTAGCCTACTGTTTTTAGAGTGGCGTGGCGTGGCCTGAGGAGCTCAAGATGGATGACTTGCGACCACAGTCCCTAAATCGGATTTTTTCCCGCTGGGACTCTAATATAATTTTCAACTCAACTCATCGAAAGGCTTTCAGCGCGCGAAAAATGTCTTTAAAAGATACCCTCTGCAGTAAGAGAGTTATATAAATAGTGATATATTATTTTGTAAAATCATGTACAAAAAAGTCACTTTTTTATGCAGAGAGAAAAATATGTTTTAAGATGGGTGGCGCTGTTCTTGTGGCGATTTGCGTTCCCTGGGGAGAATAGTCTGAATTTTCACGCCGAGAGATCTTCCGTGACAGAAAGTGGTATAGAGTACAATATACGTCAGTTTTAATGAGAGAGAGAGAGAGAGAGAGAGAGAGAGAGAGAGAGAGAGAGAGAGAGAGAGAGAGAGAGAGAGAGAGAGAAAGTCTGTCTTTTCTCTGTTTACACTATGACTAGACTGTGTGACTTGCATTTTTTCTGTAACAACGAAAAAGCAAAGTCCATGAACTTGATCATACCCCTCATCTGTTCATGGATTTTCAACTAATGAACATAGTTTGTAAAAACTTAATAAGGGTACCAAATTGCTTCTATCACATAAACTAATAATGGAGAGAGAGAGAAAAAAAACCAGCCTTGAGAAACGTGCATCAAACTGGATTTCCATTTCTGAACACATTACTTTGTGATGGGCGACTGTGGAGAGACAGACAGACAGACAGACTGACTGACAGACAGAAGACACAAAGTCAGACAAGCAGACAGACAGACAGACAGGACAGACAGACAGGCAGACAGACAGACAAAGGGATAGACAGACAGACAAACAGGACAGACAGGGCAGACACACAGACAGAGACAAAGGGATAGCCAGCCAGCCAGACAGACAGACAGACATACAGACAGACAGACAGACTGACTGACTGACAGAAGACTCAAAGTTAGACAAGCAGACATGACAGACAGGACAAACAGACAGACATACAGACAGAGACAAAGGGATAGACAGACAGACAGACAAACAGGCAGACTGACTGACTGACAGAAGACACAAAGTCAGACAGGCAAACAGACAGACAGGACAGACAGGAAGACAGACAGACAGAGACAAAGGGATAGACAGACAGACAGGACAGACAGACAGACAGACAGACAGAGACAAAGGGATAGCCAGACAGACAGACAGACTGACTGATTGACAGAAGACAGAAAGTCAGACACACACAAGCAGACAGACAGGCAGGACAGACAGACAGACAGAGACAAAGGGATAGCCAGACAGACAGTCAGAAATACAGACAGACTGACTGACTGACTGACAGAAGACACAAAGTCAGACACACACAAGCAGACAGACAGGCAGGACAGACAGACAGGCAGACAAACAGGACAGGCAGGCAGGCAAACAGGACAGAGACAAAGGGATAGACAGACAGACAGACAGACAGGACAGGCAGGCAGGCAGGCAGGCAGACAGACAGAGACAAAGGGATAGACAGACAGACAGGACAGACAGGCAGACAGACAGACAGAGACAAAGGGATAGACAGACAGACAGGACAGACAGGACAGACAGACAGACAGACAGACAGGCAGGCAGTGAGGCAGAGGGAGAGGTGTGGGTTACACGAGGGTGACGGCTAACAATGACAAATGTCGCCAGTGGCCGCGGTCATCCATCACAGAGCAGTCCCAGCAGTAGTCTTCGCACGTGCGCACGTCCTGATAAATGCACGTGCAGCAAATGGCTTCCACGGCTGGGGCCGAACCGGCCTTGACAGCCAGACAGCCAGACAGAGAGACAGAGAGACAGCCAGACAGACAGACAAAGAGACAGACAGAGAGAGAGACAGACAGACAGACAAAGAGACAGACAGACAGACAGAGAGACAGCCAGCCAGCCAGACAGACAGAGAGACAGACAGACAGAGAGAGGGTGGGGGTGGAGGTGGGGGTTGGAATCACCGATTCTGCTTGGTGGCCATTGCTGAACTATTATTGGACAGTTGTGATGATGGTGTTGGTGATGGTTGTCTGTTTTGGAAACTACCGTCGCTGGTTGACCTATTTCTTTTTGTTATTCCTCCCCTTCCCCCCCCCCCCCCCCCCCCCCCCCCCTTACCTTGTTTTGTTTGGTGGCTGTGTTAGCTTGCAAAGAGAAAATTAATATGAAAATAACAAGAACATTAACAGCAACGACAACAGAAACCAGCCCCCCCCCCCCCCCCCCCCCCCCCGCACCCTCCCCCCCCCCCCCCCCCAACCCCTCTCGCCCGACTAAACAATTAATCTCACTGGTGAGATCAGATAACATTGTGCAGTATACTTTGAAAACAAGTCTGAAAATCCAATGGAAGTGTGATGAGTTTTTGAAGATAGATAGATAGATAGATAGGTAGATAGATAGATAGATAGATAGATAGATAGATAGATAGATAGATAGATAGATAGATAGATAGGTAGGTAGGTAGGTAGGTAGGTAGGTAGGTAGGCCTGGTGTATCCTCTTTGTACCTACCAATGAAGAACTATTTCTCAGGTCAGGTCAGTGTCTTGGTAAAAATGAAAACTATCTTGGATGGTGGTTTTATTTGAAGACACATTTTAGAGTTTTCTGTTTAATCACTCCGAGTTTACTTATTCTCAGGATTGTATTAGTAAATAGAAAAATAAATACGTCTACCTGAAGCTTGTATGAGTGAAGAGAAAAATACTCATCATGCTCTTACTCACCTAAGAGTTTGTATGCCTGGGTTAAATTAATAACTCCGAATTCCTTTCCCTTTCAACAAAATTACGTAAATATTACCAGTTGGATGGGTGACCTTTTGCGCGCCTTGGCTTCAGTACAGTCCCCCATTTCACCCATCTGTAAAAGGTTACTTGCCCTCTTTAGGGTCAGGGAAGGTAAAGCAGCGAGGGAGAGGAAATGGACTCCGCCCTCAATATGCTGGCCCCTAGAGAAGTGAGTCTGACGCCTCGCTCCCCTACTTACCACATAGGTTATAGGACACCCCCTAACCAGGCCAAGCACTCACTTCAGACATAACAGGCATTTCAGCACGCTATACGGCTATGTGTCACATACACCCCCACCCCACTCTCAACCCAGAACAAACTTGATTTTGTTTTGGGTTCTGGTTTGTTGTTGTTGTTGTTGTTGTTTTGTTTTTGTTGTTGGTCTTTTTGTTTGGTTGGATTTGGTCGTTGTTTGGGGTGTGGGGTGGGGTTGGTAGTTATTAGCCTGTATTATTATATCTCATTAAAGTAAAGCTTCGCTGGTGATGTATAAATCGTTATATGTTACAAATGTACGTAAATTCTTTTAATCCAAACTACTACCTTCTTTACATCAGAATGACAATAACAGTGCTTTGAAATTTTGGATCTAAGGACATGGTCCCCTAAACATTAATTCGCTTTTTCTCAGTTGCTCTTTGTATGTCACTGTGTTGCCATGAGTGCTATTGTAATATCTTGATATATCTAACTTTTTCTATCCTTTGTGTGTGTTGGGGGGGGGGGGGGTGATCCATTAACATCATTTTTTGCATTTTGTTTTCTTTCGTTTATTCATTTTTTAAATAAGTGTGTGAATTCCAATCCTCATATCATTATGGTCTTGTACTGTCAGTTATTTATTTCTGTTTCACTTTTTCATTATTTTTTTTATAAACAGAAAATATCTTGCAGGATTAGATACAGTGTAGTAAATGATGAACACATTCTACAGAAGTGAATGGTCTCCAGAGTATTCGCCTTGGGAATGCCTTTTAGTGTATGCATACGTGTGCAGGTGTGTGTGCACAAGTGAATGAACGAACATATTATGAATTGGAGTGTTTCGGAGGGACCATATATGTGTGTGTGCGTGTGTGTGTGTGTGTGTGTGTGTGTGTGTGTGTGTGTGTGTGTGTGTGTGAGCAAAAGAAAGAGACAGACAGACAGAGACAGAAAGAGACAGAGAGAGACAGACAGAGACAGAGACAGACAGACCAAAGAATGATTCTTTATCTCCAGATCTGAAGTCATTTCACAGGAAAAGTCGGAGAGTTAAGATTACGCTTTGTTCCTCGGGAAGGAAGAGGGTGGGGGATAGTATACCCGGAAAGAGAAACCCACAACGATCCTACTCTCTCTCAGACACCGTGCACACACACACACACACCTCCCCCCACCCCACCCCCCAACCCCACCCCAACCCCCACCACCCCCATCCCATCCCCCAACACCACCCCCACCACCCATCTCCCCAGCAGCAAGCAATCTCAGCGCCACCTACAGAGCAACCGTCGACATATCAATGTGAAAAGGGACACCACTGTGACCCCAACCATTCCAAAGCAGACGACATTAGAAGCTCGTTAATCATAGGGACAGTGTCGATGTCTTGCAGGCCCCCTCCCCCTGACTCATTCGTGCGAAACTTGCGGATTTAACTGGAATGGGACTGAACCTTTTGAGCTGAGTTACAGCGTGTCTTCAACTGCGAAAGTGGGGAGCAGGGGAGCTTTGCGACAGAAAGAGCAGAGAAGGAGAGAAAGAAGAGAAATTAACGAACGTGGTGGTAGTGGTGTGTGTGGTGGTGGTGGTTTGGGGGGGGGGGGGGGGGGGAGGAGTGGGGGAAGGGGTGGTAGAAGGGTGGTGGTGATGTGGTGTAATGTAGCTCATGGGGAAAATAGAGTGAAGGAGTGAAAGAAAAACTAAATACAGAGAGTTTTGGGGTAAAAGAAGTTATGTTACTGCTGAAAAGGTTTACTTACTCTCTGTGGCAGTTTCGATCATGATAATATATATATATGCACGTTTCTTATATATAGCCTTGTATTATTATGTATGAATGGCTAGTTCTTTGCGCGTGTATTTTTTGTGTGTGTGCTGTGGGCATAAACGCCTGGCTTCTCTCAGGCATGAAGACCATTCACATATATCCATTGGGGGAAAAAAATGTTTGCAACCATATTTCTAATCCACAAACACAGACAGACATGTCTTTTTGTCTGTTTTTTAGTGCTGAATATGCACCTTTTTTATTGTACAGTTGGTACAAGTGACATTGAGAAGAAGGCTAAGAGGAGGAGGGTGGGGCCGGGAGGGGGGGGGGGGGGGGGGGGGAGGAGAGGGTAAGGAGAGATAGAAGGAGACACAGAGAGAACAACAGAGCAGACGAGTAAGAAAAGCACAACAACACACACACACACACAACACACACACACACACACACACACAACAGAGCAGATGGATGTAAGGAGAGAGAAGACATACACAGACATAAAACACACACACACCACGCACGCCGCGCACACACACCACACACACTGAACACAAACAACAAACAACAACACATACAACATAACAGAGCAGACTGAGCAGACAGACATCTGGCCAGACAAGCCCAAAACTGCACACGACAATAATTATTATATACAGAACAGGCCCAATGTGAGACCAGGAATGCACACACTGTGTGCACCCCTCCCCTCCTGTGGAGGTAGGTGTGTGACAAATGAATGAGGTACAGGCAATGACGGTTACGTCACTAACTTGCCCAAACCATTATTTGCATGGGCACCTCGTCAGAGAGATGCATGCTTTTTTCTCTCTCTCTCTCTTTTTTTTTTTTTTATAGAGTTTCCACTGAGAAGAAGAAGAATGAAGAAGGAGGAGGAAAGGAGGAGAAGGAGGGAGAAGGAGGAGGAGAAGAAAGAAGAAGAGAGAGGAGGAGGAGAAGAAAGAAGAAGGAGGAGGAGGAGAAGAAAAGAAGAAGAAAAAACAACAACAAGAGGAGGAGGAGGAGACGGAAAAAGAAGAAGGCGGAGGAAGAGGAGGAGACGAAGAAGAAGAGGAGGAAGGAAGGAAGAGGAAGGACGAGGAGGAGAAGAAGAAGAAGAAGAATAGGCTGGAGGAAAAGAAGACGAAGAGCAACAACAACAACAACAACAACAACAGCATCCATCATATTCTCTTTATTCATTGGGTGTTGTTGTTTTGTTGCTGTTTCTTTTGCTCTGGCTTAGGGTTTTTTGTTGTTGTTGTTCATGGTTTTTATTTGTTGTTTTATTTTCGTTATTTGTTTTTGTTTTTGTTTGGTTGTTGTTGAGGGTTTTTGTTTGTTTGTTTGTTGTTGTTGTTGTGGTTTTGTTTGTTTTGGGGGGTTTTGGGGGGTGTGGCTTTCTTAACTGTTCTTTCTGCGACTTTCTTTCTCTTGCTTGTCTTCTGTCTCTGTCTCTGTGATTGTCTGTCTGTCTGTCTCTCTCTACTTTGAATATGTGATTGTGATCTGTGTGTGCATGTGCGTGTGTGTGCATGCGTGCATGCGTGTGCATGTGTATCTCTGTCTCTCTGAGTATCTATGTCTCTGTCTGTCTCTGTCTCTCTGTCTGTGTGGGGAAAAATCTCAAGCAGGGCATGAATGCATTACACCCACAAACAAACTACAAACGAAAAGAAAGACCTACGAGACAAAACAAAGACCCACCAACTAACAAGCCAAGGAGCCCTCAACAATATATATATATATATGTATGTATATATATCAGCAAGGTTCATAATGAAGTCAGGCAGTGACAGTCGCCACACCTCAAAGAAAACAAGAGTGGACCCTCGGCTCGGTATAGGCTAGTATAGTACCGTTTGCCAGGAGGCCAGAAGCGGGGATGGGTGGACGGACGATGGTGATGGGACACGGAAATTGAAAATCCTTTTGGCAGCCCTGCATCCACCCCCCCCCCCCCCCCTCACCCACCCACCCCACCCCCCCCCCCCCCCGCCCCCCCACTCTCCCACCCCCCACTCTCCCACCACCACCACCACCACCCTCGAAGCCTGTGCCCTTTTACCCCCCCCCCCCCCCCCCCCCCCCCTCTTCCCCCCTGATTCTTTTCAATGGAAAACTCATCTCCTCACCCTCACGCCCCCCTCCCCCCCCCCCCCCCCCTCATCCCTATTCTCCCTTAAAAACCTCCGGTCCTGGCAGTGAGTTGTCTGTTTGCACGTGCGCCCAGTAGTAGTAGTAGTGGTAGTTGCTAGCCTGGCCCAAACATGGCCGGCAAACAATGGGCACAGTGCGCAAAGCAAAGGCAAAGGCAAGGCTAGGCATGGAACAAGGCAAGGCAAGGCTAAGGCTAGGCTAGGCTAGGCTAGGCTAGGCTAGGCTAGCTCTATAGGGGTTGAAAACACTGCAACACAATACACCGCTATTTTGGAAGAGGGGGGGCGCAAATAGTTGCAAACACCAGGCCAACTTGTTTGTCTGCCTTTCAGCCGCCAAATGATGATATTGCTTTTTGGCGCATCTTTGCTCTTCGTCTCTCTTTCTCTCTCCCTCCCTCCCTCCCTCTCCCTCTCCTCCTCCCCCTTCTCCCTCCCCCTTTTCCTTCCCACCCTCTGTGCAATGAAATGATTGAATTTTTTCTTTCGTTTTTTACTTGACTGAGTGACGTGTGAAGAAATGAAGAATTTTTTTTTTTTTGAGGCTTTGTGTGTTGAGTGCCAGTGCTGTTCTGGTATGTGTGAGTGAGTGAGAGTGGTCTTTAGTGTGTTGTGTGTGTATGTGTGTGTGGTGTGTGTGTGTGTGTGTGTGTGGATGTGTTGTGGTGTGTGTGTGTGGTATGTGTGTGTGTTGTGTGCTTCTGTGTGCACAAGTCGTGCACATATGTGAACACATCGTATATCTCTGTTTATGTAGGCTACACATACTTACAAGATACTGGAGTTAACATCAGTGCCGACTCCACTCTCCCCAAAAGTCCTTCGGATGAGACTATAAACCGAGGCCCCGTGTGCGAACACACGCAGAACATCTTGCGCACACGTTAAATCCTGTTCCGCTTTTCGGAAGAGTAGGCCATTGTGTGCCGGTGGGAACAGATGACGAAAATGTACAAAACCGCATACACACGGGGACTGGATGTAAAAAAAAAAAGCATACAAGTGCTTATTCCATTATCCTCGATATAAAAGAATAAAATAAAATAAAATAGATAAATAAGATATTGCTAATTGATGCTTTTCTTTTTCATGTCCACCCTTTGCCCCCAAACAAAGTCTGCTGCTCCCAATGCACTTGAGGCACTAATGATAATTATTGGAAAACATAGATAACTACACACGTCCACCTAGAGTCACCATGCTACTTCTGCCTGGTTTTGGCAAGGTTTACACTATAATTATACACAGCACTATGGACAGGCCAAACTTTGCCCACTCACAAACGGCACCAGAAGACCCAGACAAATGGTGAGAAAAAAACCTGCTCGCAACGTCATTGATAAAAAGCCCCCCACCAACAACGACCATTGGGGTTAAGGGATAGGTGAGTGTGGGGCGAGATCCTGATGAAATATGTGTTGTTACGTTGTCGTTGTTGTTGTTGTAGATTGTGTCATAGTCCCGGCGGATGTATCCGATTTAGCGACCGCGGATTTCAAGAACCAACGAATCCCGCTAGCACTCCCCTCGCTCCTAACAGCCAGACAGCAAAGACAAGCGGCAGGTCCAAGGCTCCTGGCGAAACTGTGTGTTGTGTGGCTAGATTCTCATGTTGAAACATGACAGCGAAGAAGCACCGCGTCTCATTGTGTTTTGTATTTATACCACTTTAAAGTCACTGCAGATTTCTCTGCGTGAAATTCGGGCTGCTCTCCCCGGGGAGAGCACGTCGCCACAAGAGCAGCGCCACCCTTTTTTGTGGGTTTTTTTTTGTCTGCAACTGTATTTGTTACCCTTATCAGAGTGGCTTTTTTCTACAGAATTTGGCCAGGGACAACTCTCTTGTTGCCGTGGGTTCTTTTACGTGCGCTGAATAATTATGTGTTGAACACACGGGGACCTCGGTTTATCGTCTCATCCGAAAGACTAGCGCCCAGACCACCACTCATGATCTAATAGATGGGGGAAAAGTTTCGGGCCCAA
>CM054134.1:129166263-129168763 GCA_028751875.1 Rapana venosa
TGTGCCGGTGGGAACAGATGACAAAATTGACAAAACCGCATACACACGGGGACTGGATGTAGAAAAAAAAGAAAAAAAAGCATATGAGTGCTTATTCCATTTTCCTCGAAAAAAATATCTGAGTGCTTTGATTTGTTGCTTTACAAGATTCAGCGCTATATAAATTCCATACATTATTATTATTATTATTATTATTATTATTATTAACATAGACAACATTTAGCACAGACAACATTCAGCATACATAACATTCAGCATAGATACCCACAGACGCCATGTAGCTATTCCAAAAAAAATTTCTGATGGAAAAAAATGTTACCTTTACTTTCTCTTGTCTTTTTTCCCGTTCATTTTTGTTTTTGTTTGTTTGTTTGGGGTGTTTTTGCCATATGTATGTATATATATAATTTTGTTTTTAGTCAGTATGAATACGGCTGTAAGGACCCCGATGAAACAAGCGGGTCAGTTAGGCTATGCCATGCCAGCCGCCCCGTGTGCAGTCTTAGCCTTGCACTGACTGTGTCCAACCCTGAGGTGAGTGAGGCCTGGCCTTCATCCTGTTTGGTGACACTTGGAGATAGAGAATAACAGCAGCCCCAAACTTGACTCTTGATAGCAGTCATGTCTCTGTGTGTGTGTGTGTATATATATAATATAATGTATACAGGCAGATCTCAGTAGCTCCCTCTGTTTGCCTGTGTCTGGTCACTGTTATCAGTTTAGACTCTTGTTGAGAAGGGACGTTTTATCTTGGAATGCGGGATGCGTGAGCTAGTATATGTGTGTGTGTGTGTGTGTGTGTTTGTGTGTGTGTGTGTGTGTGGTGTGCGCGCGCACACACATGCATACAAGCTCAGTGTCACTGATGAAAACCAAGAGCACGAAACAAAACTGTAAAGATGATAATAATAATAATGATAATAATAATAGTAGTAATAATCAAATAATAATAGTGATGATGATGATGCTGATGCTGATAATGATGATAGCAACAACAGCAACAACAACAACAACAACAACAACAACAACAACAGCAACAGAAGAAGAAGAACAACAATAATAATGATGATGATGATGAACATGATGATGATGATGATGTTGATAACATTGATAGTAAGAAGAAAACAGCAGCAGCAGCAGCAACAACAATATCAACACAAACACCAACTAAAACAACAACAACAACAACAACAACAACAACAACTACTACTACTACTACTACTACTACTACTACTACTACTACTACTACTACTACTACTCCTCCTCCTCCTCCTCCTCCTCCTCCTCCTCCTACTACTACTACTACTACTGCTGCTGCTGCTGCTGCTGCTGCTGCTGCTGCTGCTGCTGCGCTGCTTGTTCCAGACATCTGCCATGTGTTTCATCTCAATGGAAAAGTTGTCATCAGATGTCATACCAATGGATAGTGACTGCTGACCATGATGCGTAAGGTTGAAAGACAGCACATTCAAAAGTCATCATCATCATCATCATCATCATCATCATCATCATCATCATCATCATCATCATCTTCTTCTTCTTCTTCTTCTTCTTCTTCTTCTTCTTCTTCTTCTTCTTCTTCTTCTTCGTTGAACGCTCAGACAGTAACTATTGTCATGATGCCATAATTATGCCATTCTCATAATTGGATGTCTGTCATAGGAGCCAAAATGCGTTGCGTTGCCGCTAAGCGCCTGGCAGTCAGATCCAGCGCATCCGTCTTCGGCGTGAAAAATTAATCTTCTCCTCAATTTTGCCATGTTTATGGAATCGTGTAATTAATTAGTTGTAGAAATTATTAATATCTATTCTGATAACTACCTGTAAAATAAGACATTCTTTCTTGCTTCTGTTGTTGTTGTTATTTTTCATGTGTGTGTTGTTTGTTTTCGGGGATGGGGTTGGGGGGGGGGGGGGGGGGGGGGGGTATTGTCTCTTGGACTAGTCATCTCTCTGTCAAATTCTGTCTCTGCCTCTATCCATTTCTGCCTACACCGCCTGTCTATCTTGTCCATCTCTGTTCTTTCTTTTTTCTTCTTTTTTTAGTTGCTTCTTTCAATTATTTATTGTTTCTATCGGTCTGTTACTTACTCCGAGACTCGGAAATATGAAAGGGATCTTGGCCATCTCACCCCCACCCCCACCCCCACCCCCACCGATCCCCTTCCATCCAGCCTGTGAAAACAGCTTCACCTTGAAGTTCAGAATGTGAATGACGGTGTGAAGACTGGCTGTGTCAACAGACTGGCCGAGGAACACAGGTTCTCAAGGCAGTCACTTACGTGACACTGTATCAAGATTATTGTGCGTTATGATATAATTATTATATATACACAGTGACAACAGACTGGCAAAGGGCAGACCGGTTCTCACGTAGTCACTCGCATGATACTGTATCATGAGTATTGTGTGTTATGCGTGTTATGATATACATGTATGCACAAGGTGGGACACACACACACGAGCGCGCGCGCGCGCACACACACACACATACACATAC
>CM054134.1:129173763-129178763 GCA_028751875.1 Rapana venosa
CTCTCTCTGTCCGAGGTGTGTGTGTGAGTGTGTGTGTGTGTTTGTGTGTGTGTCTGTCTGAATTTGTGTAAGAGTAGGTATGTGTGTGTGTGTGTGGGGGGGGGGGGGGGGGGGGGTTATATGTGTGTGTGGGGTGGGGGGAGGTGGGGGGTGGGGGGTGCGAGGTTGTGTGTGTGCGCGCGTGTTCCAGTGTGTGTTCTAGTGTGTGTGTAGGTGCATGTGTGTGTGAATGTGAGTGTGTGAGTGCGCGCACGTGTGCATGCATGCGGCGTGCTTCCGTGTGCATAATATATGTGTATGTACGTGCGTGTGCGTGTGCGTGCGCGCACGGACATGCGTGTGTTTATGTGTATGCGTATGTAAGTTCCTGCGTACGCGCGTACATGCGTGTGTGTGTGTGTGTGGGGGGGGGGGGGGGTGTGTGCTCTCAAGAGCACTGTGTGAACTTTGCTGCCAGTGACAGGGCTATTGTTACCTGGCCCCTGTGAAACCCAATACACTCGGACAGTACGAACATATACATTCAGGTAGGGAGTGAAAGCCACTGTATCCTCCATTTCTTCCTTCCTTCCTACCTGCCTACCTGCCTGTCTGTCTGCCTGCCCTATCTCCATATCATGAATATGACTGTGACAACAATACGCCCACCCACCCACCCGCTCCTCTACTTCTCTTCCGTACCAACAACTAGAGAAGGTGGGGTTATTTTGCTGGGGTTTGACTTTTTTTTTTATTGGGGTTGGATTTTTTGGTTTTTGTTTTGTATGGTTTTGGGGAGGGTTTTTTTAGGTTTGGTTTGGTTGTTTGTTGTTGTGGTGGTTTTTGTTGTTGTTGTTATTGTTGGGTGTTTTTTGTTGTTGTTGTTTTTTTTGTTGTTTTTTTTTTGGGGGGGGGCATGGTTTTCTTTCTTTTTCGGTTTTTTTCCCCTTTACAAAAAAATCTGTCCAGCCCACCCCGAAACTGAATACAGTGTCATTTCAGGGAAGTATGATCTACAATGAAGAGGAGGAGGTGGGGGTTAGGGGATGGTGAGGTTAGGGTGGAGTGAGGAGGGCGGGGTGGGGGTGGGGGGTTGGTTGGTAGGTATGGACGTGTGTTGTGTGTTGTCTTTTCATTGATTGAATATTAGTTTGAAATTATACGCAAATAAGACCACGGTGGTGTGTATGTGGCGGGGGGGAGGGGGGGGGGGGGGGGGGGTAGCCTCGTGGCAAGAGGTGTGAGTGTGTGTGTGTGTAGGGGGTGGGTGGCCTCGTGGTTAGAGCGTTTGCACTCGCGATTAATTTGAGGGCCTGAGATCAAACCCGGGTTCGTGCCACCACCGAGACACCGGTTAAAGCGAATTTCCCCCCTGGGAGTTAATAATTATTATTATATAAGTACTGACTCCACTCCCCGGGGAAAGTCTTGACGGGTGAAACTATCAACCGTGAGGCCTTGTGTGTGTGTGAACGCACACGGAACATCTTGCACACACACACACACACATGTTAAAAAACCCATTCTGCCTGAAAATAAATTCCATACATCGTTATTATTATTATTTATTATTATTATTAAAATAACAACTGCATGCATGCATGTGTGTGTGTGTGTGTTGTCTTTTCATTGATTGAATATTAGTTTGAAATTATATGGAAATAGGAATGCGACCGTGTGTGTGTGTGTGTGTGTGTGGAGGGGGGGGGGGGGGTGTTGTGTTTAGAGATCATCCCCGAAGTTGGAATGCCGCTACCTACATGGTGGGGCGGGGGGGGGGGGGGGGGGGGGGGGGGGGGTTGACGGTGGCATACACCCAATTCTGGCTATTGGTAAACCTCGGAGCTCTAGCTGAGGAACGTAAAGGGAAAAAAAAGCGAAACCGAAAAAAGAAATAAAATGATATGGCTTGAAAGGTATTCAAACGTTTAAACTGATCTGGTATCACAACCTTCAGATTATTATCATTAGATAAAGTACACGAAATTGATTACAAATCAACCGGAAGCATTTTCCCAAAATTCAATCAGCATAAAATTATTATCACACAAAAATGCTGCATCGAAACTAACATTATAGTAAAAACGTAATTATTACATAAAGAAGCAAAAAACACAGAAACAAAAACAAAAATAATAAGCAATTAAACAAAAAACAAAAAACAAGCAACACTTGTCAAACTCACATAATAATAATAATCCTCTTTATTTTTCCAATGAGGAGGTGTGTGTGTAGGGCGGGGTGGGGACGGGGGGGGGGGGGGGGGGGGGGGGGGGGGGGGGGGGGGGGTGAGGAGGGAGGGGATCGTATAAAAGTTCTAATAAAGGAATCGAGGATAAAAAATAAGAAAAATAGTGATTCAGCCTTTTTATATACAATCGTTGCCTATTTGGTGATGAAATAGATTTTTTTAACCGAAAAACAAAGAAAAAACAAAACATAGCCCAATACAAAAAGTACTCAAAAAACAAAAAACAGAAACCAAACAAACAACAAAACCTCAAAGCTACAACAAACAAACAAACAAGCAAAACTGACGGTGACTCGCAGTGGACTGTTTTCAGTTAATAACTGATTTTGTGTCTTTGCATACTTATGATTGTTTCTTTGTTGTTGTTTTATGTTTAAAAAAAAAAACAACATATCTGGGAGGGGGGGGGGGGATTATGCTGATGACACCTCTTTTTAAATTTTCACTTTTTTAATGTATTTTTTATTTCGGGGATACGTTTTTGTTGGCGCGTTTACGATTTAAAGTTTTACTGCTGTTGTTGTTGTTGGGTTGTGTGTTGTTGTTTTTCTTCAAAAGAAATTAATATAGTCTTATCAGCATAATATTATGTATCTTATCTATTTACAAATACAACTGTTATTTTTTTTATCTTAAGATTTCACTGGGACGAAAGTGTTCAGTTCGGAATACTTCCAATGAATTTTTTTTAAAGAAAAAGATATACAGTTTAATAAAAAAATTTTAATTTTTTATTGATTTGCTATGGATTAAGTTGTTGTCATTGAAAAAGAATGCAACCGAAAATCAGATCCATGCGAACACACATACACACACGCATGTACTCGCTTGCACGCATGCATGCACGCGCGCGCGCACACACACACACACACACACACACACACACAAACACACACCAGCAACAAAAACAGCAACAACAACCGCCGATATTTTGACGGCATACAAAACACCACACTTCAGTTTAGGGGGATGGGATAACCAAGTGGTCAGAACATTGCGTTCGCAATCTGACGACCCGGGTTCGATTCCCGTTCAAGGGGGATATTTCCCCCCGGAGTTAACATCAGTGCAGACTCCACTCTCCCCCAAAGTGCTTCGGTTGAGACTATAAACCGAGGCCCCGTGTGCGAACGCACGCAGAACATCTTGCGCACTTGTTAAATCCTGTTCGCTTTTCGGAAGAGAAGGCCATTGTGTGCCGGTGGAAACAGATGGCGGAATTGACAAATCCGCATATACACGGGGACTGGATGTAAAAAAAAAAAAGCACATAAGTGCTTATTCCATTTTCCTCGATATAAAAAAATAAAATAAAAATAAAATAAATAAAGAACTGACAGACTGAGAAAAAGGCATATAAGCCTGAATGTTCATCACAACACAACCCCAGATTTCAAGAGAAAAAAGTTGGGGGAAAAGTCGAGGACGGGCGAGGAGGGGGGGTGGGGTGGCGGAGGAATGAGGGTGTCACTTATCACCAACAAGTCATTCTAGCGTGGTGTGTGTGTGTGTGTGTGTGTGTGTGTGTGTGTGTGTGTGTGTGTGTGTGTGTTGTGTGTGTGTGTGTGTGTGAAAAACCCAAACCCTTTTCACTTTTTGTTACTGATGTTTAGCAACCGCTTTCCAGTTCCTCGGCCCTCTATACTAATGCAGACGCGTCAAATGTCAAGAAGCGTCAACGCTTATTGTAAAGAAAAAAGGAAAATCCCTCTCCTCGTTCTTCGTTTTTGTGTGATATCGTTGAGGGTGTGTGTAACTGGGGGGGAGGGGGGGGGGGGGGGGAGCTTTGTTGTTTTCTTTTTTTTTTCTTTTTCTTTTTTTGTTTTGTGTTAACCCAAACTAACTTGTTCCAGTGTAACCCCAAGAGATAGAGAGTTTGAAATTTGAGCAGGCAGGTAGTGCTGAAATTCTGTAACACGAGAGAGGGGAGAGAGAGAGAGAGAGAGAGAGAGGAGAGAAGGACAGACAGACAGACAGACAGACAGACAGACAGACAGGCAGGCAGGCAAGCAGGCAGACAAACAGACCGACCGAAACAAGACAAACAGATTGTGTATTATCTTACATTGTAGAATCATTATGCAATCAGATTTTTTTTTTTTACACAGAAGTTAGGTTACACCCAGAACAAAAAATGCTAAAGCCGAATTATAGAAATCTAATACACAAACATTGTGGCATGGGATCCACTTCTCTCTTACTTCACAGCAGAAGGATAGAGAAGGAAACCCTACCCCCGACCGCAGAGCTCGGAAATGTTCTGATCCCAACTGCAGGAAACCTTGTTTTCTTCTTCTTCTTCTTCTTCTTTCTTCTTGTTCTTCTTCTTCTTCTTCTTCCTCTTCTTCTTCTTCTTCTTCTTCTTTCTTCTTCTTCTTCTTCTTCTTCTTCTTCTTCTTAGTCGTCGTAGTCGTCGTCGTCGTCGTTGTTTAACGCTCAGACAGCAACTGTTGTTGTCCGTCATAAATTATGAGCAAAAAATGCGTCGCGCTGCCGTTAAGCGCCTGTCAATCCAGGCCCAGCGCATCCGACTTTCGGCTGTGGGAGAGAATTGTTATTAGCATTATTTTTAAGTCTTTCTGAGGGGAAGTAAAAAAGGCAGAAGATTGGACCAAGAAGACAGAAAATAGACAAAAAGTATGTGACAGGAAGAAAAGGGGGGGGGGGGGGGGGGGGGGGGGGGGAAGAAAGAAACAAAGAGAGGGATAGAAATGAAGGAATTCATTCCTAGCACAGAATTTCCAAAAAGGTGGGAATGCTGTTTATACTG
>CM054134.1:129181263-129208763 GCA_028751875.1 Rapana venosa
TTCCCCTCTGTTTAATTAGTCTGTTAGGAGAAAGAAAAAAAGCAACACAAAATAACCCCCTCTCCAATCCAATTAGTCTGTGTATACCTAATTACGTGTCACAGAGAATGAGCCGAGAGAACGTAATTACGTGTCACACACACGCGCACGCACAGAAAGACAGACACACACACACACACACACACACACACACAAGAGGGGGGGGGGGGGGGGGGGCAGACAATCAGACAGAGAGAGAGATGATGATGATGATGATGATTTTTCTCTGACTGATAAACTATTTTCACTTACTATTAATTTTGACAGGAATTCGTCAAAATTGTTATTATGAATAATAACAAACACACAATGTGACATTGTACAAGCTAAAAATAGCCCGAGTTTCAAATGCAAATTATTATTATCGGTGGTCTAGAGGTAACGCCCCTGCCTAGAAAGCGAAAAGTCCGGGCCGGAAGTGTGCGGTGGTTCGAATCCCGTTTGGGCCTGAAACTTTCCCCCCATCCATTAGACCATGAGTGGTGGTCTGGGCGCTAGTTTTTCGGATGAGACGATAAACCGAGGTCCTGTGTGTTACACATAATTATTCAGCGCACGTAAAAGAACCCACGGCAACAAGAGAGTTGTCCCTGGCAAAATTCTTAGAAAAATGCCACTCTGATAGGGAAACAAATTAATACAGTTGCAGACAAAAAAACACACAAAAACAAACAGGGTGGCACTGCTCTTGTGGCGACGCGCTCTTTCCCGGGGAGAGCAGCCCGAATTTCACGCAGAGAAATCTCGTGACTTAAAGTGGTATAAATAAATAAATTAGTATTATGCATCGTGGATTCTCTCCAAGAGGAAGTAACCTTGTTTCTCTTAACCGACATGTACACAGAAGAAAACCTCTTTCCCCATTCCTGGCATTTCTGTTTTCAGTGTCGCTCTCATGCGCACGTCTACACACACACACACACACACACACACGCAGAGAGAGAGAGAGAGAGAGAGAGAGAGAGAGAGAGAGAGTCTCAGAGATTCAGAGAGAGAGAGAGAGAGAGAGAGAGAGAGAGAGTTTCAGAGATTCAGAGAGAGAGAGGGGTGAACATGTCCGTCACATGTCAGCGCAGTTTCACAAGGACCCAGTACGGGGAAAGCCGTTACCGACAAAGTGACTTTACAGAGACAGCGGTAAAATCCACATAACAATTAGCCCCAGTAATGAACTGACGACCCGCGCAGAACCAGCTGCGCAGACAGGCCCGGATTACGCAGCCTCCGCCGCCGCTGACACAATTAAAAGTATAATGAGGCGGCCTGAAGATCAAAGAGAAGGAAGGCACGGGCTTGTTCCAAAGACACTGACTGACGACTACTACGCGGACTGACACGTCTTTGTTGCCTTGCGCGTGCACACACCACTTGGGGGCATCTTCCAGTTTGGCAAGCGCGCGCTGTGTGAAGTAACCTATTTTTGGCACCAGGCTAATCGCGCTTACACTGCTTCACCCAACGTGAATTCTACACCTGTGTGTTACTCGAGTGGAACGGGCAATAAAGCTGTCGGTCGCTGTAGGCTGTCGATCGTTTCACCACAAAAACAAGATCAATCGGCCATAAGAAACCGAGGGACTACCTCCTTACACGCGGGAGGGTGCGAGAACAGCCCTCCTATGCAAATAAGCGAATGAGTGACAAGGTGTCTGCTTGCAGTCGCTTCTGATTGGTTGTCTTTACAACGTCACTGGTCAGGACCTTGCGCGCAGCGGCGTGGAGAGAAAGACGAACGGCTTGACTAGCACAGTAGTCGAGATTTACACAGAGACCGTACGGTCTGAGAGTAACTCACTATCTGAATGTGTTTGGTCTGTGTGAAAGCAGGCTTCCCTGGCGCATAAACGGCGACCATATTCCCACTCTCCTGATGGGAACCAACGTTGTTTGTGGAGATTTACACAGTCATACATGGACAGAGTGAAAGTGATCCCGAGTTTGTGGAGTACGTGCAGTGAGGCTGACTGAGGGAGGGACTGATTTCGATGCTCTGACTGCAGAAAGGTGGGGGAAATGGCGTCGTCAACAAGGCCCAGTGTGGTGACTATTGTTATAGCCTGTGTTGTAGTGTTGGGGCCAGACCATTTCAGCGCTGTGCATGGACAGTCGGGAGGTTACACACGAATCACGGACAAAGCTTTAGCGCCGCACGACAAATGTGAGCCCATCACTATCCCTCTGTGCAAGGACATCCAGTACAATGAGACCATCATGCCCAATCTCCTCCTCCATCAAAAGCAGGAGGATGCGGGTTTGGAGGTGCATCAGTTTTTCCCCCTGGTCAAGGTTCAGTGCAGCCCGCAGCTCAAGTTCTTCTTGTGCACTATGTATGTACCTGTGTGCACGGTGCTGGACGAGGCCATCCCTCCCTGTCGCTCCCTCTGCAACCAGGCGCGAACTGGATGCGAGTCCCTCATGAACAAGTTCGGCTTCCAGTGGCCAGAGAGTCTCCGCTGTGACCGATTTCCCAAGGCAGGGTTGTGTGTGGGAGAAAACACCACAGAGGGGGGAGAGTCCACCAACGCACCTCCCATCAGTGATCGTCCTGGTGGTGGTGGAAGTGATGGAAGAGGGGGTGGCGGCGGCGGTGGTGGTGGTGGGGGAGGAGGAGGTGGTGGGGATGTGGACGTCCCAGGCTCCGGTGACCACGAATTCACCTGCCCTCCGCAGCTGAAAGTGCCCAAGGGCTTTGACTACAGACTGAAGGTGGGCAGTCATGTTGTGACGGACTGTGGGGCACCCTGCTATAACATGTTTTTCGACTTCAGACAACGAGATTTCGCCCGTTGGTGGATTGGCATTTGGTCCTGTATCTGTCTGGCCTCCACACTCTTCACAGTGCTGACGTTCATGATCGACATGCAACGCTTTCGCTATCCGGAACGCCCCATCATCTTCCTCTCTGGCTGCTACTTCATGGTGGCCATGGCCTACCTGGTGGGGTTCGCCCTGCGGGAGAAGATCTCCTGCAACGAGAAGTTTGACCCCTCCCCGCACAAGCCCAGCATCCACAAGGACATGATGCTTCAGGTGGTGACTCAGGGCACCAAGAAGGAAGGCTGCACCATCCTCTTCATGATGCTCTACTTCTTCTCCATGGCCTCCTCCATCTGGTGGGTCATCCTCACCCTCACCTGGTTCCTGGCTGCCGGCATGAAGTGGGGGCACGAGGCCATCGAGGCCAACTCCCAGTACTTCCACCTGGCGGCCTGGGCAGTGCCGGCCATCAAGACCATCGCCATTCTGGCCATGGGCCAGGTGGACGGGGACGTCCTGTCTGGAGTCTGCTTCACCGGAATCTTCGATGAGGATGCTCTCCGGGGGTTCGTCCTGGCTCCCCTCGTGGTCTACCTCATCATTGGGACCTCCTTCCTGCTGGCAGGGTTTGTCTCCCTTTTCCGTATCCGTACCATCATGAAAAGTGACGGCACCAAGACGGATAAGCTGGAAAAGCTGATGGTGCGGATTGGTATTTTCTCTGTCCTCTACACGGTTCCTGCCACCATCGTCATTGCCTGCTACTTCTATGAGCAGGCCTTCAGGGAAAAGTGGACAGTGACCTGGCACTCCACTATCTGCAAGATTCCTGCCTTTGATGTCGACTGCCCACCGGCCAGCAAAGTGGGCTCCAAGCCCTGGCCAGACTTTAATGTGTTCATGATCAAGTACCTGATGACAGTGATCGTGGGCATCACCTCTGGAGTATGGATCTGGACTGGCAAGACCTTCCATTCCTGGAAGATGTTCTCACGCCGTCTCTTCATGTTGAGGAACACAGAATCCGTAGTGTGACAGAGTTTTAAAAAATAATGAAAATGTGTTCTAGACATGAGTTTGTGAACAATTTTTTATCACAAAAGTATTCACCTGTGTACATTCAGAAACGGGAATATTTGCTGTACCATGTGTCCAGACTCCACTGAGATGGTTGTGTCGGTGTGATTTGCTTTGGTCAACCCTGATTCAGTGAGTGTCATCGGTAGGAAAAAAATCAGTAGGCATCTGTGGAGTATTTTAGCACATCAATAGTGCAGTTTGACTTCATTCGCTGATTGTGCTTGTGTACAACCTTATAAAGTACAACATTGGTGTCATTTGCTGCCAGATGAATGTGATATAAAACTGAATGGGCAAGATGCAGGTGAGGTCTTTTTCTCTGTGTGTGAGTGTGTGCTGTTTAATTTTGTAGAGATCTGTGCATTGCACTGATTTCAAAGGGCAGGGGGTTATTTTTACATGGGTGAAATAATGCACACTGCCGTTGTCATTGTGTTTCATTCAGTTTTGAAAGAAAAATGAAAGGCACTTGACAAAGAGACAACAAACACTACAGTCTTCAGTTGAAGGAAGCATTAAACATGGAGACAAGTGAAAGGAACATTGTCTAGTGCTCGCTGGCTCACCTGGCACCAACAATACAGGGAGAGTGCAGAGGTGAATCACAAAGTATACATGTATGTATTGTATGTGTTCATGTGCTACGCAATGGGAAGCATTGTTTGAGCCGACAGATGGATGGTATACAGTGTATTGTTCTGTCACACACCCACCGATTGGTACAGTTTGAGAGCTGACTAACTGACTATGAAAGAAACGACTGAGCCAGGAACAAAACTAATGTTGACTTCTGCCGAGTCAGTGCTGCATAAACCTCCGCGACATAGCGCATGTCCAAAGTTCTCATCTGCTTACAATGTGCTGCACATTTCCTATTGATCAGAAAACATGCATTGAACCATAGCTTTTTGTTTTCTTTTGAAATCTGATCTTACAGGTTTGGGCAGGTTACTTTTTACCAATCAGCAACTTACCCCTGCCTCAGATTTGTCATAAAAATATTTTTTATTTGTGGTGGTTGTTTTCCTACATTTATGTTTATGTACCACTGACATGTGCATGTAAGTGACTTGTTTTGAAAGGTTTGTGGATTGGAAAGTAGTGTGCAGCAGATCTGGGGAAAAAGAGATGAATGAAGATGAGTGCTCAGAGAAGTATTGATTGAGGTGTGGCTGGTTGTTTTGTAAAACCCCAGGTTACATGATGTCCACTTCACATTTCTCATTGTCATAAAACTGAGAAACAAAGGTTTTACTTTAACCCTAGGCTTGAAATAGTTTTATGTTTGCATGAAACTATAAAATTAACAGTTGTAATTGATTTGACTACCAAATTCTTTAAATTTATGTATGATATTTATACTATAAGTTTAACATTTCTTTGTGGACTGATGGATAGATTGGCTCAAAAATGCTCAGTTTAACGTTTAGTTATGTACAATGTAAGTTGAACTAGTTGTTTAGGTGGGTTTTTTTTTAATTCATAATAATGATAATTTCAATAATGTCATCTTTAGTCTTTGAGAGTAAAATTTAAATTTAAACACTGATACTAGTGATAGAACTATACAATTACAAACTTTAGGTTGAACAGGTGGGGAAGGGGAGATTGGGGTTTTGGACTAATGGTTAGGAGACTTTTAAAAAAAAATCTCATCTAATCTTAGTAATTTAACATTTTAATGTACAGTGATATTATAATGGTAATCTCTAAAAGTCTCAAAATATACACAAGTTCTAAGTTTGCTTTTTCCCATGACTTAAAAACTAACTTCAGGCTGAAGCCAAAGCCTAGGGAGTAAAAAGTGGAAGTACTGCAAATAATAATATTGTTGATGTTATGATAAAATCCTTAGCCGCTAAGGTCAAATGCGGTCTTTAAATTTAAAGTAAAAATTTGTAAAATCAGCATTTTTATGCTATTTCATTTTCAGTATTCGAGTACGTTTGTGACATTACAGTCCCATCCCTGGAAGCTATTCTGTCAATAAGTAAATTGAATTTTTAGGAATTGTGTGAGACAGCTGCAGCCAGTGACACAAGAAACTTTATAAAGCACCACTGTTCTGTGTTCTAAAGGACTGCACGCTCCACTGACTTTTAGACCTTGGGACAGGCACTAAGGCAGCTTACAGAAAGTATCTTTAGAATGCAGAATGTGATTATGAAAATCATGAATAATGTATGCAATACAGCCTCAAACCAAACATCACAAATGATAAGACTAGCCTCTTGTCCTGCATTCTTTGTTAAGGAAGGAATTGTTTTCTTTGTGTTTCGGTTTTCTGATTAAAATTAATCAAAAGGCTTCATGAATAAGATAATGAAGTAGCCGTGAGACATGAAGTTAATCACTCATTTCACTGCCATCATTTATTGCTCAATTCTTAATCCAATGTGAAATTAGAATGATTTTTTTTTTTTTTTTTGGGGGGGGGGGGGGGGTGTAGAGATGCATTTATTTTGTGTAGTCAGGAAAAGACTATACATGTACAGGTTTATTCATGTGTTCAAAGTGAAACAGCTAAGGGCATATAATGAAGCTTGTTTAAATTATTTTAAATCACCCATTGCCATTTTTAATTGCATTAAGACAGAATTAGAATAGGCCTACTGAAATAGCATAAATAGGTGTGTAGTAATTGTATAATTAATTAATACTATCATTCTTTATATTCATTTGTTCATTCATTGCTTAATTTCTTTTTTATTTATTGTTTATTGTCATTATTATCAAACTTGATATTAGGTTAGAGTGAATGAAACATTGAAATATTGTGCAATAACACGAGTTAGTTGCTACTGATACAGTAATATATTATGATAATTATTGTAAAGGAAAACATTCACAGTTGAATACAAACAGATGCTTCCCTGGATAGTTTTCATGAGTTCATTTTTTAGTTAGACACATTCATTAGCATTGTTTTGTAATAACATAATTTTTTTGCTTACAAGTGTCAATTATGTCGTTATGATTATATAATGATGATGATGATACTTATGATGATGATGATCATTTTTAGTATAATTATTGTTGTTGTGATTATCATATCTTTGTTACTGTGTCTTGACTATTGCTATTGGTATTATTTACATGGGTGCAGGATATTGATGTATAGATGATATAGGGCCTCATTAATGACTTAATACTGATTCGTGATAGTGGATAGTCTTGATACACAGTGCAGGGGGCATTATTTCTTTTCTTTTCTTTCTTTCTTTTTTTAAAAGACTTAAATTACCAAACATTTCTCTCAGACTCTAAGACTGATCCCTTGGTTTTTGTGTTGCTTTCAAGTAACACACTATTACTAAATAAATAATAGTAATACTAACAGTACTTATTATCATAAATATTAATAATACTGTGCAATATTGATAAAATAGCCAAAGACTGATGAACGAGTGACTTCATATTGTAGCTGTCTCAGTATCTGTCTGAATTGTGTGGTCTTGAATTAACTGAACTGTGAACAGATAATGTTGTGACTTCAAACAGAGAGAAAAGTGACACATTTCCAAATCTAGGTTGTTTTGTTAACCAGGGAAGGGAGGGGAGGGGTTGTCTTTTTTTTGTTTTGTGTCGTGGTTTTAGATTATTATCTTGATCAGTGTTTCACGGTTTCAATTGGCAATTTTTGTTACGTTAGTTTTAAGCATGTGTCAAGCTTAGTTAAATACTGTAAACTTGAGGATTTTTTTAAAGTTTATAAAATTTAGGTTGGTTTCTGCAAGCTGATGGTTATATCATAAAGTTCTGCCAGGAAGGTGTGTTTTAGAATCTGAGTGTAAAATATGTCAGGCTGGTCTCTCCTCTTCTCCACCACCACCCCTCCTCCACCAAAAAAAGAAGAAAAAAAAAGAAGAGAAAAACAGTATAATATAGTTAAGGTTTGTTTTGGTCGAGATCTTCCTTTCCAGTAAAATGTCATACTGTTCCTTTGTCTTCTTTCTTCTGTGGTACAAGACTTTGTCTTCTTCCTTTTGTGGTGAAAGTCAGACTTTGTCTTCTTCCTTTTGTGGTGAAAGTCGGACTTTGTCTTCTTCTTTCTGTGGTTAAACTCAGACTTTGTCTTCTCCTTTCTCTGTCTGTATTTATAACAGTTAACAAGTGTAAGATGTCAGACACTAGACAGTTCCAGACATGTCCCCCCCCCCCCTTTTACTGTTAGTGTTAAATGTCAAACTGCTTCTATTGTCTTTAATGTCCTTTCCTGTTAAATGTTGGACTGATCCTGCTGTCTTCTTCCTTCCCTGTTACTGTTAGTGTTACTTATAATGGAAGGCTGCTCCTGTGGTCTTCTTTATTCAGGACTTAATTTTTGGCATTGAATGGCAGACTGTTCCTGCTGTCTCATTTTAGGAAAAAAAAGAAGTCAGTTCTTGTTTTCACAGTTCTTTCCAGTGGATTGTGAGATCCCTCCAGCCACCCCCACCCCCCACCCCTCCCCTCACACCATGAAGGGAGAATATGGAGGGGATAAGAGAATAACAATTAGCAGGAACGGCTAGATTCCCTTTTCAGCCTTTCCCCTCATTTCTTCCATTTTGTAGTAATACCCTTCCTTCTCTTCTATTCTTTCTAACTTTATCCACACAGCTTCTCCCCTGAATACAGAAAGTCTACAGTACTTTGTAGGCCACCTTTTCTTTACTTTGATCTACGTGTACTTTCACTCATACTTTTAAACAGTATTTTGAAACTGCCAACATTGCAAATTGTCTACACAGTAATTGGCTAATGACCATACCCCCTTCCCCCATCCTCCTCCTCCTCCTTCCAAAGAATTAATAGAATTTCCCCACCATCTAGAGCCAATTATTAAGAAACAGAATCCAAAAGAAGAAGAAGAAGAAAAAAGGCCCCCCTCAAAAAAAAGAAAAGAAACAAAAGCAAAGCAAACCAAAACAACAACAAAAACCACCTTCATCCCCTTTCACTTTTCAGAAAAAGAAAGACGTAAGTTTAGGAAGATAGAACTTTATATACATGTACACTGGAATGATGATTGGAGAATAAGTGTAATAAAGCAATTATTTTGTTAATTGGTGTAGACAAGTTTGGAAGAGCTGTGTAAAAGCTGCACACTGAAATAGTTAAAATAAATTTTAAAAAGAAATTGAACAAAAGTTTGAAATAAGTACCCACAGCTGCATGATCTACTATAAAAAGTTAAACTTAAAGATTCTATAAAACTAAGATATATAATACAGTTTGTATTCTTCTTTGTGGAACGCTCAGACAGCAACTTTTTTCTGTCATTTGACTCTTTTTGAGTGAAAATGTGTTGTACTTCTGTCAAACTTTTAGCATGTTATGTCCAAGGCATCCAACTTCGGCATGATAATATTTGCATAACAAGTTTTTTAGGATAGAAGGGGGAAAAAAAACCAACTCCAAAAACTATGACTGTGAAGGCTAAAAGCAAAAAATCTATAAAAAAAAACTCAAAACAAAAAGATTTATTATGTTCTGATCGTCATTGTTCCAACAATTTCAGTTTAAACATATCCTTTGTCTATTGACAAAATCATGGAATCACACAAATTGTGTTTCAGTTCTTTAATACTACTGTGGAAAATTACATGGAATACTACCACTGTACCAGTGAAAGTTTTAAGTTATTACATCAGTCACTGTAACTTGAATGGTAGAACTACTCTGACAGTTATTATACAGTACTAGTCTTACATTAAATCCAGAATCTACTAGTTTATTTTGAGTAAAGAAAGGAGTTACTAAGTCGGTGAAAAAAAAAGTTCTCTTACACATAGTATTCATAATAGTAGATTATGATGTCAATGATGGAATCATAAATTATGTGCTGACATCATTCTTTTTTTTTTTAAGTGTTAAATTGATAATGATGTTATTTTGTTATACATTACATACATTATGATTATGTTATGAAATAAAGTGATGTAGTATTCACATTTTTGATGAGGAGTGAGGTGGACAATGTAAAGACTAAAGATCTATCAATTTTCTTTTGGTGTTTTGTTCTTGGTTTCATATCCAAGTAGACTCGGTGGTAGATATGGGGAGTTTTTGTTTTGATTTGATTTCAGGTAGACTTGGAGGTGGTGGTGGTGGGGGGTGGGGGGTGGAGGAGGTTGCTGACCAACCTAATCTGGTCCTTACCTACGCCACTAGTACTGCCACAATAACAAGCTCCCACAAAAACATAAAGCACTTTAAAGTATGCAGTGGGGACAGTAGTACTGCTGTCAATATTTTGACTAAAAATCTACTCCTAACAGTAACACACACACACACACACACACACTCTCACCTTTTTTTTTTTTTTTTTTTACTATGGCCTGCCTTTCCAAAAAATTCAAGTTTCAAACTTTCATGTAATTATTTCATTATTAATAATCTAATTTTGCAATTCAGATTTTCCCCATGTTGAGGGAAACCATGAAAAAGGAGGATTCATTGAACCAATTTGAATGATCACTGAATCAGTAATGTGTTCATTATGCTGTAAATGTTTGTATGATATTCATATTATGTAATTAATGAATATTAATAACTAGAAGAAGCTCGCCAGCTCCCCACATTTTGAACACTTGGACAGACAGTTCATTGATTATGGCATGTCACTTCTTTGGCATTTTTATTTCACTAATTAGAAATTCATATATAACTTGCTTACTTAATCCTCATTATCGTTTTCTGTTGATTACTGATTAGCCTTTGTTTAAATAATGAAATTGAGCTAGCTGAAAATATGACTTAGAGGTTCAGAAGGAAAGTAGACAAGTCTGAAAGCTGAACAGTTATAAAACTGTATTGTAGTAACACTACAGTGTGTGAATGATGATTTGCAACTTAGTTTGTGAACAAGTGCAAGATACTTTGTAATGTTTTTAAACACTCTTTGCCTTTACTGCTTTAGGTAATAATTGACAGGCTGAAATTTGGATTGAGTCATTTTTTTAAATGCATAACTTATACGTACACAACATGAAAATCTTAAGGTTTGCCATCTGAAAAAGAAAAAGACATTCCCTTTACCCCCATCGATGAAAACGGAGTTGTACTTGTTCTATCATGAATGGCGTTGATAAATTAAGTTTTAATAAATGATGACAGCAGCTGTGAAAATTGCAAATTTTGAATTTAAATGTCCAAGAAATAAAAACAACAACCCCAAAACATAAATAAATTGATTAGATATCTAAATCCAGTCTTGTTCATGAGGCTACAATTTGCATAGTCTCCCCCCCCCCCCCCCCCCCCAAAGAAAAAACCCCAAAAGATTAAACAAAAACAAAACAAAACCAACCAACCAAACAAACACAAATAAAAGAAAACCAACCAAACAACAACCAAAACAATTTTTAAAAAGCCCAAAACAACAAAAAAAACACCTCCCCAAACAATAACAAAAGAAAAACAACAAGCAAAACAACACCACCAACAACAAGCTAAACCTGACCAACAGCAACAACAACAAAAATCATCCTCTCACAATAGTACATGATAATTTTCCTGTTAAGGTTTGCAGTCTCTTCATACTATCTCCCTTATTTTTAACTCCCCAGTCTTTTTTTGGTCTTTTTTCTTTTGTTCTTACACCTCTCACTGACCCCTCCCCTCCCACCTTCCATCTTGTCTTTGTCAGACACAATGGGCCCCCTAAGGCCCCCTTGGCTTATCTGGGTAGTGGTTTGGGTAAGAACTAAGATTCTCCTTTGGAAGTTTCTGCCCTGTCTGTCAGTGGTGTGCAAATAATTGTGCAGGAGGGAGAAGAAAGGTAGAGAAGACAGTCATTATTATTGGTATTATTAGTATTGTTGTTGTTTATTATCATTATTACTGTTGGTGTTGTTGTTAATCATCACGCTATTATAGCAGTGTTAGTGGCCTTGTTTTTTGGTGTTGACTGTCAATAGTGTCATTATAACTTATCATAATCATTATCATCATCATCGTTATTATTATTGTTATTATTATTATTATTATTATTACTACAACACTATCATACTATGATCATTACTACTACTAAATAGGGACAGGATAGCTCAGTGGTCGGAGCGCTGGCTTTCCCCCCAGCCAAGTAAAGCAGTGTCGTGTCGAGTGTGGTTACCAGTTGGATGGGTGACCGTTTACATGCCTTTGCTTCAGTAGTTCCCCCAGTTCACCCAGCTGTAAATGGGTACCTGCCCTCTTTAGGGTCAGGGAAGGTAAAGCAGCAAGGGAGAGGAGATGGGTGCCGCCCTCAATATGCTGGCCCCTAGAGAAGTTGAGGTCTCTGACGCCTCACTCCCCTATGACCACATAGGTTATGGGACACCTACTAAACAGCGTTTTGTATACATGTGTGTAGACTGTCATCATTCTTGTTATATCACAACAACAACGATGATGACCAGACAGACTAAAGTACTTTCCTATTTCCACCCATTGTGCTAGGGTAACGATGTTTCCCACTGAACGGATGATGGCTATGACCTTTTCCTTCACGGCAAGTGCATGCCGACAGTGACACTAATGGCCCATGTGGGTTTTGTTCATTTTTACATAAGATAGTTATAGTTGGCTGAGCACACCTAAGAGGTATGGATGGGGAGAGATGGGCAGATAGTAGAATAGCGAGAGAGAGACATATATACAGACAAAAACTGAAAGTGAAACCTTCCCTGTTAAAAAAAAGTGTTATGTATTCCATTGGCTTGCAGGATGGTGTGTATAAGTGAGTGACTCAGTGAGTGTGTGTTTATTTTGTGTGTGAGTGAGAGAGCGAGAGACTCAGAGAGGAGAATTTAGTGATTGTTTTCCCATTGCTTATCTATTTTATATTTTAATTTACACAATTCTTTTGTTTGTTTGAAAAGATAAGTAGCTTTTTTACATTGAAAAAAAAGAAGGACAAGTGTAGAATATTTAACAGAAGAAAAAAAATTGCTTTTTGTTTAAGAATGTGGTTTCTTTTGTTTGTTTGAAAAGATAAGTAGCTTTTTACAATTGAAAAAAAAAGAAGGAAAAGTGTAGAATGTTTAACAGAAGAAAAAAAAAAGTTTTTGTTTAAGAATGTGTGTGTCACTCTGTCACAGTGTGTGTGTGTGTGTGTGGTGTGTGTGTGTGTCTGTGTGTGAAAGAGACAGAGAGACAGACAGACAGGCAAAGACAGAGAGAAAAAGAGAGAGCTTTAGATGTGTGTTTATAGTGGATCCTGAAATGTGTAAACCATGATTATTATGATGCTCACAAACCAGGAAAATTGACTTACTTTTAATTCCAAGTATCAACAATTGCACTGGAAACTTTAATTTTAAAGCCATAGGCTACTTTATGTTAATATCACATGCAATAAATAATACCTTTTTTTCCAAAAGCTTCCACAGTCATGATATAGTTCAGTGTTTGTTTATTTATGGTTTGTGATTTAAAAAAAAATTAAATAAATAAATTGGTAAACACTTGTAGTAAAACAGGGATGACAAAACCAGCAGAAAAGGCTGATATCGGAATGCTGGCAACCTGATTTGTTTTTCGCTCCAGGTATAAAATGATAATTGATATTATATATATGTATGTGTCAGTGACAGTGTACAATTTATTGTAGGTGACAAGGTTGGAGTTCAGCAAGGTTGACATGCTATGAATATACAGTATGTTGTGGAGGGGGATTAAATCTACCTGGTAGAATTAGCATGGTGACAGCTGTGTATGTATTGAAATAGTGGAGAGCTTGAAGGCTATAATCATCATCATTATCATTACTATTATTACTATTATTATTATTATTATTATTATTGTTGTTGTTGTTGTTACTATTATTATTGTAGTTATCATTTTCATTATTATCTCACTTTTTTGTGTGTGGTCAGGCGTATTGAACATTATGAAATCAAAAATTCATAAGAAAAAGCAAACAAAAAGGTCTGTAACTATACCTTTGAGTCATGTTTGAGTTAGACTCTTTTGCTTCATAACTGAAGAAAGAAGGAAGAAACTAGAAAGTGTGTACATTAGATATGAGTCAGTGGACATGAAAAGAAAGTTTTCTGGTGTTAGGGGCAGTCAGCCTGCTGTTTGCCAGTGCTGCAGTTGTCTCCTCTTCAACATGGCATCACAAAGTGCAGGGGATCCAGTTGAAAACAGTCAGAAGCTTTATCTTTTTTTTTTTTTTTCTCTCTCGTAAAAAACCCATGAATTTATTCTCTCAAACACAAAGCAATGACACAGAGCATCAACAAGCTATTGTTATGTTGTGCTCGGGCAACAGAAAATATTGATCTAAATCATATATTATACTTTGATTTTAAATAAACAAACAAAAAACCCATGGAAAATTACATTTCAGGAGAACATAGTAGTTAAAAGAAACGCATTTACTGTACCTTTTGATGTTGTTGTTGCTGATGTAGATTTTTTTGGTGGTGGGGGGGGGGGGGGGGGGGGGTTGTTTGTTTTGTTTTTTGAAGGGAGAAAGGGGGGGGGTGGTGTTCAGTAGGGGGGGGGGGGTTGTGTTCAGTTTCTGGTGCTAGCTGAATAATCAGCCTAAAGTGTGTCCTATCTTAACCCATTGGCTGTGAAAGGTCCTGTTGTTTGAAATGGCATCATTCATGAATAACCTCAACAGCAGAAACACGCTCATAACTTTAAACCCTAAAGAGTCTGACTGTCCACAATGTGAAGAACCAAACAAAAAAAAAAAAAAGAAAGAAAAGTCCCATGCAAGGAAAGTATCTAAAGACATTAGAGTCTGCAAGAAATTTTGAAATAGTATTAATTAATGCAAAACAAAACAACGCAAACTGTAAGAAAACCCCAGCTAAAAACTTATAGAATGCTTCCAGTCCACAAAGAGTTGCGTAGATGTGAACTTGTTGTTGTTAGAACTATAATGATTAGGAATGAAATGTAGGGTTTTGTTGTTTTTTTTAAAATCAGAATTTAGATGGATCTGTATTTTAGTTATTATTTCATTTTGTATGGCAGCTGAACCATGAAAGGCAAAGTGTATTGTCACAATATTATGTTTATTTCAAAAGCATTTTTTCCTTTTTGTTGTTGTTTGTTTTGCATTTCATTAAAAAAAATTATTTTTTTTAGTATGAATGATTTGATGCTGACCGGTGTTTTCTGACATCATCATTGTTTTTGTTTTTTTAATGTGTTTTTTATATTTGGCTTTAAACATTTTTTGTTGTTGAAAATATTTATCTTTATGGAAACAGTTTTGTGTGTGTGTTTGAAAACACAGTTTCTGGCTTTTTCCCTTTCAGAACCCCCCTCAAATCCTCTCCAGCTAGCTCTCTCTCTCTTCTTCTCTGTCTGTCTATCTCCTCTCTCTCTGAGTCTCTCTCCCACTCTCCTCCCCCCCCCCCCCCCCCCCCCTCCCCCCCCCCCCCCCCCCCCCCCCCCCCCCCTCCCCCCCCCTCCCCCCCCCTCTCTCCTATCCCTACATCCCTCTCCTCACACTACCTTCCCCCCCCCCCCCCCCCCCTTCTCTCTCTCTCACCACACACACAGACACACACACATATCTTGTCGTCTTCCCCCCCTTGCTTTGCCCCCATCACTCTGCTCTTCCATCTGGAGAACTTGGGGAAGGGTGAAGGGGTTCAGACTCATTCATTGTGGATGTGTGTGTGCGCACAACACAACACAGCACAGCACAACGGCCTTCCCCTTGCAGACAAAGGGAAGAGGCTCTGGCTGGTAGAGTCTTTGCCTGGTGTGTGTGTGTGTGTGTGTGTGTGTGTGTTGTTTGTGATGATAAATCTTTGTTGGGTAATAGCCTCAGACACTGGCCTGTGTCAGTGTGTGTGTTTGTGTTGTGTGTGTGTGTGCAGTATGTGTATGAGTGAGTAAGTGGTGGTGTGTGTAATAGGCACCTGCTTTTTTTTCTTAGTTTTTAGAGTGTGGTTTGTGTGTGTGTGTGTGTGTGTGTGTGTGTGTGTGTGTGGGGGCTGCAGTGCCGCCTTTACTACAAGAAGAAAGGACTTTGAAACTGATTGTGTGTGTGTGTGTAATTGAAAACATTCACAGCGTGAAAGGGCATTATTATTATGATTATGATGGAAAAGTGTAAAACCCCATTATAAAATTAATATGTATGCCCGTCTGGTTTCTTCTGTGTGTTGTTCTTTATTATTATTATTATTATTTTATTATTATTATTCATAATGATTTTTGTATGATCACATACTTACAAGTTCCTTTTACTGTGGGACTGATCACACACAGTCAGTGTGTGGATGTGAAAACAGGAATGTTACTTAAAAACAAAACAAAAATAAACAGCTCCCATGCTTTCATTCATGAACAAAAACTTACCTTGCATTGTAAAAGTGCTTGCAACTGATGCATTGATCTACAGATGTTGATGACTGATGATTATGATGATAATGACATTGATGATGATGGTGTGAGAGATGATAATGACATTGATGATGATGGTGTGAGAGATGATAATGACATTGATGATGATGGTGTGAGAGATGATAATGACATTGATGATGATGGTGTGAGAGAGAGAGAGAGAGTGTCTGTGTATGTGTGTGTGTGTGTGTGTGTGTGCGTGCGTTTGCGCACATGTTTGCGCATATGCTTGCTTGTGTTGGATGAAAATACAGTAGGCTTTTGTCCTGATTGTGGTTGCCCCACTTAGAAGAATTTTTTGGTGCTGACTGTAAAGCGTATGACAGGTATACACAATGATAACATGGAGATGTCATGTTTGATTCGTATGACAAATTGATATGAGTTTTTTTTTAAATTTTTTTTATATAAATACCATTGATGGATATGGTCACTCACAAAAGTCACAAAATAATTGCTACTGATCATTATGTTCCATCGGGGTTTATAATTATATTATGATATATGCATACATACATTACAACTATTTTGATTGGCATGAGGGCTCTTTTGTTTTTGGTTTTTTTGCTTTACGTGGATTTGAACAGTGTTATGAGTACGGAGTAGTATTGCTTTAAAGAAATATGATGTGTATTATGATCTATGTATATTTTTGCAGAGATGTGTGTTGTGTGAGAGAGAGAGTGTGTGTGTGTGTGTGTGTGAGAGAGAGAGAAAGAGAGTGTGTGTGAGTTTGTGTGTGTGTGTGTGCAGGTGTGCATGCATGCGCACATGTGCAAGCATGAAGATCAACCATGGGAGTTGTGTTTTTGTGCATGCAAAATAAATGTCAAAGATGATTTTGCCACATTCGTATATATATATATTGAACAATGCAGTTTTTTTTCTGTACATATGATTGATTTTTTTTCTTTTTCTTTTTTTTTTTTTCATTTTTCCCCACGAGCTTTATGTGTGCATGTGTGTGTTCTTATTTAATTAATGGTTTTTTTGTTTTTTTTTTTGGGGGGGGGGGGGGGTGTTTTAATATTTTTTGTTTTTGAGGGTATGACTTTGAGGTAGTGGGGTGAAACTTGTCCATAAGTGGAAGGAAAACACCTTTTTTTCTCTTTTTTTTATTTTTATTTTTACACATTTGTCAAATAAGAAATACTTTAAATTCCATTTTTCTTCACAATTTAAAGACATAGAAATCAAGCCTGTGTTTGTTCAGGTCTGGCATTTAAATTTGTGAGTGGTAAATCTTTATTGGTCAGTTTGAATGTTGAATGATCTCTTGAGAGAATTAAAGAAGAGAAGAACAAAATTGACCCCTCCCCCCCCCCTCCCCCTTTTTCCCTAAAAAAAAAGAGAGAACAAAAAATGGAAAAGTTTCAACTACTAAGTACTACTACAATCATCATCACCAGCATTATTCATATCATAGTCATTTGATGCTTTTCTCTTGTGCAATATATCTCATACTCCCCCTCCCATTCTAAAGAACACTGAGCTATAGTTTATTTTAATTAACAGAATTAAGATTTTTGGGTGGGTGTTTTTTTTGTGTTTTGTTTGTTGTTGTTGTTGTTGTTTTTTTTGTTTTTTTTTTTGGGGGGGGTGGCTGTTGGTGGTTTTAGAAACTGATTTCATCTCTTGCTTTTTCGTGATGGGAAGTTTCACCTCTGTGTGTGTGTATGTGTGTGGACGTGGGTGTGTGCATGCATGTGTGTGCGCGCGCGCGCATGATTGTGTGTGTGTGGAGTGCGCGTGCGTGCGTGCGTGCGCGTGCATCATTGTGTGTGCGTGCGTGCGTGTAAGCTTAAATGCATACGCGTGTTTGTGCACGAGAGAGCGCGCGTGAGCTTCTCCCGCGCGCTGGTACACACGCGCCATGCATGCATGCATGCATTTGTGAAATGGAAGTATTTATAAGTATAACAAGACAGTGTAATATAGTAACGGACTTTATTTATGCATCAGGTCCGTTTTCGAAGAAGATGTATAAACTAAAGTGAATGCATTGTTTAGATAAAAAAAAAAGTACTGCCAGCTTTGGGTTTGAAAGCATGATGAGTGCAGCGGTGTGATGGAAAGAGAAGTAAACACAATCGTTTAAATATGTATTCAAAGAATTTTTGAATACGTGAAGACTTATGAATATGAATTAATATCTTTGTGTACTTGGCTGGCTATTCATTGGGTGTGCAGGTGTGCATACGTGTTTTACTTTTCCATGGTTTTTTTTTTTTTTTTTTTTTGGTTTTGTTTTCTGAAAAGTACAAAACTGTTTCTGTAATTAGACATGTGCATTTAGAGACCTATAGTTGACATCACAGATCTGGCTTCATTAAAATGCCATGTAAATGACAACGGCTGTCTGTGGTGTTTTGCAGTGATGCATGGTATGACTGTGGGAGACGAGGTTTTCATGTGTCGAAAGTTCATTTCTGTCTTCTTTTTGAGATGTAGTTCATTTGTTCATTCGTGTCTTCTGTCTTCTCTTTGAGATGTAGTTCATTTGCTGATTCGTGTCTTCTGTCTTCTTTTTGAGATGTAAAATACATTTGTTGATTCGTGTCTTCTGTCTTCTCTGAGATTTGTTCATTTCTGTTTTCTGTCTTCTCTTTGAGATAAGTTCATTTGTTCGTTCTGTCTTCTGTCTTCTCTTTGAGATGTAGATCATTTGTTCGTTCGTGTCTTCTATCTTCTCTTTGAGATGTAGTTCATTTGTTCGTTCGTGTCTTCTGTCCTCTCTTCTGTCCTCTCTTTGAGATGTAGTTCATTTGTTCATTTCTCTCTTCTGTCCTCTCTTTGAGATGTAGTTCATTTGTTCATTTCTGTCTTCTCTTTGAGATGTAGTTCATTTGTTCATTTCTGTCTTCTGTCTTTCTCCCCTGCTTTCCCTTATCAGGGGGGATGCGCCATAGTGCCTGGTCTTCTCCAGTGCTCGTAACTCGGCAAGATGTCGTTTGCCGGCTGGCCTCGGCTGACACATTCCGACTTCGAGCAGCTCATTATTTATACATTTGTTTACTGGATGCATGCTGGGTACGTTCGTGTTTGCGGAACGCACAGTAGCCTGGCATGAATTACAGGATCTTTTAATGTGCATGTTCGATCACTTGCATGTGTATTATATATACACAAATGGAAACAAGGCACTGGAAGGTATGCACTTTTAAGTTGATGGAGAGATCGAAAAAAAAATTCTTTAAGTTGACTTGAGAGATCGTTAAAAAAAAAAATCCCCAGCCTTCATTCACCAGACACTGATGCCGAGATTCGAACCCATGATTTCATGGACCTGCGGGATTGATGTCAGAGCGTCTTAACCACTCGGCTATAGCGTCCGTCGGTTATTTGAGTATGTTTTGTTTGGATGGGTGGGTGGGAGAAAAAATAATTTGTTCATTTTCCACTTTCCGTTTCGACTGTTCATCCTCATTCTCTTTCTGTGTGTCCATTTCCTATCTGCCCGCTCCTATTTCTGTCTGGCCTGTCTGTCTGTCTGTCTGTCAATTCGAGGTCTTTAGTTTGATTAAACTGCAAAATGCGCAAGATAGACATGCAAGGCTTTGGTGAGTAACTAGAGTTAAAAACAAACCAACCAACCAAAACAACAACAAAACAAAACCAAAAAAAAGCAAAAACAACATTCAACCAAAGGAAAGAAAGACAGCAACAAAAATCATTTTGCAACATTTGATAACATGACAATGAAACAATGAAAGTTTTAAAAAAAGTGACAGAGGGTCCAGTCAGAAATATAAATTCAAACTTCATTACTAGTGTTAATGTCTTTGATTTGACGTTTTTCGGCTGATCACACAACCCTAACCTACTTTTCATTCCTATCTGAAGTTTCCTGGAGAAAGAAGTTGGTTGTTGGTGCATTCATTGATAAGCATGGAACAAGCGTAACATGATGAACATAATCAGTATAGCAACAACAAGCAAGTAGCTTATGTTGTGCTCAAGTACAACATCAACATTCTTATATATATGGCGACTGATGATGCATACAATGACCAAAAGAAGAAAACAGGGGAAAAAATGACCGAACAGAATAGTGACAGCAAGTTTATTGGGTTGTTTTTTCCCCTGCTGGTTTATAGATGCACATTTTGCTTCATGTAGTTTTGTACATATGAGGGATGTCAAGGAACAAACAAGTTTTTAACCTCTTGAGGTTGGGTCTTTGTTGTTGTTTTTGTTTTGTTTTTTCCCTCTATTCTTACAGGTTTGCCATACACCCTCACATTTGACAGGAGAAAATCAAATGTAACTGTGACTTTTTTAAAAAATCCGTTTTTGTTTTGTTTTTGGTCTTGTGGTTGTTGAATGTTGTGTTTCTTCTTCTTTTTGTTTTTGTTTGTCGGTTGGTTTGTGTGTGTGTGTTTGTTGTTGGTGGTGGTGGTTCTTGGGGTGGGGGGGGGTGTTTGTTTGTTTTGGGGGGGAGCATAGTTTTCACATTTAGCCCATTTCTTAATTCACCTTTTTGTTTGTTTATTTTTCTATGGTAAGAAAACATGCAGACCCGTAGTTGATGGTTGTCCTTGCCGTGATATTGTTTGATGGATTGAGAAGAGACTGGTCTTCATTGTGGGCTTTAAACAGATGAATATGGCAACCATTTTGGCAAGAGGGGCTTACATTATAATTTATCATTATTGGCACAAATTGTCAACGTTTGCCACCAGTTGGGTAAAATGTTTTCATTGGTTAGAAGATGTGGACTTAAAAATTAAAAAAAACTTACCTTGCAAGAAAAACAATAAGTTTTGTTTTTATTTTTTAAATTTTCAGTTCTATCATAGATTTTAGTTGAGAATATCACTGCCCTGTCTTGATGTAGTGATGATCCGGAAGAATTTTGTTTAATCGCAGAGGATTTATTTTCAAATTCCTCTCTGCTCGTTTGTTTATTTATACATCCATTAATTTCTTCATTTCATTTGTTTATTCATTTATTTTAGTAATGTATTCATTCATTCGTTTGCGTATCTTTTATTGGCCAGTGTGTATAATCAGAAATCCACCATGTTCCATCCTCAACTGCATTTTCTGTGGTTTTCAGATGGACAGGAAGTCAAAGTGGCATATCTTTCAGCCCGCCAATGATGATATATATAGTTTCTATCCGACTTGTTTTCATTAATGACATGAATGTATCAAAGTCAGTATGATATGAAATCAGTTTGTTGGGTGTAGGCCTAATAATTTTCTTCATTAGAATAATAATTTATGATCGTTAAAATAATCATTTATGATCGTTAACCTCCCCCCCCCCCCCCAAAAAAAAAAAGAAAAAAGAAAAAAAAGAGCAAAAACCAACAACAAAAACAACAAACCCCCCAAACTCTCCAAACTTTATAATTGATGATTATGTAATTTAAATAAACTTGATGTCATTATATATATTATATATATATATATATATATATATATATATATATATATATATATATATATTATATATGAGCAATTCTCGATTGACAGCTACAACAAAGTTTAATTAAATGATTTTTTTCTTGTTAAAACAAGATTTGTTTTTCAAAAAGATTGTTATATTGATACTAAAAAACCCCACTTTTTAAAAACAATTGAAAAACTGCAGCCTGTATGATTTTAATGTGCGTCATTTTTTTTAAAGTACTGGTTTAAACAGTACCAAGATGAAATATGAATCAGTATTCCAAACCCTTTAAGACTCAAAAGTGTGTTATTCTTTTTATTACTTTGTATTGCTTTTCTTTTTATTACTTTTTATCATTTTTAAAAAAATTATTAAGACTGATCCAGAGTAAATATGAAACACACTTCAAAAGTGCAAAATGCTGACATTCTCTCTTTGATAGCACTTCTGCTTCACGAGAAGTGCTGGTCTTTCAGCCAGGAGGACTGATGACACTTCGCCATCCTCAAGACCTCACGCCCAGGTGGGGCCAGCTAGGCACACATGAAGAATGTCCTTGTGCTTAAATGAAAATGAATGAACAGCTTCCACTGTCCCGTAAAGGAGAAAACAGATCTTCTGAAGTCGGAATATGGCTGCTTAGATCTATATGGCTAGGTGCGTTAAAAAACAACAACAACAACCAGCCAACGAAAAGCAAAAACAATGTTTTTTTAAACAGCCATACTTGTCAACTTGTCAACCAGGTCTTCTTTCTGTCTCGCTGTGATTTTGTTCACAGTGTTGGGTAATTGAGACAAGACTCGTGCGTGGGCGCTTGTGTGTGTGTGTGTGTGTGTGTGTGTGTGTGAGAGCGAGAGAGAGAGAGAGCGAGAGAGAGAGTTCTGTTTGACCGACCCCCATGGGTGTTAATCTAAGGAACGCTAAACACAAAATAACCCCCAACAACAACACATCTCACAGCATTTACCTCAAATTGCCTCAGACTTCTGTCAACACTGAAGTTTTTCATGGTTTCTTTCTTTTTTCTTTTTCTTTTTTCTCAAGTCTGTGCAAAATATTTTCCCATGATGATGCGAGAAGCTGTAGCCTACTTGTTAGCTTGCAGTTGGGTATTTGACACTACGATTTTGTCAGTACTATCATGAAGTTTGGTCAAATCATGTAAGGGAGGGAGGTGTATGGCTTAGGAAATGTGGAGTAAAGGGATTTTTTCCCACCGCGAATATTTTTTAGCGTTCTGACTAAAAATGCTTGGCAGTGTTTGGATTTTATCAAGTTGCTGAGACTGATCATACTCTTGCTGTGTACAAGTGCTGTAGTGACCTCGTGTATCATCATCATCATCATCATCATCATCATTACTCTTCTTATCATCATCATCATCATCATCATGATTACGATTATTATTATTATTATTATTATTTCTCTTCTTCTTCTTATCACCAGCAGCAGCATTTTCTTTTCTTATCTTATTACTAATATTTATCTCCTTATCATTGTCATTTCCCAAACACAAAGCGCACAAACTTCATAGTTAGAGTATGTTTATTATGTATCGTTGTAATAATGTAGTTTTGAAAATATTTTTTTTTCAAGATGTTTATTTGGTTTTGCTTGTTGTTGTTTTCACTCATTACTTTATAAACGAAGAAAAGAGACTAGTGGAGCTGTTGCACCAGTTTGAAATGTGGAGAGATAACACCGCTATTTGTTTAGTCCCCTTTCACTCAGAGATATTTACTTTGTTTTGTTCGATATTTACTTTCTTCAATATTTACTTTGTTCGATATTTACTTTGTTCAATATTTACTTACTTTGTTAGATATTTACTCTACTTTGTTCAATATTTACTTTGTTCGATATTTACTTACTTTGTTAGATATTTACTCTACTTTGTTCAATATTTACTTTGTTCAATATTTACTTTGTTCAATATTTACTTTGTTGGATATTTACTTTGTTGGATATTTACTTTAATTTTTCCAATTATTTCTTTAATTTGTTCAATATTTACTTTGTTCGATATTTGCTTTGTTTTCCTCGATATTTACTTTGGTTTGTTCGATATTTACTTTGTTCAATATTTACTTTGTTCGATATTTACTTTGTTGGATATTTACTTTAATTTTTCCAATTATTTCTTTAATTTGTTCAATATTTACTTTGTTCGATATTTGCTTTGTTTTCCTCGATATTTACTTTGTTCGATATTTACTTTGTTCGATATTTACTTTGTTCGATATTTACTTTGTTCCATATTTACTTCGTTCCATATTTTTTACTTTGTTGGATACTTACTTTGTTCGGAGGGTTGGATTCAGTCTCCAAACTCTCTTCTCACTGACCTCCCCCCCCCCTTATTTCGTCAGGCTGTCTGTATCTGCTTCCTTGTCTGTGTCTCTATCTCTGTCTGACTGTACCTGTCTGTCTGCCTGTCGGTCTGTTTATTTCTGTCCGTCTGTTTATTTCTGTCTGTCAGTCTCTTACTTTCTCTGTCTCTCTTCTGTCTCTCAATTTTAAAATCGTACTCCAGCGCTTTATATTATAACATAGTTATTTCTAGAACAATCTATTTACTTTGTAGCTACGGGAGAATACTAGAATAGCAGCACACCAGTGCATCACCGTGTAGTTGTTGTGGTTGTTGTTGTTTAAAGCAAACAGTACATTATTGTTATTTTGTGTTGCCTCCCTATGGTACAATGTGCATTTGCATCAGGTAAATGGCATGTGCCACAGGAGAGACAATGACAATGACAATGACAAATTCTTTTGTTTCGAGGATAATGAATAAGCACTCATGTGCTTTTTTTTATATCCAGTCCCCGCCCGTATGGGATACATCTTAATAATAACCCAATACTCATACTCTCACGCAGTAGAAACAAAGGGAAATAACCCTTTCCAATAAAACCCCCCAAACCCCAAACAAATAAAAGAAAACCCCAAACTTTCCCCCCCCCCCCCCCCCCCCCCCCCCTCCCCCCCGAAAAAACCCAACAACAAAAAACCAAACAAACAAAACAAAAAACCCAACAAAAAGACCCCCCCCCCCCCCCAAAAAAAAAAAAAAAAAAAGAAGAAAAAAAAGAAGAAAGGACAAAAAAAAACCCAACAAAAGAAGGACAAAAAAAGAGAGAGAGATATTTTGCCCTCCTATGGGCACAATGTGCATTTGCATCAGGTAAATGACATCTGTCTGCCGAGAGAGAGAGAGAGAGAGAGAGAGAGAGAGGGGTGAGAGAGAGAGAGGGGGGAGAGAGAGAGAGAGAAGGGGGTGGGGGGGGGGGGAAGGAAAGGGGGGAGGGAATGGGGGTGTGACTTTCATGACAAAGAGGTGAAAAGCTGCTTAGGGTGTGTCCCTATAAAAATTCATGTGTGTTTCCTCGCCCTCTGCAAAGTCCTCTTCAAAAGATGGATGGATGGATAGAGGGAGATCCAGTTTCGCGTCACTACTTAATATTCTGTTATCATCGTTCTCCTTTTTTTTTCTTAAATCTTTTTTTTCTCTTTTTTTTTTTTAAGGCCTGTTTCCTCTTGCCTTCCAATTTGCTTTTTTAAAACTTTAATATTTTTGTATGTATTTATTAATATCTTTTCTCTTTTCTCTCTGTCATTGTCTCCGTCTGTCTCTCCCCTGTGCCTTCTGTTTATACTTTGTTGTGTGTCTGTCTCGTTATCTGTCTTGTCTCTCTGTCTCTCTCTTCTCTTCTCTCTCTTCTCTCTCTCTCTCTCCTCTCCTGTGTTGTTGTGTGTATGTGTGTGCGTGTGTGTGTTGTGTGTGTGTGTGTGTGTGTGTCTCTCTCTCTCTCTCTCTCTCTCTCTCTCTCTCTCTCTCTCTCCCCTCTCTTTCCTCTTTGTGTGTGTGTCTGTCTGTCTGTCTGCTCTCTCTCTCTCTCTCTCTCTCTCTCTCTCTCTCTCTCTTCTCTGTGTGTGTGTGTTCTGTTTGTCTGTCAGTCTGTCTGTCTGTCAGTCTGTCTTCTGTCTGTCTGTCTGTCTGTCTCTCTCTCTCTCTCTCCTCTCTCTCTCTCTCTCTCTCTCTCTCTCTCTCTCTCTCTCTCTCTCTCTCTCTCTTCTCTTGTGTTTCTCTGTCTCCGACTCTGTCTGTCTCTCTACTATGTCCTTACAGTTTAACCTCCATTATTAATAAACATTTCTATTCCATTTCCTGCTGTTATATAGATAGATACACCTATTTTTAGGGCGACAGCTAGATGCAAAAAAAAAAAAATATATATATATATATATATATATATATATATAAAAGCACGTATCCGCTGCTCATTTAATACCCTCGATAATAAAGAATTTTTTCTCTCTGTCTCTGTCTCTGTCTGCCTCTCTCTCTCTCTCTCACTCTCTCTCTCTCTGACTTATTAAGTTTGGTTGTTGTTATTTTTTCTTGGTTTTGTTGTTGTTGTTGTTGTTGTTTGTTTTTCTCTTTTTTTCTTTTTTTTTCTTTTGCTGGTTTGGTTTTTCTTTCTCTTTTGTTTGTTTGTTTTGGTTGGGGGGTTTTGGGGGTGGGTGGGGGGTTTTTAGTTTTTTTTAAAATTTGGTTTGGTTTTTTTGTTGCGGGGGGAGTTGTTGGGGGGGGGGGGGGGGGGGGGGGAGGCTGTTTTGAAAAGGGTTATTTCCCCTTGTTTCTACTGTGAGACTGTATAAGTGTTGGGTTATTATTAAGATGTATCCCTACGGGCGGGGACTGGATGTAAAATAGCACATGAGTGCTTATTCATTATCCTCGAAATAAAAGAAAAAAGAATTTGTCAATTTCTCTCTCTCTCTCTCTCTCTCTCTCTCTCTGTCTTTGTCTCTCTCTCTCTCTGTCTGGCTGGCTAGCTGTCTCTCTCTCTCTCTCTCTCTCTCTCCTCTCTCTCTCTCTCTCTCTCTTTCCTTCAAAATTTACAAAACTGCGTACACACAGGAACTGGATGTAAAAAACGCACATGGGTGTTTTTTTCTCCATCATCCTCGAAATAAAAGAAAAAGGAACTCTCTCTCTCTCTCTCTCTCTCTCTCTCTCTCTCTCTCTCTCTCTCTCTCTCTCTCTCTCTCTCTCTGTTTCTCTGTCTCTCTCTTTCTGTAGCAATGATTGGTCTTGATCTTGAAAGATCCGCCCATATCAGAAGTTTAGTCGTTTTGTCGGTTGCTATGAGCGAATGCTGAATAGGGACGGAGAATAAGAAGGAGAGCAGACAGACAGACAGCACGAGAAAGAAAAAGGAACGAACACTGTGAAGTACCGTGAATTTGATATCATTGGACAAACACAACAGCAGATGAATTTTTGATACGCAAGACAAATATAGATATCTTTCCTTTCTGGTGTTGTCGTCGAGAGAGAGAGGGGGAGGGGAGAGAGAGGGAGGGAGAGAGACAGAGACACAGAGAGATCTTTCTTTCCAAGGGTTACATATAAGCATTCACCTACCTTTCTCATCCACACACAGAGAGAGAGAAAGAGGGGGGGGGGGGGGGTTCTTTCCAAGGGTTACAGATAAGCCCTCACCTACCTTTTTCATCCAGAGAGAGAGAGAGAGAGAGAGGGGAATCTTTCTTTCCAAGGGTTTACAGATAAGCCTTCACCTACTTTTTTTGATCCAGAGAGAAGAGAGAGAGAGAGGAATATAGACACACACACACGCACGCACGCACGCACGCACGCACGCGCGCACACGCACACAAATTCAACTTACACACACATGCACGTACGCGCACACGCACGCACGCGCGCGCACACACACACATTCAAATTACACACATGCACGCACCCATACACACACAACACACACACACAGGGTAAACTTCAAGAACTACAGAGCATTGGGAAGTTGATCTAATAATTAATACCCAAGATCAGCAAGTAAGTTATTTGGCCCAG
>CM054134.1:129213763-129216263 GCA_028751875.1 Rapana venosa
TCACCCTGCTAAAGTATACGGCCTGTGCGAGTGTATGTGTGGTTTTGAAAAACATTTGACTATCCAAATTTTATTTCATAGATTTTGTCTGCATCGCACCATGTTTGTAAATATCTGTTTGTTTAAACTTTTGATTATTTATCATTGATTGCATGACTGTGTAAGATTAGGTTGAATGCATGCGCTTTGATTTGTCTTTGCAAGATATAGCGCTATATAAGTTCCATTTAGTATTATTATTATTATTATTATTATTATTATTATTATTATTATTATTATTATTACTTCTGCTACTGCTGCTGCTGCTGTTACTACTGCTGCTGCAGTTGCTGTTACTACTACTACTACTACTACTACTACTACTACTACTACTACTACTACTACTACTTCTACTTCTGCTGCTGCTGCTACTTCTGCTACTGCTGCTGCTGCTGCTGTTACTACTACTACTACTACTACTACTACTACTACTACTACTACTACTACTACTACTACTACTACTACTACTACTGCTGCTGCTGTAGTATGGTACCATCCATTTATCCCTCGCTCCTCCTATCTTTGGGCTCCGTCTTCTTTTATCTTCCCTCACTCCCTCCCTCCTTTCTTCTTCTTCTTAAGCGCTTTGATTTGTTGCTTTACAAGATTCAGCGCTATATAAATTCCATACATATTATTATTATTATTATTATTATTATTATTATTATTATTATTATTATTATTACTACTACTACTACTACTACTACTGCTGCTGCTGCTGCTGCTGCTGCTGCCACCATTACTTTTACGACTTTAACTGTTAGGCTACCACTGCCTCTACTACTGCTACGACTGTTGTTGCTTCTGCTGCTGCTGCTTCGACTGTTGCTGCTGCTGTTGCTGCTGCTGCTGCTCTGTCAGTGTGGTGGGTGGTTGCTTTGCCATTATGTTGTTGTTGCTTTTTGTTGTACTCGTTGTCACTGCACAGTCTGGTTCATAGCGGGGATCTACAAGGGTCACACAGTGTATGTAGTGAGGGCCGGGAGGGTCAGGGGGCCTGAAATAAAGTGTGCCAAACAGCTGTAGTATGTGTGATAAGTTTTGTGTTAGCCTAATGAGGCCCGTAGCACCGGAAAGGGTGCTTATACCTTTCGTGCTGACCCTTGAAGTGTGTGTGTGTGTGTGTGTGTGTGTGTGTGTGTGTGTGTGTGTGTGTGTGATGGGGGTGTGGGGAAGGGGGGTGCCGTGTGTGTGTGTGTGTTTGTGTTTGTGTGTGTGTGTGTGTGTGTGTGTGTGTGTGTGTGTGTGTGTGTGTGTGTGTAAGTGTGTGTGTGTGCATAGTATTTGTATTTGAAGTATACATTTGGATAATGAGCGCTGACCTTCCTGTGCGCGTTTCGTGTGCTTTTTATTTCATTTTGTTATCATCATCAGCATCATTGTTGTGATGATGATGATGAGGAGGAGGAGGTGTAGGAGGATTGTTGTTGTTGCTGCTGTTATCATCATCATCATCGTTATTATTATCATCATTGTTATTGTTGTTGTTGTTGTTGTTGTTCTTCTTCTTCTTCTTCTTCTTCTTGCTGTCTTTCTCCTCTTCCTCCTCAACATCATCAGTATTAGCATCATCATTATTTTATTAGTTCTTCTTCTTCTTCTTCTTCTTATCATCATCATCATCATCATCATCATCATCATCATCATCATCATCATCATCATCATCATCATCATCCTTCTCCTCCTCATCATCAATCATCATCGTTATCATCATGATACAGCTTGCAATATATGTATCTCTTTCTGTCTTGCTAGTTCGGCCATCCCCCACTCTCTCTGTCCTGGTTAAAGAATATTGCTTCCACCGCTTCTTTCCGAATTCGAAAACAGCAAGTATAGGCAGGCCTACATAGCTAATAATTATAAGCCGTTCGTTCCTACACGTATACACTGCTGTCTACTACTACTTACTACCTTAGTTACCCTTCAGCCAGTACCTCACCTTACCTACCTAGGACGTCAACGTCCTATATACAATCATACCATCCATTTATCCCTCGCTCCTCCTATCTTTGGGCCCCGTCTTCTTTTATCTTCCCTCACACCCTCCCTCCTCTCTTCTTTTTCTTCTTCTTCCTCCACATAGAGAGTCTCTTTTTGTGTGTGTGTGCCCTCTCCCTATCTCCCGAGACCTGCCCTGCCTGCCCCTTTAGCCCATTCTTTATTGGCCCTCCCCCTCGCAGATTTATCAAACCTATGATTAATTACTTCACTTCAAAGAGAAACTTTGCCGGGGTGTTGGTGGAAAGGGGTGGGGAAGGGAGGGGGAGGAAGGAGGAGGAGGAGAAGGAGGAGGAGGAGCATGAGGAGAGGGAGGAGGAGGAGCAGGAGGAGAGGGAGGAGGAGGATGAGAGAGGGAGATAGAGAGAGAGAGAAGAGAGAGAGAGAGAGGGGGGGGGGGGGCAAGGCAAACGCAATTTTATTTCACGAGGGTAATAGATTAAGTTACAAGACTTTTTTT
>CM054134.1:129218763-129233763 GCA_028751875.1 Rapana venosa
TTTGAACCACCACTGAGACCTCGCCCGTTCAAGGGGATGTTTTTTTTCTCTCTCCTTGTAGTTAACATCAGTTCTGACTCCACTGCTCCCTTGAAAAAGTACATTATGCTTCGGATGAGAGTATATAAACCGAGGCCCCGTGTGTAAATGCACGCAGAACCTACGTTAAAAACACGTTGCGATATTCGGAAGAGTAGTCCATTCGCGCCGGTAAAGACTGATGAAAAGAAATATAACACAAAACAAAACAAAAACACAAAACATAAAAACGCAAGCACACTGGTGTCGTGCTGGGACGTAATTCCTGAAGTTGGAATGTGGCTACCTTAATGGTGGGCCCAAAAAAAAATCCGGGTGGCATACACAGAAACATCACCATTGGTGAACCCCAAGCTTCAGCAGAGGAATGAAAAAAAACTACCCCAAAATGTTGTTATGCTTTACCAAAATGTTTTGCTGACATAAATTGTGTCTTCAGCCACATGATAAGCTCTTTGCGTAAACAACCTGGAATCTCCTTTAAGTGAGAAGAAAAAAATCATCAGAAGTCAAAGTACGGCTGCCTTTTTGGTGGGGTTGGAGAATAGTCTTACACGCTAGCTTTTTTCATCCAGGGTATCACTTATGGTCTCATAGTGATTTTCCTCCTAGGGTGAATGAGAGGCAAAGTGCAAAGTGCATTATTATTCTGGGCGACCTTATGGTGTTAAACTGGGGGAACTTGCAACAACAACAACAACAAGAACTTCAACTTCAACATCTACAAATTTTACCTGGTCCCCCTATTTTTGGTGCAGAATATTTTATTTCTCGTTTACGTGTATGCCACTAGTTGGTTGGTGACCTAAGCGTTGCTGGTTTGAAAATTACGTAAGTTTGTCTATTTCAGGAAAAGAGCGAACAGAAAGAAAAAAAAAAGCTCTGTCTTACTTCGCGATGAACGTTAAGAAAAGTTGGCTTCCAGGTATTGGAATCCTAGAAGAAAAAGTTTCCAAGTTGCCTCTAGTTCTTCGTTTTAGTATTGCCAAAGAGTCCCTTTGGTGGTGGTGGTGGGGTGGGGGTGGTGGGGGTGGGGGTGGGGTCTGGTTTGACTATCAGTTTATTTCTATTTTTGCGTCTTGTTTGGTGGCTTCTATTTTCAGCTCTTTTTCTTGCCTCGCTCTCTCTCTGTCTGTCTCTCTCTCTATCTGTCTGTCTGTCTGTCTGTCTGTCTGTCTGTCTCTCTCTCTCTCTCTCTCTCTCTCTCTCTCTCTCTCTCCCCCCCCCCCCCCCCCCCTCTCTCTCTCCTCCCCCCCCCCCCCCCTCTCTCTCTCTCTCTCCGATATTCTCTCTTTCCTAGCTTTACTTTTTTCTTAACCGAGCTATATATAATGTTACTCTTCTGCCCTACCGTGGGCTATTTCCGTACGTCTTCCCTCTCCCCACACACACTATTTCCACAGTCCACTTCTATCAAATATCCGAGGTTTTTGTCAGGGGCAGGGGACAGGGGGGCTGGTGGTGGTGGTGGTGAAGGTGGTGGTGGTGGTGGTGGTGGTGGGTTTGTTTTTTTTGGGGGGGGGGGGTAGGATGTTGGCTCAGTACAAACATGTGCTGGGTCTCCGTTGTTAGGTGCGGCCTGTGCTAAGCCGGCAAAGCGTTGGTGGCTGTGTAGTCAGGGGCAGGTCACCGCTTTGTCCCAGGCTGCTTCCAAGCTGAGCTGCTGGGATAGCAATGCTTGTCACGTGGAGGACAACATTTACCAACCTGCCTGCACACAGAGACTGGATGTAAAGAAGCGCTTGAGCGCTTCTTACATTATTCTCGAAATACATACATACATATATACTTACATACATACATACATTCATACATACATACATTCATACATTCATTCATACATACATACATACATACATACATACATACATACATTCATACATACATTCATACATACATTCATACATACATTCATACATACATACATACATACATACATACATACATACATACATACATACATACATACATACATACATACATACATACATACATACATACATTCATACATACATTCATACATACATACATTCATACATACATACATACATACATACATACATACATACATACATACATACATACATACATACATACATAAAATGTTTCATGGTTTTGCTTTTTTTAAAAGTTAATGGTTATTTAGACTTTTCTTCGTCGCCGTCGTCAAACGCGCAGACAGCACCTACTGTTGCACAGTCTGTCATATTATGAGCGAAAATGCGTTGCGCTGCCGTTAAATTAGACCCTTATGAAGGCGGGGACCGAATGTTAAGAAGCATAGTTATGAGTGTTTGCTGTTTCTCCTCAACATACTTTTCCTCTTTTCCTGTCTCGTCTTGCAATCGTTCCCCATGGTCAATTCTCTGATGCACGGTTTGCCACCACAGCCCTCAGTACTGCATACCCAGGACCACGATCATGCCTATACATGGCAGAGAGTTCCACGCGCTCTGTTAATCATTGTATGCCACTTCCAGTTTTCTCGGCCTGAAATTCGGGCTGCTCTCATCGTGGAGAGCGCGTTGCTATAAGAACAGCGCCATCCTTTTTAGCATTACAAATATTTATGTGTCTGTGTTATTGTTTTGTTTCCATATGAGAGACACTTTCTCCTACAGAATATTGCCTGTAACAACGCTTTTATTAGCGTGAGTCTTTTTCTTTCTTTTTACATCTTCTAAACGAGTGTTGTAAATGTGACCTCGGCTTATTGTCTCATCCAAAAGACTTAGCACGCACACCACCACTCCAAAGTTTAGCGGATGGCAGAACATGTCTGGGTTCAAACAGGGATTGAACCCGAAACTTCTCGCTTTCTAGTGGGAAGCGTTACCTTTAGACCGCTGATCAACCAATCCTTCCTTCCTTCCTCCCTCCATTCATTCATTCGTTCATTCACTTATTCCTTCCTTCCGTACCCTTTCCTCCACTTCTTTCGCATTATTTTCTCTTCGATCAAGTATCAGGTGTACGATACTGATGGTGATGGCAGGAGGCTGGCTGGCTGGCTAGCTGGCTGGTGATGTTGGTTCAGAACAAACGCCTGGCTGGTTCTCCGATGTCAGGTGGTTACTGTCCCAGCGGTTATTACAACGTGACAGTTTTGTTTTCCCTAGCCACTGGCGCCATGGCTAATGCCCTGTTTTTCCTGTGTGACTGGCGCCACAGTACTGACAGCCTTGGTTGGAGCTGTACTGTGTTCAATGTGAGGAGTGAGTGCTTTGAGACTGGGTTTTCTTTTCTTCATCCTCTCTTTGTTTTAATGTCCTTGTGTTCTCCTGCGATAGTGGAATGCCTGCTTGAACTCGAACTGTCCCCCTGAGCTCAATACGTTCTTATTATATACGAGCTGAATTCTTCTTGTTCTTGTTCTTCTTGTTCTTGTTCTTGTTGTTGTTGTTGTTGTTCTTCTTCTTCTTCTTCTTTTTCTTCTTCTTCTTCTTCTTCTTCTTCTTCTTCTTCTTCTTCTTCTTCTTCTTCTTCTTCTTCTTCTTCTTCTTCTTCTTCTTTTCTTCTTCTTCTCTCTTCTTCATCATCACCATCATCATCATCTATCATCATCATCATCATCATCATCATCTTCTTCTTCTTCATCTTCTTCTTCTTCTTCCTCCTCCTCCTCCTCCTCCTCCTCTTCCTCCTCCTCTTTCTCCATCTTCCTCCTCCTCCTCCTTCTCTTTCTCCTCTCCTCCTCTCCACCTTCCTCCTCCTTCTCTCTCCTCCTTCTCTCTCTCCTTTCTCCTCCTCCTTCTCCTCTCCTTCTCCTCTTCCTTCTCCTTCCTCCTTTCCTCCTCCTCCTCTTTCTCCTCCTCTTCTTCCTTCTCCTTCTCCTCCTCCTCTTTCTTCTCTTTTTCTCTCCCAACTTCACGAGGACTCACTCGCTGGGGCGCTAGCCTTACATGTGAACTCTGAAGTTCTCAGACCCTGACTGTCTCTCAGACAAGCTGTACCTGACAGGCTCCATCTCTCTCCACGTACAGGGTGCATGCTACATCACTGTGTTGAAGCTTCCGTAACCCACCCAACACCTTAAAACCGATTTTACAGCAGATCTTTAACGTGCATAATTATTTGATCATGCTGAAATGATCAACTTTAACTCCTGAGCTCTTCCGATCTAAGACATGTTTAATTAACTGGACTGTTTAAAAAAAGACAAAAACAAAAAAACAAAAAAAAACAAAATAGGGAGGCATGCAGGCCCATGGCTATAGTTGGCGGGTACCCTCAGTTTAGTTTTGCGATAACAAGCTGTTTAACCTCAAATTAATTTCACAGTTTTAAAGGAGGGCCCTTATCAGTTGGGTGGTAAGGTCCACGTATATAATCAAAGAGTTGTAATGGTTTGTTGACTTGATAAGCCGTTTTCTCTGTGTGTGTTCGGGGTGTGTGTGTGTGTTGTGGTGGGTGTGTGTGTTCGTTTTTGTTTGGGGGTGTGTGTGTTCGTGTGTGTGTGTGTGTAGTAAATGTAATGTGTGTGTGTAAATGCGTGTTTAAATATGTGTGTTCGTGTATTGTGTGTGTGTGTTCATGTGTGTGTAAATGTGTGTGTGTAAATATGTGTGTGTAAATGTATGTTCGTGGGTGTGTGTGTACGTGCTTGCGTGCGTTGCGTGTGCGCGCCCATGTGTGTATGTGTGCGTATGTAAATATGTGTGTGATAATGTGTGTATGTAAATGTGTGTGAGTGTGTGTGTAAATGTGTGGTGGGGTGAACTATTCCTGGTTCATGTCTGTGTTGCCTGGTAGCGGGGAGGTTCAGTTTGCATTGCACTGAATCCGTTTGCAGGTACCTGCGTGTTGTAAGTAACGCTGATTGCCACCGCCAGTATATTGTAATGTACTGTATTGTGTTGTATTGTATTGCATTGTACTGTATTGTTTTGTTTTTGTATTGTGTTGTATTATATTGTGTATGTATTGTTTTTGTGTTGTATTGTTTTTTGTTTTTTTGTATTGTATTGTATTTTGTGTTGTTTTTTGTATTGTATTGTTGTTGTATTGTTTTTTGTATTGTATTTGTTGTTGTATTGTATTGTTTGTTTTGTATTGTTTTGTTTGTTTGTATTGTTTGTATTTATTGTATTGTTTTTTTGTATTGTAGTGTATTGTATTATTGTTTGTATTGTAATTTTATTGTATTGATTTTTGTATTGTATTGTATACCACATGAAGTCACGGCAACGTTCTCTGCGTGAAATTGGGGCTGCTCTCCCTTTCAATTTTATTCTTTTTATTAATTCTTTAATTTCGAATATAATGGAGTAGGCCTAAGCACTCATATACTTTTTTTTTTAAACATCCAATCCCCATATTTACGCAGTTTTGTCAATTTTGTCATCTGTTCCCACCGGCACACAATTGCCTACTCTTTCGAAAAGCGGAACAGGATTTAACGTGTGCGCAAGATGTTTTACGTGCGTTCGCACATGGGGCCTCGGTTTATAGTCTCATCCGAAGGACTTTTGGGGAGAGTGGAGTCTGCACTGATGTTAACTCCAGGGGGAAAAAATTCCCCTTGAACGGGATTCGAACCCCGGTGAGAGCGCGTCGCCAAAAGAGCAGAGCCAGCCATTACTTTTTTTTCTTTTCCATTCTGCAGGTGTATTTGTTTCTCCTATAACAGTGCCTTTTTTCTATAGAATATTGCCAGGGACAACTCTCTTGTTGCCGTGGGTTCTTTTACGTGTGCTAAATGCTTGTTACACACGGGACCTCGGTTTATCGTCTTATCCGAAAGAAAGCATGTAAGAGCTTACACACACCACACACACACCACACCACACACACCACACACACACACACACACAACACAACACACAACAACACCCCACGCACGGCACGCACGCACCACACCAATGATCATAGTGAATAGGCGCTAAAATACAAGATCACACACACCACACAACACACACACCACAACACACACACACACCACACACACACACACAACACAACACACACAACACACAACAAAAAAGAAGGCTTCACTGTCGGGGCCGACAATAATCGTGTACGATAATAACAGGCCTAAAGACATCACAACACACACACACACACACACTCCATGTGACCAAGGTAAAAATAAAATAAAATAAAAATAAAATAAAATAAAACTAAAAAAAGACCGGCGTGGGTTTTTCATTCACTTTCTCTGTATACAGCAGCAGATCGGTGCTACGTCTCTTAGAACTGTCGTTGCGGGCGTCAGTCTTCAGCCAATGGAGCGACGGGAAGCCTTTTGCTGCGCGGCTAAAGATTTATGTCGTCTGCTTTTGACAGCCAGATTTGCTTTTCAGTTTTACCCCCCCTCTGTGTTTTTCTTTTTTTCCTTTTTTGTTGTTGTTTTGTTTTGGGATTGACAGTTGGGTTTTTTTTCTTCCGTTCTGGGGGACTGGGAAAGGGGTTGTTGCGGCCGAGAAGAGAAGAAGAAGGTAGAGGAAGCCATGGGGGCTCCCAAACAGTGCATTAATCCTTGTCAACATCATCAAAGGCTTCATCATTGACGGCGATAATAATGGGAATAAAAGATGAGTGTCAGGACAGAAAGACAGGCAGGCAGACAGACAGGCAGACAAGACAAGACAGACAGACAGACAGACAGACAGACAGGCAGGCAGGCAGGCAGGCAGACAGACAGGCAGGCAGACAGACTGGCTGGCAGACAGACAGACAGGCAGGCAGATAGACAGGCAGGCAGACAGAAAGACAGACAGGTAGGCAGGCAGGCAGGCAGGCAGGCAAGACAGACAGATAGGTAGTCAGGCAGGCAGGCAGACAGACAGACAGACAGACAGACAGGCAGACAAGACAGACAGACAGACTGGCTGGCAGCCATGTTGTTGATTTGCATACAGACAGACAACAGCAGGTAAGCGGGGAAAATAAGGGTAGGGGTGGGGGGTGGGGGATGGAGAACGGAAATGACAACAACAACAACAAGAACCACAAACACACACACACCACACACGCACGCACGCACGCACACACACACACACACACACACACACACACACACACACACACACACACACACACACACACACACACACACACACACACACACACGCACACACACACACACGCACGCACGCACGCACAAGGCACAAGACACACATAGCAAGAAGGCAGACAGACAGACACATAGCAAAGAATGCAGACAGACAGACACATAGCAAAGAATGCAGACAGACAGACACATAGCAAAGAATGCAGACAGACAGACACATAGCAAAGAATGCAGACAGACAGACACATAGCAAAGAATGCAGACAGACAGACACATAGCAAAGAATGCAGACAGACAGACACATAGCAAAGAATGCAGACAGACAGACACATAGCAAAGAATGCAGACTAGCAGAAACAACAGACACATAGCAAGAAGGCAGACAGACATACAGACACATAGCAAGAAGCAGACAGACAGACACATAGCAAGAAGGCAGACAGAACAGACACACAGCAAAGAATACAGACAGACAAATAGCAAAGAATGCAGACAGACAGACACATAGCAAGAAGGCAGACAGACAGACACATAGCAAAAAGGAAGACAGACAGACACATAGCAAGAAGACAGACAGACAGACACATAGCAAGAAGGCAGACAGACAGACACATAGCAAGAAGGCAGACAGACAGACACATAGCAAGAAGGCAGACAGACAGACAGACACATAGCAAGAAGGCAGACAGACAGACAGACACATAGCAAGAAGGCAGACAGAAGACAGACAGACACATAGCAAGAAAGCAGACCAGCAACAGACAACATAGCAAGAAGGCAGACAGACAGACAGACACATAGCAAGAAGAAGACAGACAGACAATACAGACCACACATAGCAAGAAGGCAACAGACAGACAGACAGACATACAAAGAAGAGGCAGACAGACAACAGACACATAGCAAGAAGGCAGACAGACAGACACACAGCAAGAAGACAGACAGACACATAGCAAGAAGGCAGACAGACAGACAGACACATAGCAAGAAGGCAGACAGACACAAGCAAGAAGGCAGACAGACAGACACACAGCAAGAAGAAGACAGACAGACACAATAGCAAGAAGGCAGACAGACAGACAGACACATAGCAAGAAGGCAGACAGACGACAGCAATAGCAAGAAGCAGACAGACACAAGAAGCAGGACAGACACACATAGCAAGAACAGACAGACAGCATAGCAAGAAGCAGACAGCACAAAGCAAGGCAGAAAACAAACAGACAGACAGAACAACACATAGCAAGAAGGCAGACAGACAGACAACACATAGCAAGAAACAGACAGACAGACACATAGCAAGAAGGCAGACAGACAGACAGACACATAGCAAGAAGGCAGACAGCAGACACATAGCAAGAAGGCAGACAGACAGACAACACAAGCAGAGGCAGACAGACAGACACATAGCAAGAAGGCAGACAGACAGACAGACACATAGGCAAGAAGGCATACAGACAGACAGACAACACATAGCAAGAAGCAGACACAGACAGACAGACAGACACATAGCAAGAAGGCAGACAGACAGACAGACACATAGCAAGAAGGCAGACAGACAGACAGACACATAGCAAGAAGGCAGACAGACCAGACACATAGCAAGAAGGCAGACAGACAGACACATAGCAAAGAAGGCAGAGCAGACAGACAGAACATAGCAAGAAGCAGACAGCAGCAACAGACACATAGCAAGACAGACAGACAGACAGACACATAGCAAGAAGGCGAAGACAGAAGACACATAGCAAGAAGCAGACAGACACATAGCAAGAAGCAGACAGGCACAAGCAAGAGGCCATACGAGACACATAGCAAAAGAAGCAGAACAAGAACAGACAGCAGACACATAGCAGAAGCAGACAGACAGACAAGAGCAAGAAGCAGACAGACCACATAGCAAGAAGCAGCAGACAGACACTAGAAAAGCGCAGACACAAATAGCAAAGAAGACAGACAAAAAGACAGACACATAGCAAGAAGACAAGACCAGAACAGACACATAGCAAGAGGCAGAAAACAGACAGAACAGACACATAGCAAGAAGACAGACAACAGACACATAGCAGAAGGCAGACAGACAGACAGAACACATAGCAAGAAGGCAGACAGACAGACACATAGCAAGAAGCAGACAGACAGACAGACACATAGCAAAGAAGGCAGACGACACACAAAACACAGCAAGAAGCAGACAGACAGACACATAGCAAAGAATGCAGACAGACAGACACATAGCAAAGAAGCTAGCAAGACAGACAGACACATAGCAAAGAATGCAGACAGACAGACACATAGCAAAGAATGCAGACAGCAGCAGACACATAGCAAGAAGGCAGACAGACAGACACATAGCAAAGAAAGCAGGCAGACAGACAGCAAAGAAGCAGGCAGACAGACAGCAAAGAAAGCAAGGCAGACAGACAGACAATAGCAAGCAAGGCAGACAGATCAGACACATAGCAAAAGGCAGACAGACAGACACAGCAAAGAAAGCAGGACAATCAGACAGACAACAAGACACAAGCAGAAGACAGACAGACAGACACATAGCAGAAGGCAGACAGACAGCAAAGAAAGACAGCAGACAGACACATGCAAAGAAAGCAGGACACAGAAGAAGCAGCAAGACAGAAAGCAGCAGACAGGACTAGCAAAGAAAGCAGCAGACAGATAGCAAGAAAGCAGGCAGACAGACAGCAAGAGGAAACAGACACATGCAAGAAGAACAGCAAAAGAAAAGCAGAGGCAGACAGACAGCAAACGAGAAGCAGACGCAGACAGACAGCAACAGAATGCAGGCAGACAGACACATAGCAAGAAGGCAGACTAGCAGACAGACAATAGAAGAAGGCAGACAGACAGACACATAGCAAAGAAGGCAGACAGACAGACAGACACATAGCAAGAAGCAGACAGACACACATAGCAAGAAGCAGCAGACAGACAGACACATAGCAAGAAGCAGACAGATAGACACAAAGCAAGAAGGCAACAGACAGACACATAGCAAGAGAACAGACAGACACATAGCAAAGAAGCAGACAGACAGACACATAGCAAAGAAGCAGACAGACAGACACATAGCAAGAATGCAGACAGACAGGGACACTAGCAAAGAATGCAGACAGACAGACACATAGCAAAGATGGCAGACAGACAGACATCATAGCAAAGACATGCAGACAGAACAGACAACATAGCAAAAGGCAGACAGACCAGACAGACACATAGCAAAGAATGCAGACAGACAGACACATAGCAAGAAGGCAGACAGACACATAGCAAGGATAGGACAGACAGACACATAGCAAGAAGGCAGACAGACATGACAGAGCAGATACAACATAGCAAAAGGCAGACAGACAGACAGACACATAGCAAGAAGGACAGAAGATCAGCAGATCAGACAGACAGACAATAGCAAAAAGGCAGACAGACACATAGCAAGAAGGTCAGACAGCAGACTAACAGACACATAGCAAGAAGACAGACAGACAGACACATAGCAAGAAGCAGACAGACAGACACAAGCAAGAAGCAGACAGACACATAGCAAGAAGCAGACAGACGACAGACAGACACATAGCAAGAAGACAGACAGACAGACACATAGCAAGAAGGCAGACAGACAACAGACGACACATAGCAAGAAGACAGACAGCAGATACATAGCAAGAAGACAGACAGACACATAGCAAGAAGGCAGACAGGCGACAGACGGAAGACACTAGCAAAAGGCAGACTGAAGATAGACTGAAGACATAAGACAAAGCAAGAAGGCAGACATACATACATCAGCCACATAGCAAGAACAACCCATCACATACATACAACACATACAACAACAGACAACATACAACAACACTGCGGGCACAGCAACATACAGATCGACACTAGCAAAGACAGCAGACATACTACATCCGACAATGAAGAATGCAGACATCTACTACATACGAACTAGCAAGAAGGCAGAATGAATCACAGCAACACATAGCAAGAAGTACTGACAGACAGACGTTAAGCACTGCACATTGCAGAGAAGGACATCATCAATCCCAGACACATGTGCAAGAAGGCAGCTGTATACATACAGACTAATAGCAAGTTAGTGCTGACATAATAAAGACCTGCAAGATGGCACATAATATGATACGACATAGCAGCAGGTAGACAGCGACAGACAGACACGCGACAGACACATAGAAGTAAGGCAGCATCATCATACTGTCACAGCAGTGGCTAGCATTACATACATACAGACACATAGCAAGAAGGTAGACAGACAGTACGACAGACGACAGACAGACAGACGAACATAGCAAAAGGCAGACCATACAGACAGACAGAACATAGCAAGAGCAAACAGAGAGTCAGACAGACAGACACTAGCAAGAAGGTAAGACATACTGACCCATAGCAAAAGGAAAGACTTACAGAACAGACACATAGCAAGAAGCAGACAGACAACATACGACTGACACTAGCAAGAAGGCCCGACTAGAGAAACAGCATACAGACGGTTGATGGAGCTGAGAAGAAAGAAAAAAAAAGGACACTGAGGGCACACCCACCACCCCCACCCACACACACCACACACACACACATCACTCACTACACGTGCGGTCACACGCAAAACTGAACAGATTGTAGCGATAAACACGCACATACACACACACAGAGAAGGTTGTCAGACAGCTAGCTACATCACTGCCATACGCAAGACGAAGAGGCTGCAGTAATGATATCCAGGCAACAACAATAATAATACTGCTACTACTATCATTAATGTTGTTCGTTTTTGTCCTCTCCTGCCGTTTTCTTCTAGTTGGGATCTGGAGTCACTCAATGCGCCAGACAGTCTGGTCGCTGTACAGCTGTGGTACACGTTCGTTGTTATTGTCGCTGTTGTCGCTGTTGTTGTTGTTGTTGTTGTTGTTGAGGTTATGATAAAGTCCCTGCATAGCTTTCCCATTTTATGGATTACGATCTACTCCGGTGCATCCTGGTGCGAACTACGGTCGATAATACGTTATGTTATGATTGTGTACAATCCTGGAGTTCGTTCGTGTTCACCGTCTGTAGCCAGTTTATCCTGGGCTCTCCTGTCCCTGTCATTTGTTGGGACATGCCAGTGTTTGCTGCATGCAAGGCTCCATCTAGTTGCAAGCTGGGGGATCCTCGAAAGATGTTTAGTCCAGTGTCGTTCGTAGATGACAGTTTTGACAAAGGGACAAGTCAGGTCAAGTCAAGTGAAGTCAAATGAAGCCAAGTCAAGTCAATATGACCCTCATCATCAAGGTAGAAGATTAAGCTAAAACAGACGCCCCTACCCATCTTGCCCTCACATGGTGCCTGTTTCTGATCTCCCACTCCTTTGAGACAGATTCATTTCAAGCGATGCTCCTCCTGATGATGATCCTCTCCTTCGTCGTCGCTAGCTCAGAGGGAGTCTCAGGGTCTCTGAAGAATGTCACAGTCCAATACAGAGCCCTGCAGAGTTTCCAGCACCTTACCTGGGCACTTGGAGTAGAAGACATTTAGTTCTTTTCCCTGTTAGTTTCTATGTGCTGTCCGTTGTGAATACGGAGAAACATAGATACTAGTTAGTAGGCCTGCATCAGAATAATGTTGTCGAATTTCCATTTTATATAATTATTGGTATTGGTGCCCCATAACCTACAAGGTCGCAGGGGAACGAGGCGTCAGAGACCTCACTTCTCTAGGGGCCAGCATATCGAGTGCGGCGCCCATCTCTTCTTCCTCGCTGCTTTACCTTCCCTGACCTTAAAGAGAGCACGTACCCATTTACAGCTGGGTGAACTGGGGGACTGTACTGAATCTCCATTTTAGCCTCAGGGAATGATTCTTATAACTCTACATTAAGTTGAAACAAACAAACAAATGAATGAATAAATACATCTGTAAATACATAAGATAAGGGATGAATAAGACGTGGAATAACTCAGTAGTTCAATCTTCTTTGGACTCCTGATTCTAGTTGAGGACTTGAGTTTGAGTCGCGTCGCCGCTGAGATGTCCGATTGAGGGCCGGGGGCGATCTCCTTCCCTCAAAGCTAACACACTGTGAGGTTCCTTGGTGCATCCTGGTTATGTACACGTTTCTGTAACCCATCAAAAAAACTGACGTCAATTCAAGATCTTTAAATGCATATTTTTGCAAATATTTACAGACATAAAAGGAATTACGGCCTTTCACCTCTGGTATTATAACCTTAAAATTCCCCCCCCCCCCCCCCCCCACCCCTTTTCTACAAAAATCCAACCCAACAACAAAAATATAAACCCCAATAGTTGATTCCTAAGCGATGTCAAATAAAATACCTCAGTTAGACATTGTAATGCTTTGATTGGACTACCGCAGACGCGTGCGTACCACACACACACACACACACACACCTCACACACACACGCGCACACACACACACACACACACACACACACACACACACGAAGGAAGGGAGGAAGGAAGGGAGGAAGGAGACAGCCCATTGTCAGTAGTACCCTGAAAAGGACGGGTGACTGGCGGTAACGACCAGCGGCAAAGATCAAAGGGAGGTGCAGGGTGGGGAGAACGCCCCACAGCACACGTGTCAAGGATTAGCTGTCTGTCACACTACAGGGCTTGTTCATCCCCCCCCCCTCCACCCCTACCCCCGCCCTCCACCCCTCCCCCCTCTCCCTGCCCCCCACCCCACTCACACACTCACACCTGCCCTGTGAGGGTCACCCTACCAGGTACACCCACTACTACTACCTGTGGCCTTGATAGGACACTTTTTTTCTTCTTTTTTTTCTTCTTCTTCTTGTGTTGTTGTTTTTCTTTTTCTTGCTCTTCTTGTTTTGTTGTTTATCTTCTTTTTTGTTCTTTGTTGTTGTTTTGTTGTTCTTTTTGGTTTAAAACTATTGTTTTTTCTCTCTCTCCAGAAAAAACATACATTTTATACACACTTACAATAGAGCACCAACAAGTTAAAAGCTGATAGTGCGCTCGATAGCCCCTAGAAAGTGAGGAAGATGTGGATCACCAATTCACAGACGTGATATACTTTCTGTCTGTACGTGTTATTAGATTATCTGTTTGGCAGTCTGTTTAGATTTTATTTATTTATTTCATTTCATTTTATTCTTTTATTTCGAGGATAATGGAATAAATCATTCATGTGCTTTAAATTTAAAAAAAAATCAAATCCCCGTGTATATGCAGTTTTAGAATTTTTGCCATCCACTCCCACCGGCACATAATGGCTACTCTTCCAAAAAGCGAAACAGGTTTTAACGTGTGCGCAAGATGTTCTGCCGGTGTTAACACATAGGGCCTCTGTTTATAGGCACTTCTGAAGGAATTTTGGCACATGATGAAATACGTCTTTGGTGTTCATCGATATAATGACTTCTGTCTTGTTGTTTTTGTTGTTGTTGTTGTTGTTCTTCTTCTTCTTCGAACGCTCAGACAGAAACTATTATTATCTGTTATATGAGCAAAATTGCGTCACGCTGCCGCTAAGCGCCTGACAACTCAGGCCCAGCACATCCGACTTCAGCTTTAGAGAGAATTGTTATCTTTAAGTCTTTCTGGGAAAAAAAGAAGAATGAACAAAGAAGGCAGTACATAAAGACAAGGAGGAGGTGACAGGAAGAAAAGGAGACAAGGCAGAAACAAAGAGAGCGAAAGAAAAGAGGAAATTTCTCGCACAGAATTTCCAGAATGTGGGGATGCTATTTCTATTGATAACCCTCCCCCCCCCCCCCCCCCCCCCCCTCCTGCATCCCCACAGAGGGCTGATTTCTGTATAATATTCAGTTCATGAAAATCCGAGTCGGGGTGGAGATGTTAGCGACTAAGGAATGAGCATAGTTGTAAGAGCAGCAGCAGCAGCAGCAGCAGCAGCAGCAGCAGCAGCATAAGCAGCAGCAGCAGCATAATT
>CM054134.1:129238763-129241263 GCA_028751875.1 Rapana venosa
AGCTTGCAGCTTATGGTGTGCTCAATTAGACAATGAAAAGTAACATGAACATGACGGCTGCTGCTGAGCTGTAAAATGTAAACCACCACCCAAAAAATTTTCATTGATTGCCATCTTTGCTAATGTAAAAGAAATTAAAGAAAAGGAAAATAACACAAGGAGACTCCTCTCTCCTCAGGTCTGGAAACTTTCTATGGAAATTTGACCCTCTCCTTTCTGTTCTTCACCAGGTGGGCTGCCAATCAATGCACAGACTGCAAATCGCCAGACAAACCACTCCAAATCTGACAATTCCTGTTGTATTTGTTGAACGTGTGAATTGGGAAAACAACAGACTTTTTCTTCTTCTCTGGAATGTTAGGCAGAAGTCGCTTTACGTTTGCAGTCTACAAACTTTTAAATTTTTATATTTTAAAATTATTTTTTCTATTAATGTAACATCCTTTTATTGCCATTACTTTGGGTCGCGTTTTCATGCGCGGTGATAGAAAAACGCTGGGTTAGAAGTTTAAACAACATTTCCTACTTACGTTTGGACGGATCAGGTTCGTAGCAGTTGAAAGCCTTTAATCCAGTTAGTGACAAGAAAGCACTTTAAGGACACCAGAGAAAAGCGGGTCTGGCTATCTGGGTAGAATCTGCCTTTAACTGTCACAGGAGAGGAGAGCTGTCTGAAAGCTGAGACCCCGGCAGGCCAGAGACAACATCGACTGCTTCCATTCACAAGTACCTGACGCAGGGTGCATAACCAAAGCTTGGGGGTGGGGAGTGGGGATGGGGGGGATGGGGGATGGATATGTGCATTTCACTCATTGACCCTAGATTTTTCTTATTGTTCCTAGGTTTATTTATTTTTATTCATTTTATTTATTCTTTTATATCGAGGATAATGGAATAAGCACTCATGTGCTTTTTTTTTTTTTACATCCAGTCCCTGTGTGTATGCGGTTCGAGCTCTGAGGTATACCACTGGTGAGACTTTTGCATATGCAACCGTCCCCCCCCCCCCCCCCCCCCCCCACTCCACCATTTGGCTTAGATAGATCTTTATTCAGAAAACATGAATATCATACATACACAAATTGAGAGCAATAACAAGCAAATAGCTAATGGTATATGCTCGAACACTAATGACTCATTGAATTTGGCAGCACCACCATTTAGATAACCCGACTTCGGAGAAGCTGCCAAACACACTTATGTAAATGCGTTTTTAAAAAAAAAAGTGCAATCCATTCCTACCAGCACGAAATGGTCTATTCTTCCAAAAAAGTGGACTAGGGTTTTAACTCGTGTGCAAGATGTTCTGCATGCAATCGCAAACGGGGCAGGCCAAGGTTTATACCGAACGACTTTGACATTCAGTTCGATTTTCTCGTCAAACTGGGAAGAAAGGGCGAGGCTGGGAATCGCACCCGTAAATGTAAGGTTTTCTTGTTCGCAGGTGAATGTCTTAACCATCCTGCTGGCCACTTTCCTTAGTCGACCCTGGATAACCCTTTAATTAAAAAAGCTTTTCCGTAATAACTAAGTTGCTGACGTGTCGGCTCATTTTGTTTGTGGTTACCCTTTCCTTTCATTCGTTTTGTGCTCGCACTGACGTAAGTTACTGTTCTCCCTGTAGCTTTCATTAAGATGCAGAGTTCACTTCCCTACTTGGCACCTCACCCTGTTGAATTTCTTCACACCATTGATCATTTGTCTGATTTTGTCAGCCAAAATTTCTGTTTCTCTGTGGTAGAAGTTTTGTTGCCTGGGTTTAGGGGTGGGGATGGGGGTGGGGTGTTGTCACTACTACAATTTTTTTTAGCTGGCAAAACATGTTGTTTATCTTTTCAGAAATACAGACACACAGGTAGGCAGGCAGACTCGGAAGCAGGCAAACAAGCAAGTAAACAGACAGACAGACAGACAGACAGAGAATAACTGTTGGCAGGCAAATTCTTGGCTTAAATATCTTATTTTATCGCTTTCTTTCCATTCTTCAAGCACCGGCACTTTTTTCAACTTTATTTTTTTCCACACGTTTTCCTCTCCATCCCCCACCGCCCTCCCCCCTCGGCCGTTCCCCCTGACCCCCCCCCCCCCCCCCCCCTATCCCTCTGCTACCATTCCCCCAGCCCCCCTCTCTGTTTTGCTTGGGTCGTGTTACATCTGATAGTGCCGTACCTATGCTGTGAAGAGGTAGTAGGAGGTAGACGGCTTATGGCATTATCTGTTCCTCCCCCCCACCCCTCACACACACACACACACACCAACACACACACTAAAACACTAACAAATACTAATACACTAAACACACACACACACTAACCCTACAACACACACACACACACGACACACACTAAAAACACTAACAAACACTAACACACACACACACTAACCCTCACACACACACACACCGACAACACCCCTAAAACACTAACAAACACTAACACACACACACACTAACCCTACAACACACCCCACACACCAACACACACTAATACACACACGAACA
>CM054134.1:129248763-129259876 GCA_028751875.1 Rapana venosa
AGAGAGAGAGAGAGTATTTTTGAAAGGGGTACTCTCTCTGTGTCTGTAGTACCTGGTTAATGTGAAAAGAATTGTGCAGGTAATAATCATTCTCCTATCAAGACGATGCACTCTTGCAGCAGAACATGGATCCAGGGTAAGTGGCATGTTGATGTGTCTGGATAGCGCATTGCCAGAGTTGACAGAGACAAGTCTTCTTAATGATAGACTATAATCTGGTGAGAAGGGAGGGGGCCAGGGATTGAGGGCTAGGTGCCAAGAGGGGGGGGGGGGGGGGGGGGGAGGAGGGAGGGGGGGGGGGGGGACCGCATATTTATGGTACTGCGCTGAACTGGTGTCTCGGTGTCACTGTAGGGCACGGTTCGTTCTCTCGACTTAGGGTGTGCGGTTCATAAGGAGGGAGTGTGTGTGTGTCCGCTGCGAGTTGCAGCATTAGATTTTGTGGGGGGGGGGCCGGGGGAGGCGGGGGGGGGGGGGGGGGGTGGGGGCGGGGGTGTTGTGGTTGATGAATGACGATAGGGACATTTAGGGTTTCGGTTTCCTAGCATCACATATGTCACCAAAATAATTTATCGTCAACACCATCACAATAATACGGTAGGGGGTGAAGGCATCATCAAGCTACAACTTAGGCCAACTCTGTTCCCATACAAGTCCTTAGATGAGACTATAAACCAACGTCTAGTGTATTTATTTATTTTATATTATTTATTTATTCTTTTTATTTATACCACTTTCAGTCACGTAGATTTCTCTGCGTGAAATTCGGGCTGCTCTCCCCGGGGAGATCTGTCCATGGGATTGCTTTGAACTTGAGTTTAGTGTAGCCTACTAACGCATTAGAACAACTTGCGCTTACACTTAAAAAAACAACAACCCCATGTTCATCCGCTGTAAACCAGTAGACCAGCTGTGTAACTCGCATTGAGGACACAACGATACCCAGCATGCAGTCCGCGAACTGGACAGGGGCAAACTACGCCAGGATTGATTAGAGCAGGACACACTGCTTGAAAAATGGAGCGCATGCCACCACACATCAATGCTGCATGGATTTCAGGGACAAGTGAAGGTAAGTTCGTTTTTCGTTCCCCAGCTCCACAGTTCACCACTGGTGACACGTTGCCTTTGCGACCGTTTGTCCGTCACCACCTTCACCTATCCCGTAGTCTTGTAGGCCACTGGGGCGCCACTGAAGATTTGCAACCAGCTTCATCCACTGCTCGCAGTGTCTCACTTTTCCGTAGTGTGTCATTTCCACTCAAGGCCAATCCACTCTCTGATGTTGCCTTCCCCATCGTTTCCGCTGTCTGCCTCATCTCTGCGATTGTTTACCCACCACTGAAGTAGCCATCGGGGACAGTCAAGGTATTATAAAGACAATAATTATAGTAAGCTGCCGAATAGCATTTTGCCAAAGAATGTTTACCCCGTACTTAAGTGTTACTGCTGTCAAACTTAAATCTAATCCAGGAGGCTCTGGGAACCCACTAGCGAGCGAGTGTCAGGAAAACGGTCAAAACAATCCCATGGACTGATTCTATCCACAATTCGAAATCAGCAAGACTTCACATTCTCAACACCTAGAAGTGACAGATCGATTCTTTATAGCCTGGGGGACTTCCCATTCCACATTTCTGGTTCTTTTCTGTCCAGGTTTTCAAACTTGCCCGGTCATCAGGAAACTACTGATGTTTTAACCATCCTCAGTTATTTCGAGAATTCCCCTCCCTCCCCCCCACCCCCCTCCCCCTTCCCACCCCGTCCCCTCCTAATCTCTTACTAGAATTAAATTCCAGTTCACACACACACACACACACACACCACACACACACACACACACACAACACACACACACACACACACACACACACACACACACACACACAACCACACACACACACACACACACACACGCTCGAACAGCAAAGTCTGCACGCAAAAGCCTCGGGAAGGAAGGGAAGGGGGGGGGGGGGAGTGGGGGGTTGGGGGTGGGGGGGGTTGTTAATTGTAATACCATAGCTTGCCGGCCAAAGGGGAACAGGTAATAAATACCTGCCAAATCTGTCATTGATTGACGAGTCAGTATTGATTGACAGCTGGCCGGAGCGGGGGGGGAGGGGGGGGGGGGGGGGGGGGGGTTGAGGGGGGGGGGGGGGAGGGGGGGTGTTGGCGAAATACCACATCCAAGCCAAGCCAAGCACGCTCGCCTGAACAGCAGAGGCAGGCAGGCAGGCAGGCAGGCAGGCAGGCAGAGGGAGTGGAGAGAGAATAATTCCCCGAGCAAGCCATTCACCCACCGCCACAGCTAAAGACGGGGGGGCCCCGTGAAAGAAGCGAGCCAAGCGTTTTACATGCGTGTAATGGAGCTCAAGATTGCGAAATGGGGAACAAGCAGTGGGATTCCCTGACTCATAATACCAGCTCCCTCGTCCTGCTCCGCTACAGGTCTTACACTCTGCTTCGTGTTTGTGTGGAAAAAAGGCAAGATAGGGGGAGGGATGGGTAGGGGGGGGGGGGGGGGTGGGGGGGGGTGGGGGGGGGGGGGGGGGGGTGAGGGAGGAAGAGAGGGAGAGAGGGGGGGGGGGGGTGATGGAGGGAGGAGGGGGGGGGAGAGGGGGGGGGGGGGGAGGGAGGGAGGGAGGGGAGGGGAGAGGGAGGGGGGGGGGAGAGAGGTGAGAGGAGGAGGCGCGGAGAGGAGGGGAAGAGATGGGGGAGTGAGAGGGGGGAGGGGGAGAGAGAGTGAGGTGGATGGGAGAGAGAGAGAGAGAGAGAGGGGAGGAGGGGAGTGAGAGGGAGGAGAGAGAGGGAGAGGAGGAGAGAGAGAGGGGAGATAGATGAGAGAGGGAGAGATGAGAGTGATGAGGGAGAGAGAGAGAGGGAGAGAGATGATGAGTGAGAGAGAGAGTGTAGAGAGAGAGAGAGGAGGCGTGGAGAGAGAGTCTGAGAGAGCTGGTGGAGTAGAGGTAGAAGAGAGGTGGAGAGAGAAAGATGAAGAGAGAGAGGGAGAGAGAGGGGGGGGGGTGCAGAAAAGCAATGTTAAAACAGTAAAATAGCAAAATGTCTTTTCTCGGTTCGTATTACCTACCTCCCCCTCCAAAAAAAGCACTCGTTGCTCTCAAAACGTTATTTATTATGTTTGAGATGTTGAATCGCAATAAAAAGATTGATCCCGTTTTATAGGTATATAGTTGTGTTAGGAGTAGCAACTAGTAGCGGCATCAGCAGCTGCAGCAGCAGCAGCAGCAGCAGTAACAGCAGCAGCAACGACCAAAAACTACAAACAGCACTCAGCTTTACTGCTGTAACAGCTTTAATTATTCCATCACCATCAGTATTACTCCCTAAATAAAAACAAACCCAGAAGACAGGGACCAACACAATCTTTGTTTTTCTTTCTTTGTCATTGCGCTTCTGCCGTCTTGTCTTCTTGCAAAACATGTCAGTCTGTCTGTGTAGCTCTGTCTCTGTTTTTATCATTATTATCTGTCTGTCTGTCTGTCTGCCTGTCTGTCTCTGTGTCTTAGTCATGTTCGTTTTAGCAGTCGTGTCTGTTTTTATGTGTGTCTGTCTCTGTCGTGTGCGTTTTAGTAGTCGTCCCTGCATAATACTGATTTCGGGCTGTCTGTAGCGCTATCATTAGTATTTTGTTTGCTTGTTGTTTTTGTTGTTGTTGTTTTTTTAATCTCTCCTTGCGTCTCAGTCTTTTTTTGTATGGTATAGTACTTTGTTGTGTTGTTGTATTGTAACCCACATTAAGTCACGGCAGATTTCTCTGCGACAAATACGGGCTGCTCTCCTCGGAGAGAGAGAGAGGGAGAGAGAGAGAGAGAGAGAGAGAGAGAGAGAGAGAGAGAGAGAGAGGTAAGATGAGAGAGGAGAGAGGAGAGAGAGAGAAGTGAGAGAGAGAGAGAGAGCGTCGCCACAAGAGAAGCGCCACATCTTGTCTGAGTGTATATTTTCTCCGATGAGAATGGGTGTTTTTTAAACAGAATTTTCGCCCAGGACAACACTTACTCTTGTTGCTGTAGGTTCTTTTACGTACGCTAAAGGTATGTTGCAACCTCTCTCTCTTTCTAGACTAGCACATGTAGCTCATAATTATAGTCTTCTTGCGCTCGAAGTGTACATGTGTGCACACACATTCAAGTTCAACCAAACGAACTTATGATTAATCATTATGAAAGGTTTTTATTTATTTATTCATCTATTTATTTATTTATCTATTCTGTTATTTCGAGGATACTGAAATAAGCACTCGTGTGCTTTTTTACATTCAGTCCCCGTGTATATGCAGTTGTGTAAATTTTGTCATCCGTTCCCACCGGCACACAATGGCCTACTCTTCCGAAAAGCGGAACGTGTGCGCAAGATGTTCTATGTGCGTCGCACACGGAACCTCGGTTTATAGTCTCATCCGAACGGGAATCGAACTCGGGTCATCAGATCACGAGCGCATCTCGCTAACCACCAGGCTATTCCGTCCTCCCCGTTTCGTTCAACTGCTGTGCCTGGTTAAAAAAACAAAAACAGAACAAAAGCAAATGGGGCAACTAATGATGACAGTCAAAGTGTCAGGTATAAATATCAGCTAGCGTACTTCACTGTCAGTTGAGCTGAGAGCCTTTGCTGTTGCTGCTGCTGTTGCTGCTACTGTCGTTGCTGCTGCTGTTGCATTGCTGTTGCTGCTGCTGCTACTGCTGCTACTGCTGTTGCTGCTGCTACTGCTGTTGCTGCTGCTGTTACTGCTACTGTTGTTGCTGCTGCTGTTTCATTGCTGTTGCTGCTGCTGCTACTGCTGTTGCTGCTGCTGTTGCTGCTACTGTTGTTGCTGCTGCTGTTGCATTGGTGTTGCTGCTGCTGCTACTGCAGCTACTGCTGTTTGCTGTGTGTGCTACTGTTTTGTGCTGCTTGCATTGCGTTGCGCTGCTGCTTCTGCTTTGCTGCTTTTGCTGCACTGTTGTTGCTGCTGCTGTTGCATTGGTGTGCTGCTGCTGCTATGCTGCAATGCGTTGCTGCTGTGCTGTACTGTTGTTGCGCTGACTTGCTTTCTGTCTCTGCTTCTGCTGCTACTGCTGTGCTGCTGGTTGCTGCTGCTTTTTGGGCTGCGTGCAACTGTTGCTGCTGCTGTAACTGCTGCTACTGCTTTGCAGCTGCTGTTGTGTGTTGTTTCTGCTGCTGCTTTGGTGCGTTGCTGTTGCTGTGCTGTGCTGCTGTTGTTGTTGCTCCTCTGCTGCTTCTACTGCTGTTGCTGTGCTGCTGCTGCTGCTTGCTGCTGCTATTGCTGCTGTTTCTGTTGGAGCTGATGGTGATCGTTTCTTTTCTGCCTGCTGTGTTTGTGCTGTGATCATTGCTATTGTATTTGGTTGTTGATGTTTGCCCTCACTGCTTACAGCAAAAGAAATAAGTACATCATACATTTCACCATCTTCTTCTCTCTCTTCTCTCTCTCTTTCTCTCTCTCTCTTCATCTCTCTGTCCTCTCTCTTCTCTCTCTTCTTCTTCTCTCTCTCATTTTCTTCCAATCACATCGTGTATGTTTTACGTATATGTTATGTATGTATGATGTATTTTATGTATGTATGTATTATGTATGTATTATGTAAACGTATGTATGTATGTATGTTTTAGTGGATGGATGGATGTATGTATGTAGAACGTATGTATGGATGGATGGATGGATGTATGCATGTATGTATGTATGTATGTATGTATGTATATTTTTATGCTTTTCTGTTTGAATGTATGCATGTTTATGCTTGTATATAAGTATGTCTGTATGTATCTACGAACGTTCGTAAGCACACACACATATACATACACACCACACACTCACACACGCGCGCGCGCCACCCACCACCCCCATCCCCCTCACACACACACACACCACATCTAAACCACACCCTCTACCCCCCACCCCGCCTACACTCCCTCCCACACCCCGCACATACACACACACAACACACACACACACACACACACACCACACACACTACACACACACACACACACACACACACAAACACACACAATACAAGAGTACCCACGCCCTAGCTATCCACCAAACTATTCCCCAGTCTACCCCTCAGTCTACTCTCGTTGTGGGCTAGGAGGCTATCTATGTCTTCGTGGCGTTCCCTGTACCTGGTTACGCCGGTGATGACATAATAGGCAACAGGTGTTGATTAATGAATCCTGCAGGTAAGTCATTCATCCGCCTTTCAGCTTCCAGCTGAAGGATCTGCCGGACACCTTATAGTTATCATTATTGTTGTTGTTGTTGTTGTTGGTATTATTATTATTATTATTATTATTATTATTAGCAGCAGCAGCAGCAGCAGCAGCAAAGTGTAAGCAGCAATTTGTAGTGCGGGAGAAAGTCAGAAAAACGCTAGTCCTGCGTGCTGCTTGCAGCGGAAAGCTGTTGTCATTTTAGTATTATTGTAGTAGTAGTTGTAGTAGTAGTAGTTTGTAGTAGTTGTTGTAGTAGTAGTATATATAGTATAGTAGTTTGTAGTGGTAGTTTTTATATTTTAGTGGTAAATAGTCTAGTATATAGTAGTTGTAGTATTTGTAGTAGTATAGTAGTTGTTTGTATTGTAGTAGTAGTATTGTAGTAGTATAGAGTAGTTGTAGTCTTAGTAGTAATAAGAAGTAGTAGTAGTTGTAATAGTAGTAGTAGTCTAGTAGTAGTAGTCTAGTAGTAGTAGTGTAGTAGTAGTAGTAGTAGTAGTAGCAGCAGTAGTAGTAGTAGTAACGAGGTGAAGCTAGTAGCATAGTAGTCGTCTAGTAGTAGTAGTAGTCGCAGCAGCAGCAGAGCAAGTAGTAGTAGTAGTAGTAGTAGTAGTAGTTAGTTAGTTAGCATAGTAGTAGTAGTAGTGGGAGTAGTAGTATCTAGTAGTAGTAGTCGCAGTGGTAGTAGTAGCAGTAGCAGCAGCAGCAGCAGCAGGAGTCGTAGTAGTTGTAGTAGTAGTAACAGAAATAGAAGTCTAGTAGTAGTAGACTAGTAGTAGCAGTAGTAGTAATAGTAGCAGTAGTAGTAGTCTAGTAGTAGTCTAGTAAAGGTAAAGGTAAAGGAGTCCCATAACCTATAAGGTCGTAGTGGAGCGAGGCGTCAGAGACCTCACTTCTCTAGGGCCAGCATATTGAGGGCGACGCCCATCTCCTCTCCCTCGCTGCTTTACCTTCCCTGACCCTAAAGAGGGCAGGTACCCATTTACAGCTGGGTGAACTGGGGGAACTGTACTGAAGCCAAGGCACGCAAACGGTCACCCATCCAACTGGTAACCACGCTCGACGCTGCTTAACTTGGCTGGGGGAAAGCGAGTGCTCCGACCACTGAGCTATCCCGTCCCCCTAGTAGTCTAATAGTAGTCTAGTAGTAGTAGTAATAGTAGGAGTAGTAGTAGTAGTCTAGTAGTAGTAATAGTAGTAGTAGTAGGAGTAGTAGTAGTCTAGTAGTACTAGTAATAGTAGCAGTAGTAATAGTCTAATAATAATAATAATAATAATAAATGGAACTTATATAGCGCTGTATCTTGCACAGACAAATCAAAGCGATTGCACTCAACTCATTCTTACACAGTCATGCAACCAATAGCAAGTAATAGTTCTAACAAGCCCAAATGCACACACACCCACACACACACAAACACACACACACACACACACACACACACACACACCACACACACACACACACACACACACACACACACACACACACACACACACCCCACACAAAAACACAACACACACAACACACACACACACACACAAAAACACACACACGTTATAGTAGTTAGTAGTAGTAGTAGATAGTTAGTAGTGTAAGTAGGTGGTAGTAAGTAGTAGGTCTAATAGAAAGTCTAGTAGTTAGCAGTAGCAGTTGTAGCGGGCAGCAGGATATAGTAGCCATAGTAGAGTATAGTAGTAGTAGTAGTAGTAGTATAGTAGTTTTAGTGATTCTAAATTGGTATTTAAAATGGGGGGGGGGATGTGATGGTGTGTGTGGAGGGGGGGATGGATTTGTGTGTTGTGCTTCGTGCGAGTGTTTTGTGTAGTGGAGTATGTGCGTGCGTAGTATGTGTTTGTGTGGCGGGGAGTGTGGTGTTGAGCGTGTTCGTACCGCACGTGACGCGTGGTGTGATGCGCGCTTCAGCTTATTCACTTTTGTGATCAACTCCGACCATGCTATAGACAAAGCCACACCGGAAGACAGTAAACAGACATGCAGGCAGCAGACAGTCAAACAGACAAACAAACAGGCAGGCAGGCAAACGAACAGTAAAACATATTAGATAAGGGATTGTGCCATAGCGCGGATGCCATGGCAGTGCTGAATTACGTTTTGTGGTTATTGCATTTTGTAGAATCTCTCTCTGTGTGTCTCTGTCACTGTCTCTGTCTCTACCTCTCCCTGTCTGTCTGTCTCTCTCTCTGTCTGTCTGTCTGTTTCTGTCTCTGTCTGTTTCTGTCTCTGTCTGCTCTTTTGTGTGTCTCTCTCTATCTCTGTCGGGCTGTCAGTCTGCCCCCCCCCCCCCCCCCCCCCACTTCTTTCTACACGCATGAGCGTATTGGTGTGGTGTGGTTTTTGTGTGTGTGTGTGTGTGTGTGTGGTGTGTGTGTTGTGTGTCTGTCTGTCTGTCTGTTCTCTCTGTGTCTGTCTACGTCTGTCTGTCTGTCTTTCTCTATCTTTGTCTGTCTTTCTCTCTCTCTCTCTCTGTCTCTCTCTCACTCTTTTCTCTCTGTCCCTTTCTGTCTGTCTCTGTCTTTCTCTCTCTGCATCTGTCTCTCTCTGTCTTTCTCTCTCTCTCTCACTCTCTCTTTCTATGTCCTTTTCTGTCTGTCTGTCTGTCTGTTGGTCTTTCTCTCTTTCTCTGCTTCTGTCTGTCTGTCTCTCTCTGTGACCCTTTCTGTCTGTCTTTCTGTCTGTCTGTCTCTCTGTCGCTGTCTGTCTGTCTCTGTCTTTATCTCTGTCTGTCTGTCTTTCTCTCTGTCTGTCTGTCTGTCTTTCTCTCTGTCTGTATTTCTCTCTGTCTTCCTGTCTTTCTCTCTGTCTGTCTGTCTCTGTCTTTATCTCTGTCTGTCTGTCTTTCTCTCCTCTGTCTGTCTGTCTTTCTCTCTGTCTGTCTTTCTCTCTGTCTTCCTGTCTTTCTCTCTGTCTGTCTTTCTCTCTGTCTGTCTGTCTGTCTTTCTCTCTGTCTGTCTATCTGTCTTTCTCTCTGTTTGTCTGTCTTTCTCTCTGTCTGTCTGTCTTTCTCTCTGTCTGTCTTTCTGTCTCTCTCCTCTGTCTGTCTGTTTGTCTGTCTGTCTGTCTCCATCCCTCCCTATCTCCGCACTGCTGGGAAGCTTTTGTCGTGGCTTCAGTCCAGCTAGGAAGTTGGACAGTTGATTTGGTGTTGCTTTTTTCCTTCTTTCTTTCGTTCCTCCTCTGGAGTTCTGAAGTTCACCCACCAAGGGTGAGATTTGTTGTGCATGCGACCGTTTTAGCCCACTATTTTAAGGTAGCCGCATTCCGAGTTCGGAAAGAAAAGGTGTGATTATCTCTGCATGGTGTGTGTGTGTGTGTGTGTGTGTGGTTGTGTGTGTGGTTGTGTGGTGTGGCTGTGTTGTGTGTGTGGTTGTGTGTGGGGTTTTGTGTGTGGTTGTGTGTATTATTTGTGTATGTATGTATGTGTGTGTGTGTGAGTTGGAGATGTGATTGAGGTGATGTACTTCTCAACAAACTTGAATTACTAAGACAAAATGGGCACAACCTGTAAGACATGAGGTGAATACACTCCTTTTTAAACAAGAAAAAAACAAAAGAAAACGATCTTCCAACCCCCCCCCCCCACCCCCCACTCACCCCCAAAGATAAACAACAACCCAACAGCAGCAAACAATACAGGGTACATTATACAAACAAACCAAAAAACAATAAATCCAAACTAAATTCCCCTCCCTAACACAACCAACCAGCCAACCCACCCACCAACCAACCAACCAACCAACCAACCAACCAACCAACCTCCCCCTACCCCCCCCCCCCCCAATAACTTTTTAAAAAAACAAATAAAACTAAAAAAATAAACAAAAAAAACCTGAAAAACTCAACTTTAGGCAGACAAAACAACGTTCTAATTACAGTTACACATAACGTGGAAAATAAGCAATTTTTTTTTTCTTCCTTTCTTTCTTTCTTTCTTTCATATTCTTTCTTCTTTCTTTCTGTCTTTTTCTGTCTTCTTTCTTTCTCTCTTCCCCTCTCTTTTCTCTCTCTCTCTTCTCTCTCATCCTCTCCTTTTCTCTCTCCTCCCATCCCCTCTCTCTCTCTCTCTCTCTCTTCTCTCTCTCGGTCTTTCTTGCTTTCTTTTTTTTCTTTTTTTCTGTCGTCTGTCTGTCTGTCTTTCTTCCTTCCTTCCTTCCTTCCTGTCTGTCCCTCCTTCCTTCCTTTCCTCCCTCCTTCCCCTTCTTTCTTTCCTTCCTTCCTTCCTTCCTTTCTTTCTTTCTTTCTTTCTTTCGTTCTTCCCTTCTTCTTTCCTTCCTTCCTTCCCTCCTTTCCTTCCTTGCTTTCTTTCTTGCTTCCTTCCTTCTTTCTTCCTTCCTTCCTTCCCTCCTTAAACCCCCTTTCCTGCCTTCCTTCCCTTCTTTCTTTTTTTTTTCTTTCTTTTTTTCTTCTTTGTCTTTCTTTTTTCTTTCTTCGTTTGTTCCGAATTAGCTCATGTTGACGTGGAAGGAACCTTTCTGTTTCGGTGTGTGCTAATGACTGAATACATTCTGCAAAACATGCACTCTGAGCAGTTTTGCCTCTCTGCAGATTTCTAACACGAAATGGAGAAAGCATCCGCCATCAGATGTTTTACCTATGAACATGGCTTTTTGTTTTTGGTGTTTTTTGGGTTTGGTTTGGTTTTTTGTTTGTTTGTTTGGGGTTTAATCTATTTTTCTTGTACTGGGTTTCTTCGAGATTTAAAAAAAATTATTATTATTAAAAAAAAAGAAGTTTTGTTTAGGAATGTTAGTTTAAGAAAAACGTGTGGGATTTTCAGCACAAAATGAAAGACAGGAATCTGTCTTCTTAACCGAACCCCGTGAACTTTTGTATTTATAAAGACACACATTTCGCAAA
>CM054135.1:0-57156 GCA_028751875.1 Rapana venosa
TTCCCCCCCAGGTAAGCAGCCCGGGGAACACAGTGCTGAAGACTGGAGGTTCGCGCGCATCTCACCCATGATCCCCTCTTCCCATCCTTGCTGGAATAATCAAAATTTAAACTTCACCTTCCAGGTAAGTCTCATTAATTTTCCAAATTAATATTCATAGTCTAGAGGGAGTTTATAAAATAATAATAATGTATGGAATTTTTATATCCAATTTTTAAAAGCAACAAATCAAAGCGTCAGATATTTTTTTTAAAAATAGTTTTTATGCGTGTGTAGGGGGGGTTTTTTTTTAATTTTTGTCACCCTTTTTCCCACCGGCACCAAAATGGCTTACCTTTCGAACAGCGGAATAATAATAATAAAAAATAATATATGGAATTTATAAGCCTGAATCTTGTAAAAAAAAAACAAATCAAGCGTTTGCATCAATCATTTACGGCATGCAATTTCCCTTAAACATAATGAGCAACAGTTTTTCAAACCCTTGCGCGCGCATTTTGCACGCACACGCACCAAAAACCCACACACAAAACCCAACACACACACACAACACAAAAACACACGGAACAACTTAAAAGGGTAAAAGATGCTGTTAAAATGGGGCAGATATGGGGGGGGGAAAGTCTCAGGTAGGAAAAAATGTTTTTGAGGCTGTTTAAAGGGAAATCAAGTGAAGGTTTTGACAAGTGAAAGAGGAGGTCATTCCAGGGGAAAGGGACCAGAAACGAGAAGGAGCGGGGCCAACAGGGGTTTTGTTTGAATCGGGGTGTTCGAAACAAAAAGTATCTGGGGCTGAACAAAGGGGAACGGAGGGGTGTACATGAAGAATTAAGAGATAAAGGGTGCAGATTTTGGAACATTTGAAACGGGGGATTGATTTTTTTACCCCAGTCCTTTGTGGACGGGGAACCGGGGGGGGGAGTGCAGAAAATGATTTTTTTTTTTTTTTTTTCTTGGCCCCCCTTTTTCTTTTTTTTTGTATGCGTTAAAGAGGGATGATGAGCTGGTGGGCCAGCCAAAAGAAAATTACAAGTCTAAAAATGAAAAATAAGAATGTACAACTTGGAATTGCATCAGTGGACAGATACTTGGAATCGCGCTTAGCGCCGTAATTGATGGGTAGCAAATGCGGGTCGGGGTGATAAATTTTTTTTTCCTAGAGAGTGTGTTTCAAGAACTACTCCTAAAACTTCACAGAGTTGGACAAAAACTGACTATTGCCGAATCTATTAAATTTTTTTGTGATAGGGAAAGTTTATTTTGGGCCCATAGCTGGTTTTCGGTTTTATCGCATTAATTTGTAATTTGTTCGAGCATCCAGTTTTGAATGTTTTAAAGGGCAGTGGGACATATTTGCGGGGGGGGAAAGGCAATTTTCAACGTACCCGCTGCACTGAATTTGAGTATCTCGGAAAATAGAAATGAGATAAATAGGGTTTGTTTATTATATGTGAGAGTGGAGCAGTGAGAAGTAAAGAGAAAGGCCCAGGCTGATCCCTGCGGGACTCCAAATTCCCATTTTTGACAGGTCTGATTGAATTTTGTTTACAATAACTTTCGGGAAACCGGTTGTGGGGTAGAATAAACCAGGGAGGGCTGTGCCATTAATACCAAACGTTTTTTTGGGGGGCGAGAAAAAAGAATTGAGTGATCTATGGTATCAAAGGGCAGAAAGTCAAGAAAGTGAGGGGGAGATTTTTCCTGCATCAAAGAAAGTAGAAGTTATCTAAATAGGGGACTGGGGGGTTTTTTTGGTGCTGTGGTTGGGCGATAGGCAACTGAAAAGGGGGAAGAAGATCTTTGGAATGAAGGTACTGTTGAGCTTTTTGAGAACAACTTTTTCTAGTATTTTGAGACAAAGGGGAAAATTTTAGACGGCCATAATTCTTAAGATGTTTGGGGGCGAGGGGTGCTTTTTCAGTAGAGGTGGACTATTGCTGTTTTAAGAGCTGATGAAAAATTTTTTGACTGAAAGAGGGGTTTACTATTTTGGAAATTTGGACAAGTTGTGGAAGGCATTGTGAGAAAACAGGACAGGGGATATCAAGGGCGATGATTTTAAGTCTTTCCTTCAGAATTTTTAGATTTTTTTTCACTTTTGGGGTGGGAAAGGAAAAGAAGGAGGCCAGTGAACGGGGGTCAGGGGTGCAACCCGGGAAATTGGTTTGATCAAGTCTGGGCGTATGTTTTGAATTTGCTGAAAAAAAGGGAGAAAATATGGATGAAGTTTAACAGGGTGTGGGTTTAGGCAAGGATTGTTTTTTTTAGATCCAAGGGGATTTGAGGGGAGGGGAAAAAAAGATTTTTGGATGTAGCACAGAGAATTTGGGAAAGTAGTAGTCTTCTTTGCGAATGGATAAAGTTTGACTTTGTTTATTTGTTTTTGAAAAGCTGTTTTTTGATTTCGGGTTTTTTACTTCCGCCCCCTGCCCTTTAGTTGTCGGCGTTTGCGTTCGCTATAAGTTCTTGGGTTACCCTGGGGCAAGGGTCTGTCAGGGGGGAATGATCATAGATGCTGCTCATCAAGCATGGCGGAGAATATGTTATAGTGATCAAGAGGTCAGTGTGGCAGAGGGTTTTGAAAAACGTTCGGAAACTTGGGAAAAAAGAAGGGTTTATTTAAGGGCCTTTTGTTACGACGAGTAAAAATATTTTCTTTTGACAGGTTTTTGTGATGTTGAAATGGGAAAAAAATGGGGGAATGATCAAAAGCGTTGTCGGTGACAGAAACAGATTGACAAGATTTAATAAGCATTAGTAAAACAGCCAGTCAAAAAATACCAATCTGTGCGTTTTCTTCGTTTACCCTTGAGAGAGAAAGGTTGGCAAGAAAAAGGAAAAACTTTGAATCTGGAGAAGACGGGGTTTTGAAAGGAAGTTGAATCACCAAGAATTAAAAGTTTTAGGGGAAGACTGAGTGTCGAGGGTGACTGGAATTCTTGTGAAAAAAAGAAGATTTTTGGTTGTTTTTACGGCTGGGAGGTGACGGTAAAGGCAGCAAAAGTAAAAAGTGGCCAGGGGGAGTTGAGATTGATTTCCAAAAATTTAAAAGATTCAGTGAAATTGAAGGTTTTGACTGAAAAAAGAGGTTCCAATATGCTTTGAGAATGATGGAACCCCCTCCTCGGAAGTCGGGGGAAAGAAAAGGTTTTAAATCCAGAGGGTCAGCTGTTTTTTTTTTTGGTCAGGGCCTTGTGGTTTAAGCCAAGTTTCGGTGGGAAGGGTTAAAATCAAAGTTTTTTTTTAAACAGGATTTTTAAAGTGGCGCAAGATGTTCTGCATGCGTTCGCACCGAATATATGCGATTTTTATTCATAGTCATAGGGAAGGGGGTTTAAATGCGAGTTTATAGTCATAGCAACAAGGGGGTTTTAAAAGCGAGTTTATATTTAAAAAGTCTCAAGGGGGTTTTTTTTTTAAATTTTTATGTCATTTTTCAAAAAGGGGTTAATATACCATATCATAAAGGGAATTACTGTCAAAGGAAAATTGAGTGCCATAGTCATAGCACGAGTTTATGGGCCTAGTCTACAGGAGTTTTTGGGCCCCTAGTATAGCAGCGAGTTTAGGGGGCTATATTTCATAGCAGGGGGTTAGGGGCTATAGTCATAGCAGCGATTTTAGGGGCCCCATGGGTCATAGAGGATTTAAATTTTTAGGGGCAAAAGGGCCCCTAGCGGGGGTTTTAGGGGCCCATAGTCATGGCGGGGGGGGGTTTATGGGCCATAGAAAAAGCAGGGGGTTTATGGGCCTTTGTCTAGCGGGGGGTTTATGGGCTTAGTCATGCGGGGGTTAGGGCTATAGTCATAACGGGGTTTAAAAGGGCTATATAAAAAACCGGGGTTTGGGGGCTATATTCTTTGCGGGGGGGTTATGGGCTATGTCATGCAGCGAGTTTAGGGGCCCTATAGTCATAGCAGGGGTTTATGGGCTATAGTATACAGGGTTTATGGGCTATGGGTCATAACGGGGGTTTATGGGCTTTTAGTCATAGCGGGGGGTTAAAGGGGCCAAAGCCCCAAAAGGCAGCGGTTTATGGGTTTATATCATAGGGGGGGTTTTAGGGGAAAAAGTCAAAAGCGGGGGTTAAAGGGGATAGTCATAGCGGGGGGTTTTATGGGCTTTTAGTCAAGCAGGGGTTAGGGGAAAAATATCATAGCGGGGGGTTAGGGGCCCCAAGTCATAGGGGGGGTTTAAGGGCCATAGCAAAGCGGGGGGTTTAAAAGGGCTAAGTCATGCGGGGGGGTTTGGGGCCCATAGTCATAGCAGCGATTTTTAGGGGCCCTTAGCCCCATCCAGGGGTTAAAGGGGCTATAGTCATAGCCGGGGGTTTAAAGGGCCATAGCTTTGCATGGGTTAGGGGCCCAAAAGTCTTTAGCGGGGGGTTAAAGGGGGCTAAAGTCTTAGCGGGGTTTTTTTTGGGCTATAGTCATAGCGGGGGTTTTGGGGGTTTATAGTCATAGCGGGGGGTTAGGGGCAAAATAGTCATAGCAGGGGTTTATGGGCAATAGCCCTAGCGGGGGGTTTTTGGGGCCTATAGTCAAAGCAGGGGGTTATGGGCTATAGAATACCAGGGGGGTTAGGGGCCATATAATACCCAGGGGGTTATGGGCCTAGTCATAGCGGGGTTTTTTAGGGGCCATAGTCATAGCAGGGGGTTATGGGCTATAGTCAAAGCAGGGGGGTTAGGGGCTATAGTAAAGCAGGGGTTATGGGCAAATGCATACCGGGGGGTTATGGGCCATTTCATAGCGGGGGGTTAGGGGCCATAGCCCTAGGCTGCTCCTGACTCCCACGTCCCCCCCCCCCCCCCCGACACGGAAAGCGAAGTATGTGTCCCCCCTTTTTTTCCCGGCACCACGAAAACCCCCCTACCGTGTCCTGGACCAAGGGGTTTGGGGGTGGAGCCCAAATTTCCACCTAGACTGAAAGCTAGACAAGCTGTGTCACCCCCGCTGTTTTCCGAGCTGATTTTCTTTCTTTATTATCACATTTATCATCACCCTTATACCCGTCTCATCACCCCGGGAGTATCATCATCCATCACCGTCATTATCATCGTCGTCTTCATCATCACCATCACCACAATTCCCCTCACCGGCAAATTTTCATCATCGTCGTCGGGCCTTATCACCTCTTATCTTTGTCCTCGTCATCACCCCTACCCTTTATCATCATCGCGTCATCAATTTTCATTGCTATCACACCACCAGCGCCACCCAAAAATCATCTTTGTCGTCGTCATCAACATCGTCCCCCAAAAAAACATCATCACCACCCTCATCCCTCACATCATCATCACCCAAAAACACATCATCAAAAAGCCGCCCCGGGCGTAGTGGTTAGGCCCTTGGGTTTCGGACTGGGAAAGGGCCCCGGGTTCCCATTCCCATTTGAGTCTAGGGGTTTTTTTTTGGGTCCCGGGCCCCTCCTACCCCGAGGAGTGTGCTTTGGGGTCATTGGGGAAAACTGGGAACCCCCAAAAGTGAGTTTTATCACCTTTTCGGACGCCCAGTTTGAAGGTGTTGCTCAAATTTTCCTGACCAGCACGCAGGGGGTTGATCTCTCGGGCCGGTTTACGCCGGCTTTAATTATGTAGTAATTTAGAGTACAACCTGCAAGTATTTCTCAAAGCAATCATTCCAAGCACCCATATTAACTCACCCTCTTGCAGTGATCATCATTAAAATAAAAAAAAAAACCTCGATTGGGTGGCCCCGATGCCGGTCTCATGGGACCTCAATTTTTGGTTTGCCCATACATTCTTCCTGGGGGTTTTTGTGTCAAGCTTTGGGGGGGGGTTTCGCGGGGACGTTCGTTGGGGGACGCTGGGGGGTTCCACTCGGTGGGAAAACTCACTCAGTCTGGCTCCCGATGAGCTAATCTGTGGTTGTAGGGGGGGTTAGTAGGGGGTGCCCCGCTATGTTTTGCTCAGAAAGGCACCACGAACACCACCAAAGTGACCCAGCACAGTGCAGGGCCCCCCCGGCGGTGGCCCCACGCGGCCTGATAGTGTGGGGCCCCCTGGATTCCGGCCCGGGGAGAGACAACGAGTCTGGTATGGCGTGGCGGAGATTGGGAAGAGCGGCGTGGAACAGCAGGGCGGGGACATCACAGAATATGAGGCAAAAGACAAAAAAACCAAAAACAAAAAACAACCCAAAACCCCCCCCCCCCCCCCTCAAATCAAATCATCTCATCACCCCCACCCTCATCATCTGGGGGGGGGGGGCGGGGGGGGGGGGGGTGAGGGGGGGGGGGGGAGGGGGAAAAGTGCGGGGCCCGACGCAGAGGCCAGAGCAGGGGCCAAAGGGAGATCCCGAGTTGGGGAGCCACACACCCCCCCTGACACTTGGACCCAGAGACACAGGGGCTGGGTGACGTTCCCCCTTTACCCCCTTCAGTCCTGGGGAACACACACCACCACACCACCCACACACCACACACAAAAAACACACACACACACACACACAAAAAAAAAACCACACACACACCATACATGTATGTTTTTTGTCCGACATGACCCCCCAAAAAAAGAGGGGGACCCTTTTTTGGAAAGGGGAGAAATTTGATTATGTGGGGGCCCCCACAGACATCCCCACTCTCTCGGCCAAGGGGGGGGGGCCAGCGCGGGATGTTCTCCAAACCAACCACCCCCCGGGTGCAGCACATAGGGGCGTGCGAGTCAAGCCCCTAGTCAGAGTCAAGTCATCACTAAAGATCACTGTAAAGGGAATTAGAGTGGGAAAAAAACCACTGGCCATACGCCCTCCTTTGCTGTTTGCCCCCAGGTCCCAAAGGTTTAATCAAAACTGTGATAAACCCCAGGGGCACAAAACTACATACATCATACATACACACCACACAATAATACTACACAAAAACATACATACACACCCCACCACACATACATACAACCACCCCACCAAAAACATACCATACACACCCCACACACCATAATACACATACAACATACACACGCAACCACACAAAATCGCACAACACAAATACACACACATAAACACCGCGCACACACACAAAACATACATACATAATAAATCATACACAAGCACAACTTCACCATACTACATACCACGCCACAACGTACAAAAAACAAGCAGCACCACTACCCACATACAAAAACCGCACACACACAACATAAAAACACGCCCCCCCCATACAACATCATACAAAATACACAAAATACTAATCACACGCAACGCCACGCATACATGCGCAAACACACATACACACCTACTACACACGCGCCACAACTACAACATACTACATCATAAACATACAAAAACAACAAAAACAACACACATTAATACATACACACGCCCACACAAAACATCACACAAGCACACACACACATACACACTACTACACCGCGCACACACACAACATACATACAAAAAACCCCACACACTACATTCACACGCCACACACACATACCACACACAAACAACACCCCCCACACAACAAACATACAACACACGCACACACACCTACGCGCACCCCACCATACACACATATACATACACACGCCCCACACACATACATATAAACCCACGCCCAAAGCACACATACATTCCACGCAGACGTTCACACACACATACACACAACAGCACACACCATACACACACATACATACAATCGCGCACACACACATACATACATACATATATACACACGCACCACTTACACTTCAAAAATACTTACACACGCCACTCACACATGCATACATACACACGCACACCACACACACATTCATACACACGCACACAATAACACAACATACACACACACATAATATGCAACACAACAAACATGCACACACAGACACAAATGCACTCGCGCATTTACAACATACATACATACACACACATGAACATACATACACAGCCAACACCACACATACATACACACCGCGCTCACACACATACATACCTATTATACACACACACACACATTTATACAACATACATACCATAACATTCACACGCACAATACATACTATACACACGTACATAATACATACACACGCACAACATATCACACACAACACCACACCCTCACACAACACACACACACACTCTGTGCAGACGTAAGCATGTTTTATTTTGAAAAGGTCCACCTACTTTTATAGATGAAAAGGCCAGCCATGGGTGATGGCATTGATGACACATACATGTTCAGCATGCATCTCTAAGACTGGTGAGGAATGGCTCCACAATGTTAAATGTGCACATGCGTATTTGCTTCATAAATTTAGGGCCACTGCACTTAACTAATCTAAAGGACTCAGGGAGGTCATCAAGTCAATTTGAATATTATTGCCATAAACTCTGACTCCCAGAGATTTGGACTTGTTTTGCTGTACTCGTCCGTGTCATCTGAAGACGAACAAAAACTTTTTGATTTCCGCCCTTCTTAAAGGCTAGGTCTATTGTTAATTTCTTCGATTCAAGACTAGTTCTTTAGATCTTCTTCATTTCTCCATCACTTGTTTCCATTTGTTAATGAGAAATAGAAGGTGATACTTTAGGAAGTGATCTTTTTCAATTTGCTATCACTCTTAATTATGATTATTCAGAAATTGACATAGAAAAGGATGTTATCCCAAAGTATAATTATCGTTATGCTGACTGGAATAAGTTAAAGATATTTTGATACAGATAAATAGTTTGAAAAATATTAAAAGTATTGATATTTAATATTTTTATATGCCAGTTTAGAAAGTTTGTACTGCAAGCAGCTGGTTATCTCTATCCCTAAGCTGTTATTCTCTTATCCTAGGGCAGGAACTTTCTTTTCTGAAGCCTGACTGTTCATCTCAAAGAGTCTGTGAGAGCATCTTTCTTTCGGTCCAGGATGACTCTTGTGTGGAACTTTGCGGGCAATTGGACAAACAGGGGGATTACCTCGCCACTTTTCCAACACTGGGAGAGGTCGCCGTGCTTGGGAGTTCACAAGCAGGCCTTCTTCCATTCTGTGGACTCCCCAGTTGTCCAGGATCATGTGAGCTAGTGGTTGTAATTCGTCAACGATGTCACTACCCCCTTTCCTTCAAGGGTCTGCCGGAATGGTGCCAATGCCAGCAGCCTTGCCGTTATTCAAGCTGCTGATGGCCTTTCGGGACTCTGTCTTGGTAAATCTCTCCAATGTTGATGTCGAGGGGTCCACCTGGCTCCAGCTGAGGTCGTTCCTCTGGGGCTGGTCGATTCAGACCTCTGAAAATACTCTTTCCAATCTTTGTTAGCTGGTATTCCAATACGGGGTGAGAAGCTTCCCTTACTTGTCTCTGGACAGGTCTGTTTGGGTTGCTGCGCGCCGCTAAAGAAGTCTGGTGGTGGCATTACAGGGTCTTGAGGTCTCCCTTGCCAGCAGCATCTTATGCCTCATCTGCGATGGCATGATGCGAGCCCGTTTGTCTGCTCGTAAGCTCATTCTTGGCTTCTTTGGCCAAGTTTGGAGTACTGGCTGTTGCTGCCGCTTCTGTTGGCGTGTCGTAGCTTGGTTCAGATCCGTTTGGCTAGCCTTCTCTTCCTCGGACTTTCTCCAGGTCTCATCCTTGAATACATGCTTCCTATTTGTCTGTGGTTGTCCCAATCCTCTTCACAGGTACTCCCACAATGGCGTCTTTGAAGGTGGTCCATTTGTGTTCCACTGTTTCTGTTCTCCTCTGATTGGAGCACTTGGAAGGGTTGTGAAGTGAGATCTGAAATGCCTGCTTTGTGTCTACTTTTTTCAATCTCAAACGTTGAACTTTTCCCTTGATTCTGCAGAGTCTTTCTCGCAAGACAAGCGATCTTGATCTTGGTGACCACTGATGGTTGGTCTGACCCCTTTGTTGATCCGCGTCTTACTCTCACCGTCTTTGTAGGAAGCTCCCGTTAGCGTTGTCTCACCATGACGTGGTCTATATGAGTTCTCTGTCTGGTGGTCGGGGGAGACCCAGGTGGATTTGTTGGCAACGCGTGTGTGGAAAAAGCGTGCCTCCAATCACTAAGGCTGTTGGCAGCACAAAACCATCAGCAAGCATTTCCCATTTTTATTTATTGTTTCCAAGCCCATGTCGTCCCATCTACGCTCTCTATCAGTGGTGTCTGTCCCCCCGACTTGGCGTCATGTCCCCCCATGAGAATGAGCTGTCCCAGTATCGGAATCTTGTCTTCCCCGACTGGGAGCTGGGTGTAGAGTTGTCCTTGTCTTCCTCCTCCGCGGTGTTGTAGGGGCGTAGCACGTACAAGGGACACCTTCTGGAAGCGCGACTCTAACCGAGCGGTTGATTGATGCGGTCTCTGTCTGAGTCAGGCTCCCTTCCAGCTGGGCTCTTGGGTGCATTGCTTGGACAGCTGGAGACCTATCCAGCTCGTGACGGTTTCTTCATTTTCCCAGAGTAGACGCAAAGTTTCTCCTGGCTGTAATTCTTGTCACTCCGTGACCATTCACCGGACTTCAGCATGCCCAGGAGTGGAGGCGATATTGTTCATCTCCATCAATGCCTGTGCACTCCGCACGGTTTCAAGAGGGTCCTCTTGTTCCATGATTCCAAGTAGGACCGGCCGACGTGGCAACAAACATCGGGGGACTTCATCAGGGGCGTCTACGGTTGATGTCGGGTCGTCTGCCCTGCAGCTTCCTGGACGGGTTTGGGCCTGCAGCGCGTCATAGGTTTCCTTGAAGGATCACCAGATCTCCCAAAAATCTGAGTTGCTGAGATTTGCTGTTAAGTTTCCGTAACAAGATTTTTTACGGAGCAGGAGTTGTTAGCCCTGTGTCCAACCCCCCTTTTACTAGGGGGAAAGGTGCCTCCTTTGTCGCCGTTTTACGACATGCCTGGATGGCCGGCAGGGTGGTTCCTATTCTTGCCAATGCTCGTTTTGCAAGCATTTACCCCGGGGGGGACCCACGGGGGGGGGGGGTTCGGTCTTCCTTTGCTTTCAAGAATTTAACACTTTTAATGAATATGCAAAAGGTTATGTGGTGTAAATTTAAAGATATGAAAAGTGGGGTTAGGCTTCCTAACTGTCCCATTAAATTAAAGATTCAAGGAACTTCCATCTAATTCAGAGAACGCTGAATCGTTCATAGAAATGTTTACCATACACAATGAGTGACTAAAAGTATTTCAGAAAAAATGCAAAGTGTATAGAAATAATGAAGCACCAGAAAGACATGTATAAGACCCTGTGGGAGATTATATTCATTTAAATCATTGCTCCCCTAACATTGCAAGAGCTTAAAGATGTCTTCTGAACTCTTGGAACAAAAGAACATCCATTGGTATTGATGCTATTTCAATGAATTGTTTGAAAAAGTCTGCAAACGAAAATTGAATAATGTTATTACTAGATTATTTCAAGCTGATTGGTTCAAGGTGTCAATTTCAAGCATATGGAAACATTCCATTTTAGTGCCAGTCCCAAAGCAGGGTAAACCTAAAAGTGATAAAAACAGTTACAGACCTATCGCGTTAACCTCTCACGCAGGAAAACCATTGAAACAATAGGTTTAGGTGATTTCAATATTTATTTACTCAAACCCCAGTCTTCATGGATAAACAAAATAGATACATATAACCTTATCCATGGTTGCAGTGACCATCCACTTATGTATTGCAAATTGCTTCTTCCCATCATTATTCAAACTGGCCAGAGTTATTCCATTTATAAGTTGGAGACTCTCTCAAGCCCATGGTTAACTATAGGCAATATCAGTATAATCAATTAATATCCAAACCTCTGAAAAACATATTTTGCAAAACATCTTAGCCATCATCTAAAACACTTCAGTCTTTTTATTGAAAAACCAGTCAAGTTTAAGGAAAAATATTCTTGCCAAACAAGCTTTTACCATACATTGTTGATTCTTGGCATATGATATAAATGAAAAGAAATATTGTGGAGCCCTCTCTTTGTGAATTTTCCAGCATTGATGTTGTAATTGATCAAAAAACTTGCTATCCGAAAAACTATCGTTACATGATATATCTGATAACAGTCTGAAGTTAATTAGATCATTCCTGCATAATAGACAACAATATATCTTGATCCATAACACCAAAATCGTGTACACTTCCCGTAAAATTGTTGTAGTACCACAAGGGTCTGTTTTAGGGCACCTTTTATTCTCTATATATGTTATGACCTTATCCCCTTCTTCATCAATGAACCGTTCCCATGTGAACCTTTTTTGTGATGACAAATTCAATTCATACCAGTAACACCTGATATTGACAGAATATTCTACCTCATTTTACCAGAGTAGATTGATTCTCTAAGCAAATGTATGTCCAATTTATAACTACATGTCAACTTAACCCTCAAAAGACCAAAGTCATGCTTATTACAAGACAAAAGAGAGAAAACATGACAGCTAGACTTCCACCAATATTCATGAATAATGAATCTATTGAGGAAGTTCAAAACCATAAACTTCTAGGTATTGTGATTGAAAACAATTTGTCATGGATGATACCAACTATGCAAAATCAAACACTTTATCAACCCACATGCCAGAAAACTATTTCTACATGCTAACATTTTATCTTCAATCCAACTATTGCTCCACCCTTTTTGACACAATCAGTGCCAGTTATTCTAAAACCTTCTCAATAGCACTTACAAAACGAGAAGCACTCCAAAACTGTTATCTTAAAATCTGCTACCTTTTATCGTAGCAGAATATGCAAAACTTGAGATTCTCTTCCGTTAAAAGACATGTATACCCTGAATAATAATAATAATAATAATAATAATAATAACAATAAATGGAATTTATTTAGCGCTATATCTTGCAAAAAGAAATAAAATAAGGGAATATTCATGCATAAAGTTATGACGGGTCAAGCTCCACTAACACTCCAATCTAAATTTCAATTGACTTCCCAATATCTACAAAAATTCAACTACCAATACATAGAATTGACCTCTATAAATCAAGCCTACATACTCAGGTAGCATACTATGGGATTATGCTACCAAACATACGTGAAACTTCCAAAGTTAAAGAGCTTTTCAGAAGCTATGTATACCACCAAAAAGTACTAGCTGATATGCTAACACAAACAGTTTCTCTTGCCACATGTACGCCAGTAAATTTCTGTTCAAGGGATGGTCACAGCATGCCACCTTGATCATATAATCAATGAATTAACCATGTGTTATGGCTTTGCAGATGAGAAGAAGAAGAATTTTTACGAAGATCTGGAAGAGAAAGACATTTATGTAAAATACCAAAGAACGAGATAATCATCATCCAAGGGGATTTTAACGCCAAAGCAGGTTCCTGGCTTTACAACCAATAGGGCCGGAACAGGTGGTCAGTTTGGAACTGGAGAGACCATCGAAGAGGACTAAGTCTGCTGGAGTTTGCCCTGGCACCATAGTAGCCTTACCATTGTCAATACCCTCTATCCCACAAGCAGTCAAGGAGGACAACTGGCATGCGCCAAACGGCAAGATCCATAACCAAATAGATTTTATCTTAACACCACAGCGCTTCAAACCAGCATCAACAGAGCCAGAACAAGAAACCTACCCTGGTGCTGACATAGGCAGCGACCACGACCTTGTGCTGTGGTATTCAAAATGAAGCTGAAGAAAACAAACAGCCTGAAACCCCACCGTATCAAATTTGACGTGGAACAAACTGAAAGATCAAGATGTGAGGAGATCTTCAAGATAAGCTTGGCGGGACGTTTTGCTGGCATTACCCTCCAGGACAATGACATCAATGACCTCACCAACAAACTTTAATGAGGGCAGTCCGGAGAAACAGCAGAGGTGGTACTCGGTGTCAGAGAATAAAAACCAGACATGGACTCCCCCAATAACATTTTGGACCTCTGCGATACAAGAAGAGCAACTGAAATCACAACATGGTCTTCCAAATCTAAAAGAATACCGATGGGAACAATCTTGTGAAGAAGTCAATGTTAAAGGCAGAGAGAAGTGATCAGTGATCAATGGATGAGATCAAAAAAAGAATGAAAGTGGGAACAGTAATAAGGCATACGAACTACACAAAACCACTTCAAACCAAATCATCAGTCATTGAAGGCAGCTCCGGAAACCTCCTCCCAACATAGCTCAGCTGCATTGAACAGGTGGTCTGAGTATGTCAAGAACTGTACATACTTCCCAATCCAACCTGCAAGAGCATTAATAGAAGAGAAAGCAGCAAACATCAAGAGCACCCTCGGCCTTTACCTATCTGAGGGGAAGAAGTTGAAGAAGCCATCCGCAGTTTCCGTAGGAAAGTCCCCAGAGCAGACAACATACCAGCAGAGCTGCGCAAGCGTGGTGGCGAAACTGGTCATCACACATGTTACTGCATCTGTCAGATGATTTGGAGACAACAAAAACAAGTGGCCTAACCAGAATGGACACAATCACTCATCATACCCCTTGCCAAGAAGGGAAAATTTACGCCAATGCAAAAACTATAGAACAATCAGCCTCATCAGCCACGCCAGCAAAGATCATGCTCAAAGTTATTTTGAAATCAACTAAGGAGGCAGAAGAACACCTTGCAGAGAACAAAGCTGGGTTCAGGGCAGCAGCGAGACAATCGAACGATTTTGTAACTGTCACCTCTGATGGAAAAACATCTTCAACATCAGAGAGACCTGTTCCACAACTTCATAGACTTCAAGAAGGCTTTTGACAGAGTTATGGCACGAAGGCCTGTGGCAGGTCCCCTCAGATGTTTTGGCATTGAAGGACTAGTGCAAACCATTCAAGCACTATACAACACCGCAAGCAGTGCAGTCCTTTGAACAATCAGGTCGGAGACTACTTCAAACCACAGTTGGGGATCCGACAAGGATGCCTGTTATCTCCTGTACTGTTTAATCTGGTTCTTGGAAAACATTAATGAGAGAAGAGACCCTCCTTGACTTCACTCTACCATCTCCATTGGCGGCAGACCCTCTCAACAACTTGCGGTTGTTTGCCGATGACATTGACCTCATGGTCGGAAGTAACACAGAGCTGAAGATATTACGACAGGACTTGAGAACAGATGCTGGAGCATATAGATGGAGGTGAGCTCGGAGAAAAGTAAAGTATTGTGGAACAGCCACGAGCAACGACACTGCTAAAATTTACATGAACGGCCAACAACTGGGGTTGGTTGAGCTTTTAAATACCTTCGGCGCTACACTCATCAAGGCGGGCGAATCGGAACACTGAAATCAAAGTCAGAATAAACCATGGCAAAACATCTTCCATTGACAAAACTCTCCACCATATGGAAAAGTATAAGAGATCTGTTTCCCCAATCAATCTAAAGCTCTACAAAGCCCTAATTCAGGGACTATCCTGCTGTACAGAAAGTAAAACCTGGACATTGGCTGCTGAAAAACAGCAAAGCGAATCCAGTCATTGAAATACAATGCCATAGAAAAACTGTGGTATATCTGGTGGAGAACGAAAGACAATGAATTTGTCAAGAGTCAATTAACACGGATGGCAGGTCCACAGAACCCTTCTCACCATCGCAAACAAGAAAAAAAGCTGACATGGTTTCGGCCACGTCACCCGCCACAACACTCTGCCAAAAACAGTACTGACAGGGTAACACTCGAGGTGGCAGAAAGAGGGAAGACAGAACAAGTCATGGATGGACAACATCAGAGAATGGACCAGGATGAATGACTCGTGCACTACTGCGCAGAGCCGAGGACGGATGGATGAGGAGGTTACACTACGGCATCGTCTTTCGTGTATCCCCACGCGCCAAGGTTCACGGGTCTGATGATGATGATGAATATGCGCTTTGAAATGTATACTATTGGTTAATATACTGATAAAAATTTTACAGTGAGAATTATTTAGTAGCTGTGTTAGTTGTGTAATTTTGTGTTTTTTTATTATTTACTTAAATTGACGCTAGCGTTTTTCTTTGTCATAAATATATGAGCCTATACGTAAGACTGTTTTGATATAAGTTTTGATTATTCTTTATATATGTCCATTGTATGTTATATTTTGTTTTATTTATTTCATTTTACTATATACTATGGTTAGCTTTATTTATGATGTGATTACTTGTCGTAGGTGTTGTCAAGATAACTTATTATCCAGATAATAATACAATTTTAAAAAATGTACTATAGGGGCTCTGCCTATCTGTCTGTCGCTTCCCCCCTCCCAACCTCTCTCTCTCTCCCGCGTGCACACACACATACGCATACATTCACATAGAGATAGACAGACACACACACAGAGATACAAACAAAAGATAGACAAGAACACACACACACACGCACGCACACGCAAACACACACACGCACATGCAACATGCTTTTAGTGTACATCATTTTTAGCCAACTAGATCATTATAATTGATGTTTGTTTGCTTTGTTGTGTCAAATAAGTCTACTCGACTTAAATGGCAGTAAAATATTCTGAATGTGAATCACACACACACACACACACACACACACACAAACACACAAAAACATACAAACACAAACACACAAAACATATACACAAACACAAACATACACGCACATACACACACACACAAGTCACACACACACAGTAACACTCACACACACAAAAACTCACAAAAAACACATAAACACACACACACAAACACAAACAATTATACTAACACACCCACACAACCACACACACACACACCACACACTCACACACACACATCACACACACACACACACCCACACGTCGGTGGATACCACTGCACGTGCCGGACTGGTCGCACTCGGAGGAAGACAGGCCAAGTCGAGAACAGTCTGTCTGTCGCATGTTGCCCCCACTCGACATAAGCTGCAAGAGATGTACCTGCCCACCATTATCAATTCCATCATTAATCCCCAGTCGGATTGCGGCTACCTTCATGGTGGAGGACAACAGCGGTCGCTTACGCAAAAATCTCTCACGCAACCTCGGGACTGAGCCGAAGATCGTAAAAAAAAAAAAGCAGCCCGTCATTTTATTTTATGATGCTTATGCCATTGCGTGCTGACCACACAACGCCGTATCAGCTCTAGGCCTTCAATCAAGTTTGGGTGTGCCACCGTTTGCCCAGCATTAAGGTACCCGCATACCAACTCCGGGGATTCTTCTTCATCGCCGTCGAACGCTCAGACAGCAACTCCTGAGGCCCTGACAAATGCTGCCGTGGTACGCTGAAGGCCTCCTCCCTCCAGGGGTCCGAAGAGTGTGTCCCTCATCGGCAGGTCAGCAGGACAGATATCGGCAGTCCTCAGTTTGGGTGTGTTGGATAGACAGGATCTGGTGGAGGAAGTGTTCTTCCACTGTCATGGGAGAAGTGCCCACAGGGGCTCGGCTAGGTTTCACCACCGATGTAGAAACTTGGTAACACGTGATGTCCGAGTCTGCAGTGGTCCAGTCCTCAGCCTCAGCAATTGTTACTTTGTATTCTACTGGGCAGGACGGTAGTGTGGTCATCCTTCTGTTGAAAATAAGGGCGCTGCTGAAGCCACCTTCTCTTTTGCTTTTCCTTCACAATCGTCCTTGCCTCTTCATAGTCCCCTCCTGCTCTTTGAGGCATCTGACCTCCTGTCTTGCCTGAAGGTAGTCAGCTGAGGCATCTGACCTCCTGTCTTTTTGCCACAAGGTATAGTCAGCTTGTGGCTTCTGACCCTTCCTGTCTTTGCCAGTAGGTAGTAGTCTTGAGGCATACTGACTCCTGTCTTTGCCAGGAAGGTGGTCAGTTCCTCGTTGCCATGGATGCTTGCAGTGTGAAGGCAGCCAACTGTGTCGGACTGTGTGTGCACAGTGGCTGATGCAGGGCATACAAGAGCGGAGGGCAATGGGACTGAACTCCGGGTGATGATGTTACACACACCAAGTGCGCTTGCGGTTCTGTTGTTTTTTGTGGAGAGTTGTCATCGTCCCTACCTGCACGCAATGGCTCTTACTTTCCCGAAGGTGGAGGAAACGTGATTTTAACGCTGTGGCGCAGGATTTCTGCCTGTGTACGCACACGGGATTTCGGTTCCATAAAATCTCATCCTAAGGGACTTTTTGTGGGAGTGGAGTCGGTAATGATATTGTATTCCTGGTGGTTTTTGTGTGTGAGGCGGGGGGGGGGGAGGATTCCAATTTCGAACGAGTGTCTCGGTGGTGGCTCGAACCCGCGTCGACAGATTGCGATCCGAAACGCGTAATACATATCGGCCAAACACTTCTTCCTTGAAACTGTGTTTAGAGTAACGGTACAGGTCAGGTGTCATTATACCCTATCAGGTCGGTAGGGGAGAGTGCATCACAGACCTCAGTTCTCTAGGGGAGCCAGCATAATGAGGGCGGCGCCAATCTCCTCTCCCCTTCCTGCTTTAAATTCCCTGGCCCCTAAATAGGCAGTGTATCCATTACAGCTGGGTGAACTGGGGACTGTACTGATGCCAAGCGGGGCAACGGTCACCCATCCAAGTGGTTACCACGCTCGATGCTGCTAATTGGCTGTGGAGGGGGGGGGGGGGGTAATAGCCCAGTCTCTAGGGCCAGTCTCCGACCACTGAGCTATCCCGGCCCCTACATCACCACAGGCAAAATTAATGGCAGAGTAGAATGGACGGACACCCTGTACTCACCCCAGTGGTTGTACGTTCACTTCTCAATCACCAGAAAGATAGAATCTGGGCTGTCCTTAGGCACAGCTCCGTGCTTCACGAACTGTGACAGCTGGTCGTATGCCACGGGTTTTTTTTGTTTTTGTCTGTTTCTCTGTTTTCGTCCACCACAAAGGTCGCGGCATTCCGACTTCGGGGATGGATAAACTATGTCAGGCAAAAACTGCAGTGGGGTGTCTGAGGAATAATTATTGTCAGACTGTTGTGAATCTGGCCAGGCAGACGGTTGAGAAGGCCAACAACAAGAATGAGAGAGAGGTTTATTCTTTTGTATCGAGGATAGTGATATAAGCAACTTCAGTGCCTTTTTTTTTTACATCCAGTCCCTGGTTGTATGCAGTTTTTGCAAATTTTGTCATCTGTTCCCACCAGAGCACGTTAATGGCCCTACATGTTTCGAAAGAGGGAAACAGGATTTAACGTGTGCACAAGATGTTCTTGTCTCCGTAGCGTTCGAAACACAGGCCTCGATTTATGTCTCGTCCGAATGACTTAGAGGAGAGAGAGAGAGAGAGAGATTGAGTGAGAAGAGAGAGAGAGAGACGGACAGGAGAGACAGAGAGAGACAGAGAGAGACAGAGAGAGACAGAGAGTTTCTTTATTTCGTGGGTACATGAAGAAGCACCCATGCGCTTTACTTCATCTGTCCCATCCCTCAGGGTTACATCTTATGATTACTTAAAATAAAACTCATACACTTAGACAGTTCAAAGACAGAAAACGCGCTGCGCGCACAAAAACCACGAGAGAGAAAAAAAACATCCAAATAGAAAGAAAAAACACATCAACAACAACAAAAGACAAAAACAAACCAACAAAACAAAATACCACATTAAAAAAATAAACAGTGAAGAAACTAAAAGCAAAATTAAAAACAAATGGGGAGGGAGTGGTGGGGGGGGGGGTGCAACCAAAATAATCCCCCCTCCCTCCCAAAAACACACACTCACCACACACACACCACACACACACACCACACACACACACACACAAACTCCACAATATAAAGGAGATATAAACAACATAATTAGTATCATTTTGGGCTAACGGGGGAAAAAAAGGAAACGTCAAAACAAACTCATTTGTACTTTTATTTTTATTTTATAGGGAAAGCAACGGCAATAGTAAAACTTCACAAACAAATATTATATAAGAGACTTTAGGAGATTACACTTTAGAGAGAGAGAAGAGAGTGATGAGAGATGATATGAGAACGTGATGATGATGAGAGAGAGAGAGAGAGAGAGAGAGTGAAGATGAGAGATGGAGAGAGAGAGTTTCATAGCTGATGGTCTTCACAATCAACACAGGTGGGGAAAAAAAACTGTAAAATTGTCTATCTTCAAAAGTTAAGAACAGCCAATTTTTTTTAATGATTTGGACAGTGTTGGAAAGACAAAGGAAAAGATCAAACTTCCGTTATCTATCAAAATCAATTACTATGTGACCAGTTTGCCTTAGGGTACAGGATCAAACTAAAGAAAACCAACCCAGCAAACAAAATGGATTATATTAAACCTCTCCCCCCACCCCACCCCCAAAAAAAATCCCGATAAAAACAAACATAAAACCACCTAAATACTCTCCCCAAAACAATAACAAAACAATAAGCAAAACTAGTGATAACAAAATGTCAAAATTGTTATTAAAAAGAGAGAGAGAGAAGAAGAATGAAGAAGAAGAAAGAGAAGAAGAAGAGAAGAGAAGAAGAGAAGACGATAACGTTCTTAGTGCCAAAAATAATCTTTGTGATTTATCATATATAGTCATAAAAATAACATCTATTTTTTTTTATCTGCACATGATAGGTAAGTATTTCTTCGTTATTACACTCAAACGATAAGATTATTGGAACAAAGAATGAAAGAATGAGTAGGAAAGAAAGAAAGAAGAAAGATATTTTAATTTATTGTATTCTCATTGTATTTCATTTTTTTATATCGTGGGTAATGAATAAGAATTACATGTGCTTTTTTTTTACATCAGTTCCCGTGTGTATGTGGTTTTTGTTAATTTTTGTCATATGTCCCTACCGGCACACAATGGCTAATCTTACGAATAGCGAACAGAAATTTAACTACTGTGCGCAGGATATTTTCTGCTAGAGCTTTCGCACCAGGGCCTCGGTTTATAGTCTCATCCGAAGGCCTTTGGAGTGAGTGGAGTCTGCATGATGTTAACTCCAGGGGAAATATCCCCTGAACGGTGAATCGAACCGGAGTCGTCAATTGCGTGCGCAATGGTTCTAACCACTAGGCTATCCGGTTCCCGTTCCCCCTACCACCCCCACCCCCGTCGAGGAGAGAGAGAATGGCAATGGACAAATTCTTTTATTTCGAGAATAATAAATAAGCATCCATGTGCTTTTTTACATTCAGTCCCCGCCCTTAGGGATACATCGTATGATAATCAAGTAGATCCACTGCCCATACACTCACACAGTAAAAGAAAGAAAAAAGAAAAAAACCCAACTCCTACCAAAAACAATTCAAAAAACAATAAAAACAACAACAACAAACCAGAACAGACTAAAACAAAAACACACAAAACAAACAGCAAAAAAAAGCAGAATATAAAAAAAAAAAAAAAAAAAAGCAGAGGGGGGGGGGGGGGGGGGGGGGGGACATCCAGATAACTACCACAATGAACTCACAATATAAGGGTTATAAAAGTATGTTCTTTCGAGCCAGAAGGCCCATAGAGCCGGAGCTTATCCCGGTTTCTGTAGCGTTTAAGCGAACTGATGGTTTTTCCACCACCCCAGTGACAGGACGCTAGTCTGTCGCCAGATAATTCACAGCAGAGCTGTGTACTACTTGTACACCTGGGTGGAGTGAGGAAAATAGGAGTAAAGTGTCTTTCCCCAAAGGACACAACACCGAGCCGAGCGGGGATCGAACCGCGACCTCGTGGATCACGAGTTGACCACCTAAACCACTAGCCACGGTGCGGAGGGATTAAGCAATAAAACGCACCATATTCACTGTAATTTTTTAATAGGGAAAGCACTCAGCATTAGTAAAGTACACAAAACAAATGTTATATAAGCAGACTTTAAGGATTTATTGTGAAAGGAAAGAAAGAAAAGAAAGAAAGATAAAGTAAAAAGATAAGAAAGAAAGAAAGATATGAAAGAAAGAAAGAAAGAAAGAGAGAGAGTGTGTGTGTGTGTGTCCGACTAAAATGATATGTATATATAATTAAAAAACAGGTTATAAAAAGTAGAAATTGCAAAATGTGTTTTTCTTCAAAGAAGAACAGAATGCGAAAAAATAGAACAGTGTTGGTAAGAAAAGAAAATATTCCTACTTACCCTCCCCCCTCTCTCTCCCTCTCTCTCTCTCCTCCTCCTCCTCCTCTACCTATTTTGTCCTTTCTCTCCACCCCCATTCTCACCTCTCTCTCTCTCATTCACATAAGAGAGAGAGAGGGGATGGAGGGAGAGAGAGAATAATGTAATGTATTCTAGAACTGAATATACTTCTCAAAACCACAATATTTCAAAAGGACAAGAGAGAGAGACAGACAGGCAGAGAGAGAGACAGACAGAGAGAGAGAAGAGGCTGAGAGACACAGAGAGAGAGAAAGAGATCAGACAGCCAGAGACAGAGAGAGGGAACATACAGGACAGAGACAGAGAGACAGAGATACAACACTCACACACACTGACACTGAGCGCAGAGAGGCAGAGAGGAGAGAGACAGAGACACACACAAACACTGACACAGAGCAGAGACAGAGAGGCAGAGAGAGAGACAGAAGAAGAGAGAGAGCAGACAGACTGAGGACAGAGTGAGGAACATACAGACGGAGACACTGCGAGTTACACACACACCACACACTCACTCCACACACACAGTGAATGAGAGGCAAGAGAGAAAGAGAGAGAAGAGGAAAGGACAGACGGATGACAGAGAAGAGGAGAGGGACATACAGACAGAGACAGAGAGAGGTCATACAGACACGAGCCAGAGAGACAGAGAGGAGACACACCACTGACCAGAGGCAGCGACAGAGAGGCAGAGAGACAAAGTGAGAGAGGAAAGAGACAGACAGACAGACGAGACAGAGACAAAGAGAGGACAGACAGGAAAGAGACAGAGAGACAGAGAGGAGACACACACACACACTGACACAGAGGCATAAACAGATGAGAAGAGGAGAGAGACGGGAGAGACAGACTGCAGACAGACCGACAGAGACAGAGACAGAGGAGGGAACATACAGACAGAGGACAGAGAGACAGAGAGAGACACACACACTCACTGACAGAGAGGCAGAGACAGAGAGACAGAGAGAGAGAGAGAGTGAAAGAGATGGACAGACAGACAGAGACAGAGAGAGACACCACACACACAGACAAAGAGCCAGGAGGACAGAGAGGCAGAGAGAAAGAGAGAGAAAGAGAGAGAGAGATGAGAGATGAGACGAGAGAGAGGAGGGTTACATGCACACGCCCACACACACATTACATACACCACGCACAACACACACACATACATGCACACACACATACATAAACACCCACCCACACATACATTACAATACACAGCACACATCAGACCTACCACACACATACATAACACACGCGCACAAACACATACATAACATACACACGCTCACACACAATACACACGCACACACACATGCAAACTCACATACATACACACATACATACACACGAGACGTTCACAAACACATACACACATACACGGCACACACACAATACATGCACACGCGCACACACACATCGATACATACACACGCCAATCACACACACACATACATACATACATATATACATACACATACACACATCTACATACATACCTACATACACCAAGACCTCACACATAACATACATTTACACACACTACACACATCATACATACACAACGCGCACTCCAATACATACATACATACACACGTAGCACACACTTACACACATATCTATATACACTCGACCCACTCACACATACATTACACCACGCACACACACACACATACATGCACACAACACACATTCAATACATACACATACATACACACGCCCACACACTACATACATACATACACACGCCACAGTCCCACACATACCATACACATGCCACAAACACATGCACACACACATTCACACACATACATAATTACACGCGCACACCAAACACATACATACACACGGCCCACACACAATACATACACACGCACACACACATACACACACATACCTGCACACACACATACACACATACTTACACACGCACACACACACTAACATACATGCACAGCCCCACACACACATTACATACATACACACCTCGCACTACTTACACACATACATACACACGCCCACAACACTATACATAACACGCACACACACACATACACACATGCCACACACACATACAAACACATACATACAATCGCGCACACACACATACATACATACATATATACACACGCACCACTTACACTTCAAAAATACTTACACACGCCACTCACACATGCATACATACACACGCACACCACACACACATTCATACACACGCACACAATAACACAACATACACACACACATAATATGCAACACAACAAACATGCACACACAGACACAAATGCACTCGCGCATTTACAACATACATACATACACACACATGAACATACATACACAGCCAACACCACACATACATACACACCGCGCTCACACACATACATACCTATTATACACACACACACACATTTATACAACATACATACCATAACATTCACACGCACAATACATACTATACACACGTACATAATACATACACACGCACAACATATCACACACAACACCACACCCTCACACAACACACACACACACTCTGTGCAGACGTAAGCATGTTTTATTTTGAAAAGGTCCACCTACTTTTATAGATGAAAAGGCCAGCCATGGGTGATGGCATTGATGACACATACATGTTCAGCATGCATCTCTAAGACTGGTGAGGAATGGCTCCACAATGTTAAATGTGCACATGCGTATTTGCTTCATAAATTTAGGGCCACTGCACTTAACTAATCTAAAGGACTCAGGGAGGTCATCAAGTCAATTTGAATATTATTGCCATAAACTCTGACTCCCAGAGATTTGGACTTGTTTTGCTGTACTCGTCCGTGTCATCTGAAGACGAACAAAAACTTTTTGATTTCCGCCCTTCTTAAAGGCTAGGTCTATTGTTAATTTCTTCGATTCAAGACTAGTTCTTTAGATCTTCTTCATTTCTCCATCACTTGTTTCCATTTGTTAATGAGAAATAGAAGGTGATACTTTAGGAAGTGATCTTTTTCAATTTGCTATCACTCTTAATTATGATTATTCAGAAATTGACATAGAAAAGGATGTTATCCCAAAGTATAATTATCGTTATGCTGACTGGAATAAGTTAAAGATATTTTGATACAGATAAATAGTTTGAAAAATATTAAAAGTATTGATATTTAATATTTTTATATGCCAGTTTAGAAAGTTTGTACTGCAAGCAGCTGGTTATCTCTATCCCTAAGCTGTTATTCTCTTATCCTAGGGCAGGAACTTTCTTTTCTGAAGCCTGACTGTTCATCTCAAAGAGTCTGTGAGAGCATCTTTCTTTCGGTCCAGGATGACTCTTGTGTGGAACTTTGCGGGCAATTGGACAAACAGGGGGATTACCTCGCCACTTTTCCAACACTGGGAGAGGTCGCCGTGCTTGGGAGTTCACAAGCAGGCCTTCTTCCATTCTGTGGACTCCCCAGTTGTCCAGGATCATGTGAGCTAGTGGTTGTAATTCGTCAACGATGTCACTACCCCCTTTCCTTCAAGGGTCTGCCGGAATGGTGCCAATGCCAGCAGCCTTGCCGTTATTCAAGCTGCTGATGGCCTTTCGGGACTCTGTCTTGGTAAATCTCTCCAATGTTGATGTCGAGGGGTCCACCTGGCTCCAGCTGAGGTCGTTCCTCTGGGGCTGGTCGATTCAGACCTCTGAAAATACTCTTTCCAATCTTTGTTAGCTGGTATTCCAATACGGGGTGAGAAGCTTCCCTTACTTGTCTCTGGACAGGTCTGTTTGGGTTGCTGCGCGCCGCTAAAGAAGTCTGGTGGTGGCATTACAGGGTCTTGAGGTCTCCCTTGCCAGCAGCATCTTATGCCTCATCTGCGATGGCATGATGCGAGCCCGTTTGTCTGCTCGTAAGCTCATTCTTGGCTTCTTTGGCCAAGTTTGGAGTACTGGCTGTTGCTGCCGCTTCTGTTGGCGTGTCGTAGCTTGGTTCAGATCCGTTTGGCTAGCCTTCTCTTCCTCGGACTTTCTCCAGGTCTCATCCTTGAATACATGCTTCCTATTTGTCTGTGGTTGTCCCAATCCTCTTCACAGGTACTCCCACAATGGCGTCTTTGAAGGTGGTCCATTTGTGTTCCACTGTTTCTGTTCTCCTCTGATTGGAGCACTTGGAAGGGTTGTGAAGTGAGATCTGAAATGCCTGCTTTGTGTCTACTTTTTTCAATCTCAAACGTTGAACTTTTCCCTTGATTCTGCAGAGTCTTTCTCGCAAGACAAGCGATCTTGATCTTGGTGACCACTGATGGTTGGTCTGACCCCTTTGTTGATCCGCGTCTTACTCTCACCGTCTTTGTAGGAAGCTCCCGTTAGCGTTGTCTCACCATGACGTGGTCTATATGAGTTCTCTGTCTGGTGGTCGGGGGAGACCCAGGTGGATTTGTTGGCAACGCGTGTGTGGAAAAAGCGTGCCTCCAATCACTAAGGCTGTTGGCAGCACAAAACCATCAGCAAGCATTTCCCATTTTTATTTATTGTTTCCAAGCCCATGTCGTCCCATCTACGCTCTCTATCAGTGGTGTCTGTCCCCCCGACTTGGCGTCATGTCCCCCCATGAGAATGAGCTGTCCCAGTATCGGAATCTTGTCTTCCCCGACTGGGAGCTGGGTGTAGAGTTGTCCTTGTCTTCCTCCTCCGCGGTGTTGTAGGGGCGTAGCACGTACAAGGGACACCTTCTGGAAGCGCGACTCTAACCGAGCGGTTGATTGATGCGGTCTCTGTCTGAGTCAGGCTCCCTTCCAGCTGGGCTCTTGGGTGCATTGCTTGGACAGCTGGAGACCTATCCAGCTCGTGACGGTTTCTTCATTTTCCCAGAGTAGACGCAAAGTTTCTCCTGGCTGTAATTCTTGTCACTCCGTGACCATTCACCGGACTTCAGCATGCCCAGGAGTGGAGGCGATATTGTTCATCTCCATCAATGCCTGTGCACTCCGCACGGTTTCAAGAGGGTCCTCTTGTTCCATGATTCCAAGTAGGACCGGCCGACGTGGCAACAAACATCGGGGGACTTCATCAGGGGCGTCTACGGTTGATGTCGGGTCGTCTGCCCTGCAGCTTCCTGGACGGGTTTGGGCCTGCAGCGCGTCATAGGTTTCCTTGAAGGATCACCAGATCTCCCAAAAATCTGAGTTGCTGAGATTTGCTGTTAAGTTTCCGTAACAAGATTTTTTACGGAGCAGGAGTTGTTAGCCCTGTGTCCAACCCCCCTTTTACTAGGGGGAAAGGTGCCTCCTTTGTCGCCGTTTTACGACATGCCTGGATGGCCGGCAGGGTGGTTCCTATTCTTGCCAATGCTCGTTTTGCAAGCATTTACCCCGGGGGGGACCCACGGGGGGGGGGGGTTCGGTCTTCCTTTGCTTTCAAGAATTTAACACTTTTAATGAATATGCAAAAGGTTATGTGGTGTAAATTTAAAGATATGAAAAGTGGGGTTAGGCTTCCTAACTGTCCCATTAAATTAAAGATTCAAGGAACTTCCATCTAATTCAGAGAACGCTGAATCGTTCATAGAAATGTTTACCATACACAATGAGTGACTAAAAGTATTTCAGAAAAAATGCAAAGTGTATAGAAATAATGAAGCACCAGAAAGACATGTATAAGACCCTGTGGGAGATTATATTCATTTAAATCATTGCTCCCCTAACATTGCAAGAGCTTAAAGATGTCTTCTGAACTCTTGGAACAAAAGAACATCCATTGGTATTGATGCTATTTCAATGAATTGTTTGAAAAAGTCTGCAAACGAAAATTGAATAATGTTATTACTAGATTATTTCAAAGCTGCTGGTTTCAAGGTGTCATTCCAAGCATATGGAAACATTCCATTTTAGTGCCAGTCCCAAAGCAGGGTAAACCTAAAAGTGATAAAAACAGTTACAGACCTATCGCGTTAACCTCTCACGCAGGAAAACCATTGAAACAATAGGTTTAGGTGATTTCAATATTTATTTACTCAAACCCCAGTCTTCATGGATAAACAAAATAGATACATATAACCTTATCCATGGTTGCAGTGACCATCCACTTATGTATTGCAAATTGCTTCTTCCCATCATTATTCAAACTGGCAAGAGTTATTCCATTTATAAGTTGGAGACTCTCTCAAGCCCATGGTTAACTATAGGCAATATCAGTATAATCAATTAATATCCAAACCTCTGAAAAACATATTTTGCAAAACATCTTAGCCATCATCTAAAACACTTCAGTCTTTTTATTGAAAAACCAGTCAAGTTTAAGGAAAAATATTCTTGCCAAACAAGCTTTTACCATACATTGTTGATTCTTGGCATATGATATAAATGAAAAGAAATATTGTGGAGCCCTCTCTTTGTGAATTTTCCAGCATTGATGTTGTAATTGATCAAAAAACTTGCTATCCGAAAAACTATCGTTACATGATATATCTGATAACAGTCTGAAGTTAATTAGATCATTCCTGCATAATAGACAACAATATATCTTGATCCATAACACCAAAATCGTGTACACTTCCCGTAAAATTGTTGTAGTACCACAAGGGTCTGTTTTAGGGCACCTTTTATTCTCTATATATGTTATGACCTTATCCCCTTCTTCATCAATGAACCGTTCCCATGTGAACCTTTTTTGTGATGACAAATTCAATTCATACCAGTAACACCTGATATTGACAGAATATTCTACCTCATTTTACCAGAGTAGATTGATTCTCTAAGCAAATGTATGTCCAATTTATAACTACATGTCAACTTAACCCTCAAAAGACCAAAGTCATGCTTATTACAAGACAAAAGAGAGAAAACATGACAGCTAGACTTCCACCAATATTCATGAATAATGAATCTATTGAGGAAGTTCAAAACCATAAACTTCTAGGTATTGTGATTGAAAACAATTTGTCATGGATGATACCAACTATGCAAAATCAAACACTTTATCAACCCACATGCCAGAAAACTATTTCTACATGCTAACATTTTATCTTCAATCCAACTATTGCTCCACCCTTTTTGACACAATCAGTGCCAGTTATTCTAAAACCTTCTCAATAGCACTTACAAAACGAGAAGCACTCCAAAACTGTTATCTTAAAATCTGCTACCTTTTATCGTAGCAGAATATGCAAAACTTGAGATTCTCTTCCGTTAAAAGACATGTTATACCTGATAAATAATAATAATAAATAATAATAATAACAATAAATGGAATTTATTTAGCGCTATATCTTGCAAAAAGAAATAAAATAAGGGAATATTCATGCATAAAGTTATGACGGGTCAAGCTCCACTAACACTCCAATCTAAATTTCAATTGACTTCCCAATATCCTACCAAAATTCAACTACCAATACCTAGAATTGACCTCTATAAATCAAGCCTCACATACTCAGGTAGCATACTATGGGATTATGCTACCAAACATACGTGAAACTTCCAAAGTTAAAGAGCTTTTCAGAAGCTATGTATACCACCAAAAAGTACTAGCTGATATGCTAACACAACAGTTCTCTTGCCACATGTACGCCAGTAAATTTCTGTTCAAGGGATGGTCACAGCATGCCACCTTGATCATATAATCAATGAATTAACCATTGTGTTATGGCTTTGCAGATGAAGAAGAAGAAGAATTTTACGAAGATCTTGAAGAGACATTTATGTAAAATACCCAAGAACGACATCATCATCATCCAAGGGGATTTTAACGCCAAAGCAGGTTCCTGGCTTTACAACCAATAGGGCCGGAACAGGTGGTCAGTTTGGAACTGGAGAGACCATCGAAGAGGACTAAGTCTGCTGGAGTTTGCCCTGGCACCATAGTAGCCTTACCATTGTCAATACCCTCTATCCCACAAGCAGTCAAGGAGGACAACTGGCATGCGCCAAACGGCAAGATCCATAACCAAATAGATTTTATCTTAACACCACAGCGCTTCAAACCAGCATCAACAGAGCCAGAACAAGAAACCTACCCTGGTGCTGACATAGGCAGCGACCACGACCTTGTGCTGTGGTATTCAAAATGAAGCTGAAGAAAACAAACAGCCTGAAACCCCACCGTATCAAATTTGACGTGGAACAAACTGAAAGATCAAGATGTGAGGAGATCTTCAAGATAAGCTTGGCGGGACGTTTTGCTGGCATTACCCTCCAGGACAATGACATCAATGACCTCACCAACAAACTTTAATGAGGGCAGTCCGGAGAAACAGCAGAGGTGGTACTCGGTGTCAGAGAATAAAAACCAGACATGGACTCCCCCAATAACATTTTGGACCTCTGCGATACAAGAAGAGCAACTGAAATCACAACATGGTCTTCCAAATCTAAAAGAATACCGATGGGAACAATCTTGTGAAGAAGTCAATGTTAAAGGCAGAGAGAAGTGATCAGTGATCAATGGATGAGATCAAAAAAAGAATGAAAGTGGGAACAGTAATAAGGCATACGAACTACACAAAACCACTTCAAACCAAATCATCAGTCATTGAAGGCAGCTCCGGAAACCTCCTCCCAACATAGCTCAGCTGCATTGAACAGGTGGTCTGAGTATGTCAAGAACTGTACATACTTCCCAATCCAACCTGCAAGAGCATTAATAGAAGAGAAAGCAGCAAACATCAAGAGCACCCTCGGCCTTTACCTATCTGAGGGGAAGAAGTTGAAGAAGCCATCCGCAGTTTCCGTAGGAAAGTCCCCAGAGCAGACAACATACCAGCAGAGCTGCGCAAGCGTGGTGGCGAAACTGGTCATCACACATGTTACTGCATCTGTCAGATGATTTGGAGACAACAAAAACAAGTGGCCTAACCAGAATGGACACAATCACTCATCATACCCCTTGCCAAGAAGGGAAAATTTACGCCAATGCAAAAACTATAGAACAATCAGCCTCATCAGCCACGCCAGCAAAGATCATGCTCAAAGTTATTTTGAAATCAACTAAGGAGGCAGAAGAACACCTTGCAGAGAACAAAGCTGGGTTCAGGGCAGCAGCGAGACAATCGAACGATTTTGTAACTGTCACCTCTGATGGAAAAACATCTTCAACATCAGAGAGACCTGTTCCACAACTTCATAGACTTCAAGAAGGCTTTTGACAGAGTTATGGCACGAAGGCCTGTGGCAGGTCCCCTCAGATGTTTTGGCATTGAAGGACTAGTGCAAACCATTCAAGCACTATACAACACCGCAAGCAGTGCAGTCCTTTGAACAATCAGGTCGGAGACTACTTCAAACCACAGTTGGGGATCCGACAAGGATGCCTGTTATCTCCTGTACTGTTTAATCTGGTTCTTGGAAAACATTAATGAGAGAAGAGACCCTCCTTGACTTCACTCTACCATCTCCATTGGCGGCAGACCCTCTCAACAACTTGCGGTTGTTTGCCGATGACATTGACCTCATGGTCGGAAGTAACACAGAGCTGAAGATATTACGACAGGACTTGAGAACAGATGCTGGAGCATATAGATGGAGGTGAGCTCGGAGAAAAGTAAAGTATTGTGGAACAGCCACGAGCAACGACACTGCTAAAATTTACATGAACGGCCAACAACTGGGGTTGGTTGAGCTTTTAAATACCTTCGGCGCTACACTCATCAAGGCGGGCGAATCGGAACACTGAAATCAAAGTCAGAATAAACCATGGCAAAACATCTTCCATTGACAAAACTCTCCACCATATGGAAAAGTATAAGAGATCTGTTTCCCCAATCAATCTAAAGCTCTACAAAGCCCTAATTCAGGGACTATCCTGCTGTACAGAAAGTAAAACCTGGACATTGGCTGCTGAAAAACAGCAAAGCGAATCCAGTCATTGAAATACAATGCCATAGAAAAACTGTGGTATATCTGGTGGAGAACGAAAGACAATGAATTTGTCAAGAGTCAATTAACACGGATGGCAGGTCCACAGAACCCTTCTCACCATCGCAAACAAGAAAAAAAGCTGACATGGTTTCGGCCACGTCACCCGCCACAACACTCTGCCAAAAACAGTACTGACAGGGTAACACTCGAGGTGGCAGAAAGAGGGAAGACAGAACAAGTCATGGATGGACAACATCAGAGAATGGACCAGGATGAATGACTCGTGCACTACTGCGCAGAGCCGAGGACGGATGGATGAGGAGGTTACACTACGGCATCGTCTTTCGTGTATCCCCACGCGCCAAGGTTCACGGGTCTGATGATGATGATGAATATGCGCTTTGAAATGTATACTATTGGTTAATAACTGAAAAAAATTATCAGTGAGAATTATTTAGTAGCTGTGTTAGTTGTGTAATTTTGTGTTTTTTTATTATTTACTTAAATTGACGCTAGCGTTTTTCTTTGTCATAAATATATGAGCCTATACGTAAGACTGTTTTGATATAAGTTTTGATTATTCTTTATATATGTCCATTGTATGTTATATTTTGTTTTATTTATTTCATTTTACTATATACTATGGTTAGCTTTATTTATGATGTGATTACTTGTCGTAGGTGTTGTCAAAGATAACATATTATCCAGATAATCATACAATTAAAAAATGTACTCTCTGGCTCTGCCTATCTGTCTGTCGCTTCCCCCCTCCCAACCTCTCTCTCTCTCCCGCGTGCACACACACATACGCATACATTCACATGAGATAGACAGAACACACACGAGAGTTACAACAAAAGATAGACAAGAACACTACACACACACGCACGCACACGCAAACAACTCACGCAACTTGCAAACATGCTTTTTGGTACATCATTTTTAGCCAATAGATCATTATAATTGATGTTTGTTGCTTTGTTTTGTCAAATAATTTCTACTCGACTTAAATGGCAGTAAAATATTCTGAATGTGAATCACACACACACACACACACAAACATACACAAACACACAAAAACATACAAACACAAACACACAAAACATATACACAAACACAAACATACACGCACATACACACACACACAAGTCACACACACACAGTAACACTCACACACACAAAAACTCACAAAAAACACATAAACACACACACACAAACACAAACAATTATACTAACACACCCACACAACCACACACACACACACCACACACTCACACACACACATCACACACACACACACACCCACACGTCGGTGGATACCACTGCACGTGCCGGACTGGTCGCACTCGGAGGAAGACAGGCCAAGTCGAGAACAGTCTGTCTGTCGCATGTTGCCCCCACTCGACATAAGCTGCAAGAGTGTACAGCCCCCATTATCAATCCATCATTCATCCCCAGTCGGAATGCGGCTACCTTCATGGTGGGGCAACAGCGGTCGCATACGCAAAATCTCTCACGCCAACCTCGGGACTGAGGCCGAAGAACGAAAAAAAAAAAAGCAGCCCGTCATTTTATTTTATGATGCTTATGCCATTGCGTGCTGACCACACAACGCCGTATCAGCTCTAGGCCTTCAATCAAGTTTGGGTGTGCCACCGTTTGCCCAGCATTAAGGTACCCGCATACCAACTCCGGGGATTCTTCTTCGTCGTTGTCGAACGCTCAGGACAGAAACTCCTGAGGCCATGACAAATCTGCCGTGGTACGCTGATGACCTCCTACCTCGGGGTCCGCAAGAGTGTGTCCCTCATCGGCAGGTCAGCAGGACAGATATCGGCAGTCCTCAGTTTGGGTGTGTTGGATAGACAGGATCTGGTGGAGGAAGTGTTCTTCCACTGTCATGGGAGAAGTGCCCACAGGGGCTCGGCTAGGTTTCACCACCGATGTAGAAACTTGGTAACACGTGATGTCCGAGTCTGCAGTGGTCCAGTCCTCAGCCTCAGCAATTGTTACTTTGTATTCTACTGGGCAGGACGGTAGTGTGGTCATCCTTCTGTTGAAAATAAGGGCGCTGCTGAAGCCACCTTCTCTTTTGCTTTTCCTTCACAATCGTCCTTGCCTCTTCATAGTCCCCTCCTGATCTTTGAGGCATCTGACCTCCTGTCTTGCCTGAAGGTAGTCAGCTGAGGCATCTGACCTCCTGTCTTTTTGCCACAAGGTATAGTCAGCTTGTGGCTTCTGACCCTTCCTGTCTTTGCCAGTAGGTAGTAGTCTTGAGGCATACTGACTCCTGTCTTTGCCAGGAAGGTGGTCAGTTCCTCGTTGCCATGGATGCTTGCAGTGTGAAGGCAGCCAACTGTGTCGGACTGTGTGTGCACAGTGGCTGATGCAGGGCATACAAGAGCGGAGGGCAATGGGACTGAACTCCGGGTGATGATGTTACACACACCAAGTGCGCTTGCGGTTCTGTTGTTTTTTGTGGAGAGTTGTCATCGTCCCTACCTGCACGCAATGGCTCTTACTTTCCCGAAGGTGGAGGAAACGTGATTTTAACGCTGTGGCGCAGGATTTCTGCCTGTGTACGCACACGGGATTTCGGTTCCATAAAATCTCATCCTAAGGGACTTTTTGTGGGAGTGGAGTCGGTAATGATATTGTATTCCTGGTGGTTTTTGTGTGTGAGGCGGGGGGGGGGGAGGATTCCAATTTCGAACGAGTGTCTCGGTGGTGGCTCGAACCCGCGTCGACAGATTGCGATCCGAAACGCGTAATACATATCGGCCAAACACTTCTTCCTTGAAACTGTGTTTAGAGTAACGGTACAGGTCAGGTGTCATTATACCCTATCAGGTCGGTAGGGGAGAGTGCATCACAGACCTCAGTTCTCTAGGGGAGCCAGCATAATGAGGGCGGCGCCAATCTCCTCTCCCCTTCCTGCTTTAAATTCCCTGGCCCCTAAATAGGCAGTGTATCCATTACAGCTGGGTGAACTGGGGACTGTACTGATGCCAAGCGGGGCAACGGTCACCCATCCAAGTGGTTACCACGCTCGATGCTGCTAATTGGCTGTGGAGGGGGGGGGGGGGGTAATAGCCCAGTCTCTAGGGCCAGTCTCCGACACTGAGCATATCCCAGGGACCCTACATAACCACAGGCAAACATTAATGGCAGAGGTTTAGAATTGGACGGACACCCTGTACTCACCCCAGTGGTTGTTCGTTCACTTCTAATCACCAGAAAGATTAGAATCTGGGCTGTCCTTAGGCACAGCTCCGTGCTTCACGAACTGTGACAGCTGGTCGTATGCCACAGGGTTTTTTTTGTTTTGTCTGTTTGTCTGTTTCTCTGTTTTCGTCCACCACAAAGGTCGCGGCATTCCGACTTCGGGGATGGATAAACTATGTCAGGCAAAAACTGCAGTGGGGTGTCTGAGGAATAATTATTGTCAGACTGTTGTGAATCTGGCCAGGCAGACGGTTGAGAAGGCCAACAACAAGAATGAGAGAGAGGTTTATTCTTTTGTATCGAGGATAGTGAAATAAGCACTCATGTGCCTTTTTTTTTTACATCCAGTCCCTGGTGTATGCAGTTTTTGCAAATTTTGTCATCTGTTCCCACCGGCACGTAATGGCCTACTTTTTCGAAGAGCGGAACAGGATTTAACGTGTGCACAAGATGTTCTTGTCTCCGTAGCGTTCGAAACACAGGCCTCGATTTATGTCTCGTCCGAATGACTTAGAGGAGAGAGAGAGAGAGAGAGATTGAGTGAGAAGAGAGAGAGAGAGACGGACAGGAGAGACAGAGAGAGACAGAGAGAGACAGAGAGAGACAGAGAGTTTCTTTATTTCGTGGGTACATGAAGAAGCACCCATGCGCTTTACTTCATCTGTCCCATCCCTCAGGGTTACATCTTATGATTACTTAAAATAAAACTCATACACTTAGACAGTTCAAAGACAGAAAACGCGCTGCGCGCACAAAAACCACGAGAGAGAAAAAAAACATCCAAATAGAAAGAAAAAACACATCAACAACAACAAAAGACAAAAACAAACCAACAAAACAAAATACCACATTAAAAAAATAAACAGTGAAGAAACTAAAAGCAAAATTAAAAACAAATGGGGAGGGAGTGGTGGGGGGGGGGGTGCAACCAAAATAATCCCCCCTCCCTCCCAAAAACACACACTCACCACACACACACCACACACACACACCACACACACACACACACAAACTCCACAATATAAAGGAGATATAAACAACATAATTAGTATCATTTTGGGCTAACGGGGGAAAAAAAGGAAACGTCAAAACAAACTCATTTGTACTTTTATTTTTATTTTATAGGGAAAGCAACGGCAATAGTAAAACTTCACAAACAAATATTATATAAGAGACTTTAGGAGATTACACTTTAGAGAGAGAGAAGAGAGTGATGAGAGATGATATGAGAACGTGATGATGATGAGAGAGAGAGAGAGAGAGAGAGAGTGAAGATGAGAGATGGAGAGAGAGAGTTTCATAGCTGATGGTCTTCACAATCAACACAGGTGGGGAAAAAAAACTGTAAAATTGTCTATCTTCAAAAGTTAAGAACAGCCAATTTTTTTTAATGATTTGGACAGTGTTGGAAAGACAAAGGAAAAGATCAAACTTCCGTTATCTATCAAAATCAATTACTATGTGACCAGTTTGCCTTAGGGTACAGGATCAAACTAAAGAAAACCAACCCAGCAAACAAAATGGATTATATTAAACCTCTCCCCCCACCCCACCCCCAAAAAAAATCCCGATAAAAACAAACATAAAACCACCTAAATACTCTCCCCAAAACAATAACAAAACAATAAGCAAAACTAGTGATAACAAAATGTCAAAATTGTTATTAAAAAGAGAGAGAGAGAAGAAGAATGAAGAAGAAGAAAGAGAAGAAGAAGAGAAGAGAAGAAGAGAAGACGATAACGTTCTTAGTGCCAAAAATAATCTTTGTGATTTATCATATATAGTCATAAAAATAACATCTATTTTTTTTTATCTGCACATGATAGGTAAGTATTTCTTCGTTATTACACTCAAACGATAAGATTATTGGAACAAAGAATGAAAGAATGAGTAGGAAAGAAAGAAAGAAGAAAGATATTTTAATTTATTGTATTCTCATTGTATTTCATTTTTTTATATCGTGGGTAATGAATAAGAATTACATGTGCTTTTTTTTTACATCAGTTCCCGTGTGTATGTGGTTTTTGTTAATTTTTGTCATATGTCCCTACCGGCACACAATGGCTAATCTTACGAATAGCGAACAGAAATTTAACTACTGTGCGCAGGATATTTTCTGCTAGAGCTTTCGCACCAGGGCCTCGGTTTATAGTCTCATCCGAAGGCCTTTGGAGTGAGTGGAGTCTGCATGATGTTAACTCCAGGGGAAATATCCCCTGAACGGTGAATCGAACCGGAGTCGTCAATTGCGTGCGCAATGGTCTAACCACTAGGCTATCCGGTTCCCGTTCCCCCTACCACCCCCCCAACCCCCGTCGAGAGAGAGAGAATGGCAATGACAAATTCTTTTATTTCGAGAATAATAAATAAGCATCCATGTGCTTTTTTACATTCAGTCCCCGCCCTTAGGGATACATCGTATGATAATCAAGTAGATCCACTGCCCATACACTCACACAGTAAAAGAAAGAAAAAAGAAAAAAACCCAACTCCTACCAAAAACAATTCAACAAAACAATAACAACAACAACAACAAACCAGAACAGACTAAAACAAAAACACACAAAACAAACAGCAAAAAAAAGCAGAATATAAAAAAAAAAAAAAAAAAAAGCAGAGGGGGGGGGGGGGGGGGGGGGGGGACATCCAGATAACTACCACAATGAACTCACAATATAAGGGTTATAAAAGTATGTTCTTTCGAGCCAGAAGGCCCATAGAGCCGGAGCTTATCCCGGTTTCTGTAGCGTTTAAGCGAACTGATGGTTTTTCCACCACCCCAGTGACAGGACGCTAGTCTGTCGCCAGATAATTCACAGCAGAGCTGTGTACTACTTGTACACCTGGGTGGAGTGAGGAAAATAGGAGTAAAGTGTCTTTCCCCAAAGGACACAACACCGAGCCGAGCGGGGATCGAACCGCGACCTCGTGGATCACGAGTTGACCACCTAAACCACTAGCCACGGTGCGGAGGGATTAAGCAATAAAACGCACCATATTCACTGTAATTTTTTAATAGGGAAAGCACTCAGCATTAGTAAAGTACACAAAACAAATGTTATATAAGCAGACTTTAAGGATTTATTGTGAAAGGAAAGAAAGAAAAGAAAGAAAGATAAAGTAAAAAGATAAGAAAGAAAGAAAGATATGAAAGAAAGAAAGAAAGAAAGAGAGAGAGTGTGTGTGTGTGTGTCCGACTAAAATGATATGTATATATAATTAAAAAACAGGTTATAAAAAGTAGAAATTGCAAAATGTGTTTTTCTTCAATGAAGAACAGGAATGCGAAAAAAATAGAACAGTGTTGGTAAGAAAAGAAAATATTCCTACTTACCCTCCCCCCTCTCTCTCCCTCTCTCTCTCTCCTCCTCCTCCTCCTCTACCTATTTTGTCCTTTCTCTCCACCCCCATTCTCACCTCTCTCTCTCTCATTCACATAAGAGAGAGAGAGGGGATGGAGGGAGAGAGAGAATAATGTAATGTATTCTAGAACTGAATATACTTCTCAAAACCACAATATTTCAAAAGGACAAGAGAGAGAGACAGACAGGCAGAGAGAGGACAGACAGAGAGAGAGAAGAGGCTGAGAGACACAGAGAGAGAGAAAGAGATCAGACAGCCAGAGACAGAGAGAGGGAACATACAGGACAGAGACAGAGAGACAGAGATACAACACTCACACACACTGACACTGAGCGCAGAGAGGCAGAGAGGAGAGAGACAGAGACACACACAAACACTGACACAGAGCAGAGACAGAGAGGCAGAGAGAGAGACAGAAGAAGAGAGAGAGCAGACAGACTGAGGACAGAGTGAGGAACATACAGACGGAGACACTGCGAGTTACACACACACCACACACTCACTCCACACACACAGTGAATGAGAGGCAAGAGAGAAAGAGAGAGAAGAGGAAAGGACAGACGGATGACAGAGAAGAGGAGAGGGACATACAGACAGAGACAGAGAGAGGTCATACAGACACGAGCCAGAGAGACAGAGAGGAGACACACCACTGACCAGAGGCAGCGACAGAGAGGCAGAGAGACAAAGTGAGAGAGGAAAGAGACAGACAGACAGACGAGACAGAGACAAAGAGAGGACAGACAGGAAAGAGACAGAGAGACAGAGAGGAGACACACACACACACTGACACAGAGGCATAAACAGATGAGAAGAGGAGAGAGACGGGAGAGACAGACTGCAGACAGACCGACAGAGACAGAGACAGAGGAGGGAACATACAGACAGAGGACAGAGAGACAGAGAGAGACACACACACTCACTGACAGAGAGGCAGAGACAGGAGGGAGGGAAGAGAGGGAGAGGAAAGAGGAGGAGAGACGAGATGAGTGAACGGGGGAGAGAGAGAAAAGAGAAGAGAAGAAGAGAGAGAAGCAGAAGACAGACAGAGAGGGACAGACAGACAGACAGAAACGAACGGACAGACAGAACAGAGGGATGTCTCAGAAAACTAAATAACAACACCGTGTGCGAAACCAGAAAATCTTGCGCACACGTTAAATCCTGTTCCGCTTTTTGAAGAGTAGGCCATAGTGCGCATGGACGATGACAAAATTTAAAACCCTGCGCAGGGGAGGGTGTGAAAAGCAAGAGTGCATATATTCGAAATTTTTAAAAATGTCAATGAGTGCTTGATTTGTGCTTTACAAGTTCAGGCTAGATAAAATTCCATACTATATAATATTATATTAATATCATTATTTTTAATCACGGAATTTTCCAGTCTGTGTCACAGATAACAGGTTCGCCACTCCACACACAGGCCGAGTCTTTGAAGTGGCCTGGTGTGCCCCTGAAAATAAATATGAAAAAGGAGGAAGAAGGAGGAATGATGGAATGAAGAAGTGAATGATGGAATGCATGATGAAAGGAAGGATTGAATGATGGAAGGTGCAATGAAGGATATGATGATGAATAAAGGAAATTTGAATGATCATATGAAGGAATGAAGGATTGATGGAGAATGAAGGATGGAAGAGGAAGGTTTAGATGAGAGAGGAATGATGGAATGAATGAAGAAGGATGAGGTTTTTGAGGAATGAATGAAGGAATGAAGGAAGGAAGGAAGGATGAATGATGGAAGATGGAATGAAGGAGAATGATTGAATGAAGGAAGGAAAAATGAATGATAATGAAAAAGGAAGATGATGAATGAATGAAGGAAGGAAGGAATAGGAAGGATTGAATGGAGGAAGGATGAAATGAAGGAGGAATAAAATGAATGGAATGAAGGAAGGAAGGAATGATTGAATGAAGGAAGGAAGGAATGATTGAATGAATGAAGGAAGGAAGGAATGATGGAATGAATGAAGGAAGAAATAATTGAATGATGGAATGAATGAAGGATGGAATGAAGGAATGAATGATTGAATGAAGGAAGGAAGGATGGAATGATTGAATGAATTAATGAATGAAGGAAGGAAGGAAGGAATGAAGGAAGGAATGGTTGAATGGTGAATGAATAAATGAAGGAAGGAAAGAAGGAATGATTAAATAATGGAAGGAATCAATGTATGAACGGGTAAAGAAGAAGAAGAAGATATGGAATTTATATAGCGCTGAATCTTGCAAAGGAACAAATCAAAGCGCTTATTAAATGGATGAATGAATGAATGAAAGAATGAACCCTTTACAAAAAGGCTAGGATAACCTTGGCATGGCTTCTGTGGCCGTATTTGAGTGAATGAACACTTAACAGACCGACTGACTGATTGACTGACTGACTGTATGAATGTATAGAGGAATGATTGTGGGAGTGAATGAATGAATGAATGAAGGAAGGAATGCTTCATATAAAGATTCGGATGATCAACACATGGCTCCCTCAGTTGTGTCTTCGAGGTCAAGGTCGCAATGGCTGACAGCTGATGTGTTGTGCTGTTGGGTCTTCACAATTTACTTGATTCTAGCATTTCTGTGGTGCAATGTGATGTCCGGAGTGATGATATTGTTTGTGGAATTATTCCTGGTTGTAAGGAGACGGTAATTTCTTCACATGCTACTCTGTGTTTTGTGTTATTGACTGAAAACGTCATATAATATTTCGGAGGAAAATAGCAGCCCCTGTTGGGTTTTTTTGTTATTTCACCATTTGTGAAGTTGCACGTGCAATCTTTCTTCGTGCTGTGAAAGTTGCCGTCAGTGTGTGCTGTTTCTGCTGCAAACCTGTATTTCGGCCCACACGCTGGACTTGTCAAACAAGTTTTCTGCACACGCCAACTATTTACATTTCACATTGTTGTAAACAGACCTAGAATTTCTACTGTCGCCATGACATGTCAAAATGTCACACAAACATGCTGCAAACTCCCCTCTCTCTGACGACAAGGAAGAAAAGCGTTGGAGAGAAGCCTCCTCTGTTGATGACAGTGATCCTGATTCTACCATAGTGATAATTAAACTCTGACTTTCTGTCCAGCACTGTTATTGATAGTAAGGAACGGTCTGATGATGGTGTGTGGACTGGTAACAGTGTGTCAGGGAAGAACTTCAGGAAGTGTTGTGTGAGCCAGAGATCATGGAAATGATCTCAAAGGTAGTTGCTGCCCAGGTCACTGATAGTCTGATAAAAGAAATAGTGGCTTTGAAGGACCAGCTAGTGGTCAGAGACAAAGATTGTTTTGTTACAGGATAAAATGGATGAACTGGAACAGTGCAGTTGATCGCAACTGTTTCCGCCTAACTGGTGTGCCAGAAACATCTGATGAAGACACAAACGCTGTTGTGAAAACCGTTGCCCAGTCCGTTGGTGTGGAGATCTCTGACGACATGATCGATCGCTCTCACCGAGTGGGTTCAGGATCAGCTGATGTGACAGTGCCACGACCTGTCCTAGTCAAGATGACTTCCTATGGCTTCTTTCTTCGTCCATCGGGATCGATGATGACCATCTATTCATCCTGGGATTGTGAGGGTCCATTTCTTTTATGCTTTGTGTGTTTTTTTCTCTTTTTTCATTTCTTGTCATTTTGAGGGGTTTTCCGCATGTGTCAGGCTGGGGGAGGGGGGGGCGAGATGTCATAAGACAGTCCCCCTGTTCACTTCAATGATTCTGGCTGCTGTGTTATTTGATTTTTTGCTTGGTGCCGTGACATGTGATGCTATGAAGCACATGGGGCCAGAGTTGGAATGGTTTACACCAGGGCACTCTCTGTCAACTCTCAAATTGTCCTTTATTACAGCAGCTAACACTAGTCCATTTCTCCTTCTCATACTCAAAGGGGTCCTCTGTTTTACCGATAGTTCTTCTCTGTGTTACAATCTGTAATGGGGCTAAAACTTAATAATGTTTCCAGCTGTTATGATAAGTATTTGCAAGTCATATATCCATGTTTAAACATGCCCCGAGTGATGTCAGCCTGGAAGTCTTATTTCAGATTATGCTTTTCTTGATATTGCTTCTGCAACTTGCAGGTGACATCCACCCTAATCCAGGTCCACCTGACAATATTTGTAGCAGTGGCTTATCTGTTATCCACATAAATACATGCACTCTTCCTAATAAACTGGACTTACTTGAGTGTGAAGTTAGTATTTATGACGTTGTAACTTTGTCAGAAACCTGGTTATCTGACAGTATAACCAATGATGAAATTCTTCTTCCTGGGTTTCATCCCCCAGTCAGACGTGAGAGACCAGGAGATGCACATGGAGGTGTGGCAGTTTATGTTAAAAATAATTTAGCTTGTAAACCTAGGCTAGACCTTAGCATACCTTCCTTGGAGGATGTATGGATAGAAACAAAGTTGGGACAAGATGTGATATTGATAGGTTCTTTCTATGGACCTCCCAATGCAAATGTGCTCTGCTAGGATTTAATAATAATAATGATAATGTATGGAATTTATATAGCGCTGAATCTTGCAAAGTAAACAAATCAAAGCGCTTGCATTCAAATCATTCACACGTATGCAACCAGCCTTAAATATCAAGATAAACAAATATCAAATTTATATACACAACACACTTAGGAGGGGGTGTGGAGGTGAAGGCAGCTATTGAGAAGTAGGAACAGATAACAGGGGAAGATCTCAAGTAGAGTATAAGTGCATTTTGAGGCTAGATTTGAAAGAATCAAATGAAGGCTTTTGGCGAAGTGGAAGAGGGAGGTCGTTCCATGTGGAGGGACCGGAAACAGAGAAAGAGCGACGGCCAACAGTGGTTTGTTTAAATCTGGGTGTCCGAAAGCACAACGCATCTACAGATGAACGAATGGAGCGGGACGGAGTGTACAGGTGAGACAGTTACAGAGATAAGAAGGTGCAGATTTGTGGAGACATTTGAAACAGAGGGTATTAATCTTATACTTTATTCTTTGTGAGACAGGCAGCCAGCGAAGAGATCGCAAAAGAGGAGTGATGTGTTCAGATTTTTTCTTTCTAAGACCAGTCGAGCTGCAGAGTTTTTGTATGCGTTGAAGGGAGTAGATGGATGATGCCAGCAAACCAGCCAAGAGAGAATTACAGTAGTCCAGTTGAGAAAGAATGAGAGATGTGACAAGTTTGGATGTTGCTTCAGTAGACAGATACTTGCGAATTGCACTTATGCGAGTAATTGATAGTAGCAAGACTGGCAGGTCTGGGTGATGAATTTTTTCATAGAGAGTGTGTTGTCAAGAACCACACCTAGATATTTCACAGAGCTGGACAGAGGAACCGATGTAAGGATTTAATAGATCAATCAATTCAATTAGTAGGTAATACCCCTACAAATTTATCATTCTATGTGATTTTAACTCTGACTGCACTGTTCAACCACCAGCTCATCTTCAAAATATGTCTACAAATAATTTATTTCAAATAATAAACCAACCGACCTAAGAGCTGAACACTTGAGCACCCTCATAGACCTTGTTCTGACACCATGTCCAAGCCTCATACAGACATCATATGTGATCCCACCATTCTGTAGTGATCACTCTGTTCCAGTTGTTGTTCTAAAAAACCAAGTTAGGCTAAACAGAAAGTATACACGTACAATATATAACTATGACAAGTTAGATGTACAAATATTAGTCTCAGAAATGCATCACACTGACTGGAATTCTATCTTAGCTCTAGAATCTATTGATGCTGCTGCAGAAGCCTTTTCAGAACAGATTATGCAAGTGGCTAGATTGTGTATGCCTGTGAAAGAAGTAACAATTAATAAAAGAGATGCACCTTGGGTAAATATAGAAATTACAAAAACTAATGAAACAGAAAAACAAAATTCATAAAACAGCAAAATCTTTTAACATTAACCAGGCTTGGGCATTGTTGTTTCGCCAGTCTGGAATCCATCCACCTTCAGTTATTAGGCAGAGAAAAGCAGAGTACACTGCAGATTTAGACAGCCGCGTTTCTTCCCTTGATCGCTTTGGGTCAAAAGGACTGGTGGAAACTAGTTAAAACATGTGTATCAAAATAGGAATGCCTAGGACAAAATACCCCCTATTGAAGACAGTGGTAAGGTTCATTATAGTTCATTAGATAGAGCCATTGCTTTTAATCAATATTTGCCAATCAATGTACAGTTGAAATTATACGGACAGTGTTTTACTAAAAATGAATTTAATGGATTAGCTAACCCACTCACTGTAACAGAGGTGATGGTTACAAGCATTTTAAAAGATCTAGATGTTAAAAAAGCTGTCGGCCCTGATTTAGTCCATAATAAGATGTCAAAAGCTGCAGCAAATGTTCTTTCTGGACCTCTGTGCTGTCTCTTCAATCGTTCACTAGTAGAAGGTAAATGCCCAGTTATCTGGAAGTTGGCTCATGTAACACCTGTTTTTAAGAAAGGGGACAGACAGATATGTGAAAATTATCGTCCTATTTCACTTCGAAGCTGTGTAGGCAAGGTGTTGGAAAATGTGTGCAAAAACATACATTTACTTATTTATTGACAAACACCTTGTTAACATTTGCCCAGTCTGGCTTTATTCCTGCTGACTCGACTACCTATCAGCTTTTGTGTATTTATGATGACTTTTGTTAATTTATTTATTCTAAAACAACAGTACAAGCGATTTTCTTTGATGTTTCAAAGGCTTTTGATAAAGTCTGCCACATTGCACTACTCTATAAGCTGTCTGCTCTGGGTATTTAGAGGTCAGCTGCTTGCTTGACTTACTATTTGAAAGACTGTACCAAGGCAGCTGCTTTGAAGGGAAGTAAGTCACCTTATCTACCCCTTTCAGCTGGTGTTCCACGGGGCTCTGTGCTTGGACCTCTGTTTTTTTTAATATAAATGACATTGTTGATAGTATAGAGGCAGAGGTAAAATTATTTGCTGATGACACTAGCATGTATTTAAGCTTAGAAAACAATCACATCAGGACAAAAATATTAAATTCTGGTCTTCAAAAAATTACTGAGTGGGCTTCTAGATGGAAAACTTAAATCAACCCTAGTAAAACTGAGCTTTTAACAATTTCAACCCAAAATGTAGTACAGACATTCCCGCTTAAGCTGGTGATGATACGTTACAAAAAACAGAATATCATAAACACCCAGGGGTTATTATTCAAAACAACTGTAAATGGGACTTGCATATTAAATTTGTTATTTCGAAATGTCGTATTCTTATTTCCTGTCTCATCATCATCATCATCAGTCCCCTGACCTTGGTGGTCGTGGGGGAGACACGAAAGACGATGCCGTGGTAAGGCTCCTCCATCCATCTCAGTCCTCGGCTCTGCGCAGTAGTGCCGAGTCATTCATCCTGGTCCATTCTCTGATGTTGTCCATCCATGACTTGTTCTGTCTTCCCCTCTTTCTGCCACCTTCGAGTGTTCCCTGCAGTACCGTTTTTGGCAGAGTGTTGTGGCGGGTGACGTGGCCGAACCATGTCAGCTTTTTCTTCTTGACGATGGTGAGAAGGGGTTCCTGTGGACCTGCCAGCCGTGTTATTTGACTCTTGACAAATTCATTGGTCTTTCGTTCTCTCCAGGATATACCCAGCAGTTTTCTATGGCATTTTGTTTCAAATGACTGGATTGGCTTTGCTGTTTCAGCAGTCAATGTCCAGGTTTCACTTCCGTACATCAGGATAATCTGAATTAGGGTTTTGTAGAGCTTTAGTTTGATTGGGAAACTGATCTCTTTATTTTCATATGTGGTGTCTGGAAGATATTGCCAGGTAGTCTGCTTTGATTCTGTCGTCGATCGCCCGTCCTTGGAGTGTGCGCCAAGTATTTAAAAGCGTCCCTCTCCAGTTGTGGCCGTTCATTAAATTTTAGCAGTGGCGTTGCTCGTGCTGTTCACAAGTACTTTACTTTTCTCTGAGCTCACCTCCATCCCATATGCTCCAGCTCTGTTCTCAAGTCTGGTCGTAAGATCTTGCAGCTCTGTGTTACTTCCCCCATAAGGTCAATGTCATCGGCAAACCGCAAGTTGTTGAGGGGTCTGCCGCCAATGGAGATGGTAGAGGTGAAAGTCATGGAGGGTCTCTCTCATAATGTTTTCCAGAACAGATTAAACAGGATGGAGATAACAGGCATCCTTGTCGGACCCTAACTGTGGTTTTGAAGTAGTCTCCGACCTGATTGTTCAGAAGGACTGCACTGCTTGCGTGTTGTATAGTGCTTGAATGGTTTGCACTAGTCCTTCTTCAATGCCAAACATTCTGAGGACCTGCCACAGGCCTTCGTGCCATACTCTGTCGAAAGCCTTCTTGAAGTCGATGAAGTTGTGGAACAGGTCTCTCTGATGTTGAAGATGTTTTTCCATAAGGATGTGGCAGTTAAAAATCTGTTCGATTGTGCTCCTGCCTGCCCTGAAACCAGCTTGTTCCTCTGCAAGGTGTTCTTCTGCCTCCTTCTTGAGTCGATTCAAAATAACTTTGAGCATGATCTTGCTGGCGTGGCTGATGAGGCTGATTGTTCTATAGTTTTGGCATTGGGGTAAATTCCCCTTCTTGGGCAGAGGTATGATGAGTCATTGTGTCCATTCTGTTGGCCACTGTTTTGTCTCCCAAATCTTCTGACAGATAGCTGTAACATGTGTGATGACTGTCTACGATCCTTTAAATATTAGCTTAGTCATAGATCAATGGAAATTATGTATAAATCATTATTTTATGCCTCATTTGGATTTTTCTGATGTTGTTTGGGACAACTATAGTCAGAAACTAGCTGATGACTTAGACAATCTACATCTTGATGCTCTCAGAACTATTGTTGGCACTGTCAGAGGTACAAGTCAGGAGAAACTCTACACGGAGTCTGTGCTCACATCTCTGAAAGAAAGACGACGTCGTCGTCATAAGATAATTGTGTATTATACACTTGTTCACAGCATAGTTCCTTTGTACTTGATAGATCGTCTTCCACATCTTGTTTCTTCAGTCAATCATTACCATCGTCGTAATTCTTTAGAAAAACAAATTCCACGTTGTAGAAAGGAATTGTATAAATCATCTTTTTTTCCTTTCTGCTACTTGTCTTTGGAATGATTTGCCAGACGAAATAGAGCAACACAATTCCTTAAGCCTTTTCAAGCACTACCTCAATAGAGCAGAAAGTACAGTGCCTAAGTATTTTTACTTACCCAATTGGAAAATAGAAATGATACTTTGTAAACTTAGGTTAGAAATGAGTGATTTAAAGAATGATTTATTCCGACGGCACCTAGCTAACAGTTCTGTATGTGAATGCGGGGCTGCTGTTGAGGATGCTGCCCACTGTTATTTGATACACTGCCCTCTTTTCCACCAGTGCCCTGTCGTCACTATAAATGTCTTGCCCCGTGATATAAAATCTAATGTACTCTAATGTAATCTAATGCTTTATTGTGCGGTAAAAGTGATAGAGGTATACAAGATATGTATACAATACTTGCAACTGTAGAGCAATTTATCTTGCTGTCTGAAAGGTTTAATTTAGATTGACCCATTTCTATTGCTTACAACTTTGACTGATGCTGTGTGTTAAACAATCTTCATTCATGCTGGTGTGCGTGTGCCCGTGTGTGTGTGGGGGGGGGGGGGGGGGGTGCGTGCGCACGCGCGCACGGGCGGGCGCATGCGTGCCCGCGCGCCCGCACGTGCGCTAGCCTGTGTGCACGCACAGACATGGTGTGTATCATATATGGATGTTGCCCCACACATGCAGACTGGTGTCCATGCAGAGTGAATGGACGGGAGAGAGCTGCAAGCTCATGTGATGAGTGTCAACATTGTCTATGGCGCTGTTGTTCTCTGGTGTAGGCAAGTCACAGCCTGTCTGGCCATGGTGTTGCAGCCTTGCATTGCCCTGATACATCTACCCCTTTGTTGTCCTTGTTTATCTGTTGTTTCTTTTCTGATATTCACAATCTTTAAATACCTACAGTTATCTTTTCTTTTTGTTCATCTATTTGATGCAAATTTGTTCAGCTGCAGCCCGTTCTTGCACAGGTAAAGATGTTAGAGTACTCAAATAAGCATTGCTAGCTGTATTCATTTCATGTATAAGCATTATGTTGTTTCTGAACTAATACATTTTGTTGAAACCAGTTGTGTCTTCCTGTCAATGAATTTTCTTTTTGGTGATATTATGTTTACGTGGTTATTGTTGTTATGTATGGCTCGTGACCCACCGGAATTTCAATAAAGTTTTTCAATTTGAATGTGAATGGAATGAATGAAACAAGAACTAGAATGAATGAATGAATGAATGAATGAATGATCTTTATTTTTAAGGTAAAGGTAAAGGAGTCCCATAACCTATAAGGTCGTAGGGGAGCGAGGCGTCAGAGACCTCACTTCTCTAGGGCCAGCATATTGAGGGCGGCGCCCATCTCCTCTCCCTCGCTGCTTTACCTTCCCTGACCCTAAAGAGGGCAGGTACCCATTTACAGCTGGGTGAACTGGGGGAACTGTACTGAAGCCAAGGCACGCAAACGGTCACCCATCCAATTGGTAACCACGCTCGACGCTGCTTAACTTGGCTGGAGGAAAGCGAGTGCTCCGACCACTGAGCTATCCCGTCCCCTATTTTTAAGGGTTACAAATAGGTATTCACGTAAATTTTCATCCGGCCCTTGCCTTGATTAGAGACTATCAAAACAAATATAAAAAATAAACCAAACCAAACCAAAACATAAACCAACCAACCAAACAAACAATCGAAAGACCAAGAAAGAAAGAAAGAGAGACAGAGAGAGCTCGAAATATAAAGATATATTCACAAAAAGACCATTGATCCATACATGAATGGGGTTGATGAATTGCTTAGTGTTTTCTTGGGGGAAAAGCAACAGCAGCATCAAGAAATATTATTGTATAGCAAAACAATGAGAATGATCAGTTAGAAAAGTATTACTTAAAATGCGAAGATATCCCTTAATCGAAAGCTGTACACAACGCACAATGGACTTCATCCTCCACTGCTTGCTCACATAATAGGCATAGCAGCCTGAGGTCATCAACATCTTGCTCTATGTACCTCGATTTATGAACATTTATATCTGATACACCAAATCTAACCTTAGACATATTTTTTTTCAAATGTATGTCCATATCAAGCTTTAGATAAATTTTGTCATGTGAACTAATAAATTGGTCATACATTTGATATCGTTTATTGCTTTGTATATGGCCAGTCCACTGCTGCCAACGGCAGTCAATCAATCTTCGCCTGAAAACGTTGATAAACTCTTTTACAATTTCCGAAACCTTGATTGAGCCAAGCACTCCAAACCCAAGTTCACATAAAGATGTACGTATTTGGGAAGTTTCCATTTGACATCTAGATCACAAAGCATCTTGTAGAATTTAAAGGGTAGCATGTTCTCATCCATATGCAGAACCTTAATCCAATATCTAACGCATCTTACAGCAGCATTTACAGAGAGAGGATATATATTAGTTTCACGATAAACAAGATCATTAGGTGTACGTTTATCTAAGCCTAAAAACTGCTTTTAAAGCAAAAAGGTGCACTGATTCACAATGTGTTACAGCTGCATCCAGTCCCCAAATTTCTGCACCAGATAAAACAGTGGGTTGTATTTGTGCATCAAATATCTTAATGAGCAAATCGAGAGTTATTATTCAATAATCGTAATATTTCAACACAAACAACAAGCTTCGTTTGCCTCGATTCGCCAGATCTTTAATGCAGTTGTAAAACAAAGCTTTGTTGAAAAACAGATTTCTAAATATTTATATACATTAATCACAGGCATGACTGTTCCATTGTACAACCAAGAGAGAGAGATAGAGAGAGTGAGGGAGAAAGACAGAAAGAGACAAAGAGAATATATATATATATATATATATATATATATATATATAATATATATATATATATATCTATATCTATATCTATATCTGTGTGTGTGCAGAGAGACGGAGAGACAGAGACACAGAAAGACAGAGAGAGAAGCAAGAGAGAGACAAAGAGAATACAGAGAGACAGACAGACAGACAGACAGACAAACAGGCAGGCAGGCAGACAGTCAGGCAGGCAGGCAGCAGGCAGGCAGACAGACAGACAGACAGACAGGCAGGCAGGCAGGCAGGCAGGCTGGCAGACACACAAGCAGACAGGCAGACAGATAGACAGGAAGGCAGGCAGGCAGACAGACAAGCAGACAGGCAGGCAGGCAGGCAGGCAGACAGACAGACAGGCAGCAGACAGACAGGCAGGCAGGCAGGCAGCCAGACAGACAGACAGACATACAGACAGACAGACAGACAGGCAGACAGACAGACAGACAGACAGACAGAGAGACAGACAGAGAGACAGAGCACTGACTGCACTGTGAATTTTGACACAGAGCTGCGGACTGACACGGGGCCTGCCCCACTGTGCACCTCTGGCCTGCCTTCAGACCTGTGCACACAGCATTCTGACTGTCATCGTCATCACCGGCGTCATCATCGTCGTCGTCACCATCATCGTCGTCATCATCGCCGCCGTCGTCATCGTCATCATCATCGCCGTCGTCGTCGTCGCCGTCATCATCGACGCCGTCATCGTCGTCGTCATCATTGTCGTCGTCGTCACCATCGTCGTCGTCGTCATCCTTCCTTTTGTCGTCGTCATCATCATCATCACTGTCATCCTTCTCTTGTCATCATCATCATCATCATCATCATCATCATCATCACATCCTTCCTCTTTTCATTATCCTCATCATCTTATCATCCTCATCGTCGTCGTTGTCGTCATCACCATCATCAATATCGTCGTAGTCATCATTGTGATCGTCGTCGTCACCATCATCACTATCATTGTCATCATCATCTTCGTCGTGGTCATCATCTTCATCCTCTCTCTTGGCATCAATATCTTCGTTATTGTAGTCATTATCATTATCGTTATCATTGTCGTCATTACCATTATCGTGATCATTGTCGTCATTATCATTATCGTGATCATTGTCATCATCTCATCATTATCGTGATCATTATCATTACGTTATCATTGTCGTGTCGTCATGTCATCACTGTCATTATCCTTATCGTCAGCATTGTCGTCATTACCATCGCTGTCGTAGTTATGATCACTGCCGTCATTATCATCGTCTTCATTATCCTTATCGTCATCATTGTCATCATTGTCGTGATTATCATCATTCTCATTATCCTTATCATCATCATTGTTGTGATTATCATCATTGCCATTATCCTTATCGTCAGCATTGCGGTGATTATCCTCGCTATTGTCGTCATTATTCTCATCGTCTTTTCAGTCATTATCTTCACTGTCATCACCGTCAACATAGTCCTCATCGGCACCAAAGTCACTATCCTCATTGCCGTCACCCTCATCCCTATGACTGACGTCATTATCCTCATCGCCATTACCGAAATCGTCATCCTTATCATCTTCACCATCATCATTCATTTTGTCATCAGCGTCCTCATCATTCTTTATTTGTTTATTCATTTATTTTATTCTTTTATATCGAGAATAATGCAATAAGCACTTATGTGCTTTTTTACATCCAGTCCCCGTGTGCATGCGGTTTTGTAGTTCTGTCATCTGTTCCAACCGACACACATTGGCCTACTCTTACGAAAAGTGGATCAGGATTTAACGTGTGCGCAAGATGTTCTGCGTGCGTTCGCACACGGGGCGTTCCCGGGGCCTCGGTTTATAGTCTCATCCGAAGGACTTTTGGGGAGAGTGGGGTCGGTACTGATGTTAACTCCGGGGGAAAATATCCCCTTGAACGGGAATCGAACCCGGGTCGTCAGATTGCGAGCACAATGTTCTGACCACTAGGCTATCCCGTCCTCATTGTCTTCATCCTTCCTATCTATGTCTCTCTCTCTCTCTCTCTCTCTCTCTCTCTCTCTCTCTCTCTCTCTCTCTCTCTCTCTCTCTCTCTCTCTCTCTCTCTCTCCGCTCTCTCTCTCACGCTACACACACATACACATACAATACACACACACTACACACACATACACGATACACACACACTACACTACACACACCACACACACACACATAAAATACACACACACACTACACTCACACAGTACATACACATACACAATACACACACACTACACACACATACTACTCACACACTACACACACACTACACTATACAAACACTACACTTCACACACACAATACTTGCACACACTACACACACACTACACACATACACACTACACACACTACACACCCACATATTACACACACATGCTACACACACACTACACACACAACACACACACACACACACACACACACACACACACACACACACACACACACACACACACAGTGGTCGTTACCGCTATGATGTACATCAGCGCAAAGCAAGGAACAGAATGTTCACCTTCCTCGATGCTCCAGTCACTGCCTTCCCTCTTAACCGCCTGAAGAGTCGATGGTGAAGAAGAAGAATTTCGCAGAACAAGAATTTCGAAGAAAAAGAATTTAAAAGAAGAAGAAGAACAACAAAAACAAGAAGAACAAGAACTGGAAAGAGGACGAAGAAGAGTTGCAAAGAAGAAGAATTGCAAAGAGAAAGAGGAATTGCAAAGAGGAAGAGGAATTGCAAAGAGGAAGAATTGCAAAGAGGAAGAATTGCAAAGAAGAGGAATTGCAAAGAAGAGGAATTGCAAAGAGGAAGAATTGCAAAGAAAAAGAATTGCAAAGAAAAAGAATTGCAAAGAAGAAGAAGAAGAAGAACAAGAAGAAGAACAAGAACAAGAAGAAGAACAAGAACAAGAACAAGAATATACGCACTGCAGATTCGGGAGTGGGGCTCACACCGCGAGTTGCTTTGACAGTGATCGCTACCGTTTGCGGGAACACACGCCTGACCTGGCCGTATTTCTGTTGGTCACACAGCAGTACAAGAGGTAAGATTAGATAAGAGAAGACTAGACTAGACTAGACGAGACTACACTAGAGAAGACTACACTAGAGAAGACTAGACTAGAGAAGACTAGACAAGACTAACAAGACACACTAGACAAGACTACACTAGAGAAGACTACACTAGAGAAGACTAGACTAGACAAGCTACACTAGACAAGACTACACTAGAGAAGACTACACTAGGGGAAGACTAGACTAGAGAAGACTAACTAGACAAGACTACACTAGACAAGACTACACTAGACAAGACTACACTAGACAAGACTAGACTAGAGAAGACTAGACTAGACAAGACTACACTAAGACAAGACTACACTAACAAGACTACACTAGACAAGACTACACTAAGAAGACTAGACTAGGAAGACTAGACTAGACAAGACTACACTAGACAAGACTAGACTAGACAAGACTACACTAGACAAGGACTACACTAGACAAGACTACACTAGACAAGACTAACTAAGAAGACTAGACTAGACAAGACTAGACTAGACAAGACTACACTAGACAAGACTACAAATAGACAAGACACACTAGAGAAGACTAGACTAGAGAAGACTAGACTAACAAGACTACACTAGACAAGACTACACTAGACAAGACTACACTAGACAAGACTAGACTAGAGACGACTAGACTAGAGAAGACTAGACTAGACAAGACTAGAAATTTGAGACACTAGACTAGACAAGACTAGATTAGAGACGACTAGACTAGACAAGACTAGACTAGAGAAGACTAGATTAGAGACGACTAGACTAGACAAGACTAGACTAGAGAAGACTAGACTAGACAAGACTAGATTAGAGACGACTAGCTAAGACAAAACTAGACTAGAGAAGACTAGATTAGAAAAGACTAGACTAGAGAAGACAAGACTAACAGAGAAACTAGACTAGACAAGACTAGATTAGAGAACCACTACTAAGACTAGACTAGACTAGAGAAGATAGATTAGAAAAGACAGACTAGAGAAGACTAGACTAGACTAGAGAAGACTAGACTAGACAAAACTAGATTAGAGACGACTAGCTAAGACTAGACTAGACTAAGAAGACTAGATTAGAAAAGACTAGACTAGAGAAGACTAGACTAGAGAAAACTGACTAGACTAGAAAGACTAGACTAGAGAAAACATGACTAGACTAGAGAAGACTAGACTAACAAGACTACACTAACAAGACTACACTAACAAGACTAGACTAAAGCTAGACTAGACAAGACTAGACTAGACAAGACTACACTAGACAAGACTAATACAGAAGACAAGACTACACTAGAGAAGACTAGACTAGAGAAGACTAGACTAGACAGACTACACAGACAAGACTACACTAGACAAGACTACACTAGACAAGACTAGACTAGAGACGACTAGACTAAAGAGAGACTAGACTAGACAAGACTAGATTAGAGACGACTAGACTAGACAAGACTAGATAGAGACGACAGATAGACAAGACTAGACTAGAAAGACAGATTAGAGACGACAGACTAGACAAGACTAGACAGAAAGATAGACTAGACAAGACTAGATTAGAGACGATAGCAAGACTAGACTAACTAGAGAAACTAGATTAAAAAGACTAGACTAGAGAAGACAAGACTAGACTAGAGAAGACAGACAGACAAGACTAGATTAGAGACGACTAGCTAAGACTAGACTAGACTAGAGAAGACTAGATTAGAAAAGACTAGACTAGAGAAGACTAGACAGACTAGAGAAACAGACTAGACAAGACTAGAGAAGACGACTAGCTAAGACTAGACTAGACTAGAGAAGACTAGATTAGAAAGACTAGACTAGAGAAGACTAGACTAGAGAAAACATGACTAGACTAGAGAAGAACAGACTAGAGAAAACATGACTAGACAGAGAAGACTAGACTAGAGAAAACAGAACTAGACTAGAGAAGACAGACTAGAGAAAACATGATAACTAGAGAAGACTAACAGAGAAAACATGACTGACTAGAGAAGACTAGACAGAGAAACTGACAGAGAAAGACTAGATAGAGAAAACATGACTAGACTAGAGAAGACTAGACTAAGAGAAACATGACGACTAAGAAGACAGACTAGAGAAAACATGATAACTAGACAAGCGAGAGACGAGAAGACAAGCTAGACTAGACAGATAATAGAACAGAAGGAAAAATAAAAAGGAGAGAAAAAAATGAATAAAGGAAGAGACAAGAAGGAAGAGAGAGAGAATAAGAAAAATAAGAGAAGAAGAAAGAGGAACAGAAGAGAAGAGAAGAGAAGAGAAAGGAAAAGAGAAGAGAAGAGAAGGCAGAGAAGAGAAGAGGAATAGAAGAGAACAGAAAGAAGAGAAGCAGAGAAGAGAAGAGAGAAGAGAAGAAGAACAAAGATAGAAGAGAAGAAGAGAAAGAGAAGAGAAGAGAACAGAACAGAAGATGAAAGCAGAGCAAAGAGAAAAGAGGAAGAGAAGAGAACATAACAGAAGATGAGAGCAGAGAAGAGAAGAGGAGGGAGAAGAGAAGAAGAGCAGAGATGAGAAGAGAGGAAGAGAAGAGAGGAAAGAGAAGAAGAGAGAAGAGAAGAGAGGAAGAAAGAGAAGAGGAGAGAGTAGAAGAGAGAAGAGAAAGGAGAGCGAGAGAAGAGAAGACAAGACAAGAAAAGAGAAAGGAGAGGAGAGAAAAAAAGAGAAGAGGAGAGGAGTGAAGGGAAGAGAAGAGGAGAGGAGAGGAGGAAGAGAAGCGAGGAAGAGAAGAGAGAGGAGAGAAGAGAAGCGAGGATGAGAAAAGGAGAGGTAAGACGAGAAGAGAAAATAAATGAGAAAAAGAGAAAAGAAAAGAGGAGAAGAGAAAAGAAAGAGGAAGAAGAGGGAGGAAAAGAAGAGAAGAGGAGGAGACGAGAGGAGAGAAGAGAGAGAAAAGGAGAGAGAAAGAAAGAGAAGAGAAGAGGAGAAAAGAGAACAGAAGAGAAGAGAAGAGGGGAAAAGAGAAGAGAAGGGGGAATGAGATAAGTAGAGGAGAAGAGAAGAGAAGAGATAAGAGAGGAGAAGAGGATAGAAGCGAAGAGAAAGAGAGCAGAAGAGAGGAGAGGAAAGAAAAGAAAGGAGAAAAGAGAAGAGAGGAGAGGAGAAGAGGAGAGAAGAGTAAGAAGAGAAGAGAAAAGAAAAGTGGAGAGAAGATAAGAGATAAGAGAAGGAGAAGAGGATAGAAGAGAAGAGAAGAGAAGAGAGCAGAGGAAGAGGAGAGGAAAAGAGAAGAAAGAAGAGAAAAGAAAGAGAAAGGAGATAGAGAAGAGGAAGAAGAGAAGAGAAGAGAAGACTGACAAAATTATATTCCCAAGGATTACAGGTGAGTATTTGCATTCTTTCTTCTCTGACCTTGTCCTGTGTAGGAAACAGTTATTTATCACAGCTAATGAATTCAAATAAAAGGTTAAAAAGGAAGATAGAGAGACAGAGAGACAGGCAGACAGACAGACAGACAAGAGAGACACAATAGAGAGAGAGACAGAGAGAGAGGCATTTTATTTGTGAAAAAAGATTTTAAAATTAGAATAGACAAACCAACAAAATACCCTACCACGAATAACGAAAGGACGAAAGACAGAAATGAAATGTATATTTCGAAAAAAATATATTTAAAGCTTATGAAAATAAACAAAAAGCATGGACAACAAATGAAAAGAATTCGGAAGTGAAGTGAATAGCATTGAGAGAGAGAGAGAGAGAGAGAGAGAGAGAGAGAGAGAGAGAGAGAGAGAGATAGAGAAGAGAAGAGGCAGACAGACAACAGCAGACAAACAGACAAACAGAGACCAAGCGAGAGAGGCAGATAG